>JANFOE010001735.1:0-428669 GCA_025667525.1 Glebionis coronaria
CTCATCCATTGATTTTAAATCAATGGCTAAAAATCCTTCTTATCCTTCTCACAAAAAAGTATTTTTATTTGATCTCTCCCCTATATATATATATATATATATATATATATATATATATATATATATATATATATATATATATATATATATATATGTATTATATATATACATATATATATATATATATATATATATATATATATATATATATATATATATACATATATACATATATATATATATATATATATATATATATATATATATATATATATATATATATATATATACACACCTATATATATATATATATATATACATACATATATATATATATATATATATATATATATATATATATATATATATATATATATATATATATATATATATACACCTATATATATATATATATATATATATATATATATATATATATATATATATATATATATATATATATATATATATATATATATATATATATATAGATATATATATATATATATATATATATATATATATATATATATATATATATATATATATATATATATATATATATATATATATATATATATATATATATATATGTATACAAATGAGTTGGCCTATCAGATAATGTCACGAAGCAAAATAAGACTTACGAAAGATATAATCAGAAACACATAGAATCTATTGATAATACCCACATATCTTTATATTGCTTATTTATCTACAAAATACAATGAAGTCTAAGAATTCGCCCAAACAGTCTCGGATTCGATGACGTATCTGATAGCAGATTTGACACTTCACTGTGTAGAGTCCATTAAGATGTAATGAACATTTGGTACATAATGGAAGGTATCTAATATACGTATTGTATTTTATTGGTTTAGAAAGGTTAACTAAGTTGGGAATAACATAATATAGGTAGAGAAAATAGGGATCTTAGGGAATATCTAGGTGACTTAGATTAGGTTCCACAGAACTTCTTTCTTTACGCTTAAGGTTATTTGATTCTTGCACATGATTGTGCTTAACCACCTTGTTTGTCAACTTTTGGGATATGTTAAAGACTTCTTCCTATATTTTGAGATTTTGGAAGTGGTAATCTTTCCTCAAAACCTTCGATAAAATTACTTAATAAACTTTTCTCACAGAATCTTCTAATGAAGTTTTCTTGATAGAAATTTCAGATGAAATTGCATGACATAATTCCATGATAAAATCTTCTAATGAAATGATAAAAGTCTTCATCATTCTATTGGATAAGATACAACTCTGCTAACTCTTGAAATTTCCTCGTGTATGTCTCGAGGTTAAATCCTTTTATCATTAGATAGTGGAGTTCTTCTTTCCTTTCTCAATCATCTTTCTAAGAGATTGTTGGTCCCTTGTAATTAGTGCTATACTTAAGAATACTAAGTATAGACCTATCTCATGATAAAGTAATGTAAAAAACACAAGAGAATGTAAAGTAAATAACACAAAAGGTTTTCAACTTTTAACTCTTAATTAATTATAGAAGTATACCCTATTGTATGCGAAGCTACAATAGGGATTGAATAAACAATGTGTGTTTGGTGATCTCCTCACTAACAAGCTAGTCCAATCCTAACGATTGCTAAGCTTGACGATTCTATCAACAAGAGTTTAGAACTCAAGTGTTTTATCATATTTGGAGAAGAGAACTTTGTTTGTGAATGACTGAAGCATTTAGTGCACAAACTTAATTATCTCTTTTTACAACCATCCTATTTATAGAAGCAAAGGTAGATATAAGAAGAAGAATTTCCCATGTGCAATTCTTGTCTTATTGGTACACTATAGTGTACAATCTTGTCTTAGCCTATTCTAAGTATTAGGACATAAGTCCTTTTACACTTGTCAGTACCCTATCTATCCTAAAAGGGTAAGTCACGCTAATTGTGTTATACAATATCTTACCATAATTCAACTTATCCCGCCTTTACTTCAGTCTTGAAGGATGCTTGTTTCTTCAGGGAGATCATATGGGATTCAGTGAGTCTATTGCCACAAGTCACTGAAACCATTACCTTCTTCTTTGTCTTAGATATCATTCATTGAACTCCGCCTCTTTGAATGATCAAGTCTTTCTTTTAGACTAAGACTAGGAACTCGAAGGTAACTCACTGAGTGACTGTTTACTCAGTGACTTCATTAAGTTAAAGGATAATCTTTCACTTGGATTGATTGTTATTCAAATCCATTCACTTGGGTTGATTGTTATTCAAATCCACCAGTGAGATCATTAGGCACTGAATTGACCTAACAATCTCCCCTATTTGGATATAAAATAAGACTATAAGTGAAATTGATATAAGTGAGAAAAGAGGCTTCTTCTTACACATACTATTCTACTGATGAAAAGACTTGTTTTAACAAAGTACTTCATTTTTAATCATCATTACAAAGACTGAATAGTCTGATACAAGAAAAACATTAAAAACAAAAGATTACAATCATTCAGGACTCCATTGCTTCCCTCTTCACCCTTGATGAGCTTAACACCTTTTCTTTGTTGGACCTTCTAGCAATCATCTCCCTAAGCTTTTCAGCATACCTTTTGTTCTCCTCAGTGTCAACTTGTCCAGCCATCACTAGAAAGATTAAGAGACTTTTCAGTGGGACATCTTTCAGTGTCACTCATCCTTTGAAAGGCTTGGTCTCCATATACATCCACGAAGAAGAGACCCCACTCAGGTTCTTCAATGACCATGTTGTTTACAAAGGGAATGTTTTCAGGAAGGGTTCGATTACATTCCAACCCAGGGACTCTAGTCTCAGCTTCAAGATCAACTCTTTTCCTTTTTTGTCCCTGAGTCTTAGAAGGATCCTGCTCAGCCAAAGGTAGATCCTCATTGATCCCTAACTATTCCTTATCTGATTCAACCTCTCGTATCTCTTACTGAGAGAGTTGAGTATTTCAGGGACACACTTGTTGGTCTTGGTCTTGAAGATCCTACCCATCTCATCTCACTCAATGAGACCAAAATCTCCAAAGGAGAACTTCTTCATTACTTAAAAATTCCTTTCATAATTATTTCTGTAAACAAATACCGAGACTGGTGTGGTGTGAGGAATGATTTGAATATTGGTGATTGGTCCAGGCTTCCTTCTTTGAATGGTAACTTTGGTGTATTGATCAAAAAGCTTTTTTAGTTGGGCGGTTCTTTGTTGCTGCTTTCTGATCATCTCATCCTGAATAGCATTTAACTCTTCCTCCTGCTTCTGAATGAACTCTTGTCCACCCTTTGCACTTAGCAACTCATCAGGGTTACCATCCACTTCCTTGACAAACTCAATAGACACTTTGAGAATTTCAGCTCTTGTTGCCTTACTGGTCTTGGCCCTTTCCATCTTGTCTAAGTATTATTGGATTTCCTCAGGAGTCATCTTGTACATTTTCCATTGATCTCACATGGTACTAAGACAATAGCCTCAGGATCAGGCCTTCTTTACCTTAAAGCAATTACAAGCTTCTTGGGTGGTGGTGTGAGGGTCTCATCAGCAATTCCTTTGCCCCTATCTAACTTAGATACTGAGGGCTCAGGCATAGGTGGGATTGCGTTTAAGGGTGTTGGTGTGGGGATCACAGGCACTTAGGATTGAGTTTGTACAATATCTTCCTGCTCCCCCTCAGTGTGAGAGGGAGGTTCATTCCAAGTAAGCATCATTGGTGGCTCATTTTCCCCCTCAAAAGTTGAAGGATCAGCCTGACTAATCCCAACTTTTGTTATTTGTGATGGTCCTAAAGAGGTGGTGGATGACCCTTTGAAAGCCTGAAACATCTCAGTCACCATTTCCTTCATAGACTGAGTGTCAGCCTTAATAGTCTGAACATCCAATTGTATGAGCGATT
Organism: Glebionis coronaria; assembly: GCA_025667525.1. Classification (NCBI taxonomy): domain Eukaryota; kingdom Viridiplantae; phylum Streptophyta; class Magnoliopsida; order Asterales; family Asteraceae; genus Glebionis; species Glebionis coronaria. Next base: position 3,869 of record JANFOE010001735.1, read on the forward strand.
TAGTGTTTTCCATTATGGTGATTCTGGTCCTGAGGCGAGGAATATTAGCATCATTCAATGCCGTTGAAATCTCAGAGAGGTAACAGAATTAGCCATATATCCTTGGGCAGCTTTGCCTAATCTGAATTCAGCCTTAGAATCCATATGAACATCTTCATAGATGGCATCACACTTAACCTTTACCACATCCAAATCATACCTGAGAGAGTCCAACCTAGTGAAGACCTCAGAGAGCCTATCCTCTTTCAGCAATTCTAGAAGTTGACCAACCTTGGAAGTGGACTCAGTAGTACTAGTGATCCGTCCATCCAAAGTTGTTTTTAAGGACACATTGGCTTCAACTGTTGGAAGAGGATGATTTAGGAATTTGATAAGCTTCTTCTCTTGGTTCTCATGACTACAGTTAACAGAGCTGATGAACTCCATTTGGTTATCAACCTGAACTCTCATCTTCTCTTCAACTATATCAAAACGATCACCATACGTCCTGAATTCATCAAGGAGTTCATCAGCCTTTGAGGATAGGTCTTCGTGGTTCTGAGTAACCTCGGCTTTCATGGTGGTAGAAGCATGGTTTAAGAGACCTTTGAGAGTTTCATACAAAACCTTCTTAGTAACAAGCTTGTTGTCATCAAATCTAGAATCCAGAACCACAGTCTGAGTCCCCAACGATGAGGTGTCAAGTTGTGCCTCATGGGAGGGATTTTTAGTTACCTTAAGGGAGGGATCCTTTTGTTCGGATGCCTCAGGGGAGGGCTTTGGTTGAGCCTCAAGGGAGGGTTGTATGTCCTCGAACAAGGGTGGGGACTGTGGCTTCTGGTCTGATTGAGGAGGGGCCTGAGTGTCAGGTCATCCCCAACCTTAATCATTTCATTGTCATCACTGAAACCTTGGAGTAGCTCTTCAGGATCCTCTAGTATATCAACAAAATCTCTAAAGTTCAATGATCCCCTTTGTTTGTCCAGCTCCCTCCAAAAGAAGGTTTTCCTTGGTTTTGGTCACTCCCTACCCCAAATCATGAGGCTTGGGTTTTGACCAACTGTTGCTCAGGGGCAATTTGCGATTGATCAGGGGTGGAAGTGAGATCCCTATCAGTAAGGTGTGTTACCTATAGGCGTCTCCCTGAGTCTTTGGGATCGATAATGGTTCCTTCAGGAAAAGACTTTTGTTTTAGTGTGCCTTCATCGAGAGTTGTGGAGGTGAGATTCCTATCAGCGGGGTGTTTTACCCATAGGCGTCCCTCTAAGTCTAAGGAATCAAGTTTTGGGTCCTCAGGCAAATACTTGTGAGTTAGTGTGCCTTCACTGGATTTGGTGGAAGTGATAGGCCTATTAGCGAGGTGTGTTACCCGTAGGCGTCTCTCTGAGTCTTTGGCCTTGGTTTTGTCCTCGCGCAAAATTTGTGATTTACGAGTGCCCTCTGATGAGATAGCATTTATACATGATCTCATCGTTCTTTTCGGGCTTTAAATGCATAAAAATGTTATAAAAATACCATATATATGCTTGTGTTTGTTTACTTGTGTATTTTAGGTATGGATATCGTGAAAAAGACAAAAGATCACAAGTTACAAGGAAAAACGGACACGAGAAACGAAGCCGTACAAAGAACCGGGCCCTAATCATGGAATTCTTAACAAAATACCTTGAAGACTTGACGACAAACAAGATTGATCCTCAATTATTGAAGAAATGACACTTAAAACCCTTGTATATTAATAATTACAAGTTTGGTCCCTTAAGTTTGTCAAAATTACACAAAAGGTCCTTCAACTTTGAAGAAATGGCAAGATTAGTCCCTCAACAAATCAAAATTGCCAATAATGGTCCCTCATGAAGTCAAAGATACAATGAAGACCTTTAAAGATCAAGAATGTCCAAGATCAGCCCTTGAAATATCTCAAAATGGCAAAAATAACCCTTGAAATCCTTTTTCCAAAGTTTTGTGCCAAAACTGCCAATGTGTGAAACTTATTAACAAAGCAAAACACGTTTTAGGGCTGAAAGACCTTGTTTACCAAAAATACCAAAACACAAGGGCTAAACATGGGCAAAGGAAACATTTGAAACGAATTTGCGCCAAACACATCCATTTCCCCCAAAATCGGATCAATATTACCACAATTCACCCTTCTTCACCCCCAGTTTTTACTCCACTTAAACTTAGGGTAAAAATCAATTCCCTTTGCACATGTGTGATTCACACATGCAGAAACCTATCCCAACCTTAAAACCCTTAATCCCACTCACTATGGACCCCACCCCCAATTCCCGTTTAAGCAATCACATGACAACTTAGCCTCCAAGTTATCTGACATGGCAAAATCAACAGCTAAGAGTCCTTGCTTCATTCCAAAGCTAAAATGAACAGCCAAGATCACTTTGGACAGCTCAAATGAAGAAAATGTCTAGAAGGACTTAGGGCATTTAGGGAATTTCACTTCTAGGGTTTGTGAATAGTGTTTAGCCAGGCATTTGCCTATAAAAGGAGACCTCAACATGTGAGAGTCCCTTTGTTCCAGTTTTAGGCTATTAATCTTTGTAATTCCTTTTTAAGCTTAATAAAATTCGAATTTCTGAAATTTGAAATCTCTTTTTGATTTTGTTAAAAGTTTGGTGTTTGAGTAGCCTAATTCTGAGTTCCATTTGATTGTTTAGACCTTCCTTAACCTTGTGGTTAAGGCACGTCTAGGTTTGAAAGGTTTTCAAGGTTCAAAAACCTTGAAGCCCTTGTTTCTGATTTTGGCTTTTTTTGTGTACTAACCCTTAGCCTTAAGCCTTGAGTTCTTTCAAGCTTGTTAACACCAAGCCTGAGAAGGATTCTAAGCCTTTGGTTGAGTTTGTTTGCTGCTTGTGTTGAAGATATCAAGTCCTTGAGGTTCTACTTTGAACCATCAACCAAGGCAATTTGCATCTCCTTATTTGAAGTACCTTGGTCTTGTTCTAGTTGTTGAACAAGGTCCAAGGAGCATTGCTGGCCTTCCTAGGATGTTGTGGAAGGCAGGTATAAGCTCTTGTTAAGATTCCCCTAAAAATTTCATGTTTATGACTGTTTTGGATTTTGTGCTTTGATTTTGAGTATTTGTGTTTGTGCTGGTGATTTATGTGTTTGATTGTGTTAGTTGCTACCTAGTAAGTGTTTTTGATCATTAAAATCAGTAGGTTATTAGAAGAAATCACAAGTTTCTTTGATAAGTGACTGATTAAGGAGTGTTTGGGATTACTGCATAAGTTTGGATTGTGGTTTACTAAGTGCTTGTTTTGTGTAAAAGAGAGTTGGTATCTGTTGTTTGGGTGTATTTGTTCATCTGTTTGTAGGTTTTGAGGTTTTGAACACATTGATTCTTGAATTGGCTATAAAATCTTCATAACTTGGTAAAATTGGCTAGGATTTTGAGGACACCTAGATCTAGGCTTAGGCTAGGGCTAACAAGTGCTAAATCATAGTTAATCACACCAGGGAAGAAGGATTTGAGGCTTGAAATTGGATCAAGTGTCAAGTATATCAGCAAAACTTGTCTGCATATTGTTCTTTGTTCATCAGAAACATTTTGTGCTTTGATCTTGCTATTTACCTTGATTCAGTGTTTGATTCTTGTTGCTTTGTGTTAATTCTTAGTATATATAGCTTGTGTATGCATCCTGTTAAGTTTGGTTGTCTTATTCTGCTTATATCTGCTTATTAAGTGCTTAACTGCTTATTTGCATATCTGGTGCTTATCTGGTGACTGTTTGGCTTATTGTGGCTTATTGTGTGGATCATTTTGTGATTTTATTGTTGCTATTGACTCCTTGTGGTTCACTGATCACAAGGGTGCCTTTGTTTCCAACTGAATCAAACCAGAACTCTCAAATAAGCTTGGTCAATTAGTCAAAGCAGTGGGAACTCCTTTCCCCTGCTGGTTACCACTGCTAGTGCAATTTTGGTGTCAGCTTATCAATAAGCTATAATAGCTTATTTTAACCAGCAACAACTTTGTTTTTGTAATAGGTGCTCATATTTTGACCCATTTGTTCATCCTGGAGCATTTGGGTGGTTGACTTTTAGGTTTGACTAGAAAACCAACTCCTTTGACTTTTACATAAGCTCTTTTGTGCTTATTCTAGCTTATTGGTTGTGCTTATTGGATTTTTGTTGATTGATATTGCTTATTGAGTCCATTTGAAAGCTTTTGCAAGTTGAATCAAGTCCTGAGGTGCATTATTTCTCAAACACGACTATTTTGTCGTTTTGTGGATTTTTGCTTTTCTATTTTCTGGCTTATTGAGTGAGCTTATTGGAAATTTCTTTTGACAGATCTCTTAAGCATCCTAAAAGAGGGTTGTGTGTCAAATTAGAGCTTATGGCATTAGCTTATGGCTTAATGGGCTGAAAAGCCCAATAAGAATAAGCTTTGTGTTCAATAAGCTGTGATAAGCACATTTTCAGCTTTTGGGCCTTTAGACTTTTGTTCTTAGAATTGAATTTTAAGTTAGATAGGGCTTTTCCAAGTCAATTGGGCCAATTTTGACTTTTTGGGCCCAAAAGCCCATTTGTGTTGACTGTTTTTGGATTTGGCCCATTTGAGGGCCCATTAGGGGTAATTTGGTAATTTCACTTTGATTTTCTGATTATTTAGGTTAAAATAAACTAGTTTGCAAGTTTTTAGAATTTTTTATAATTTTTGAATTTTTAATATTATTTTTTTATTATTTTATTATTATTTTTAAAATTTCATTTTTTCCAACTTTTTACATTTTTCTTAGGTTAATTACATTAAAATAGGAATTTAGCAACTTTTAGAATAATTTTATCACTTTTAGATTAATTTTTATAATTATTTTAAGTTTTAATAGTTTTTGAATCATTTTAAATAGTTTTTATTAGTTTTAAAATTTCTAAAATTAGTTTTTAATCATTTTAGGTCATTTTAGAGGTTTATCAATTGAAAAATCTTTATTTGGGCTTTTTGATAATTTATTTGATTTTTAGGGCTTTAATTAGCATTTAAAATTGAATATTTAATTATTTAAAAGGTTTGAAAAAGTTTTAATCATTGGTAAACTCTTAGTTTATTATTTTTGATTTTTGGTAAATTTTTGGTAATTTTTAGAATTTATTTTTATTTTTGTGATTTTTAAGGTTCTACGTTTTAACTTTCTAATAGTGATTTTTCTTGTTAATTTTTATTTTTACGTCTTCGTCATTTTCTCTTCTAATCCTCTTCTAAACCAATCATTAATCACAAACATTTGGCAAGTTTTTCACACACATATACCTCATTAGGAAACGAACTTTCACACTATTAAGGGTCATTAGTGTTGATTTTCCTAAATCCTCACTCGATACTTACCGCTTTTACGCCTTTTTCCTAAAGGGTGTATTTTACCACAATCACTTTGGCGCCGCTGCCGGGGAGGTGTGTCGTGATTAATTTGCATTGTTGTTTTTAATATTAACCAAATAGTATTTGTATTAGTAGAACTCTACTAATACGTATTATCGGTTTTCTTGGTTTTTCTTGTACAAATATTATTACTATATTGTATTAAGTATCACAATAAATTTACAATATCTCCAAAAGTGTGAAAACACAACCTTAATTGGGATTTCATCACTCAATTATTGTATTCGAATCTCAAACAAAAAGAAAAAGGGAAAAATAGATAAATACTTTCGTGAAGCTCGATTTTGAAAGATACAAACTATAAGGTGGGTATAACGCGGGTATTATAAAATATACCCTAAGGAAAAAGGCTCTTAAGTGCTTCACGCCGCCTCGTTTCCCCGCTTGCTTGTGAGTATTTTGAGATTGAAGGCTAATCGAGGGTTTTGCCGCCCAAAGTATTATTACGTATAATATATTTGCTTGGTTTTCTTTGTGATTAAAACCTCTTGAACAATTTGGTTTTCACCAAAGTTCTAAAGTCATTCGAAGGCGTTCACTCCACGTGATCGTTTTCATTCCTTTGAGGCTTCTTTAATCAAGAGTTTGATTCGAGGAGAGATTTTGTAGATTGTTGTCTACGAAGATACACCAAAATCCAAAAAAATTAAATATCATCAAAAACACAAAAAAATTGAAAATTCACAAAACACCCAAAAAGAATCTTCTTTGCTCACCTCCCATTCTTCGTGAAGTTTATGATCACTCGTAATCAAGCAAAACGAGCTCGTAAACGACTTCAAAAGCAAGCCAATCAAGAGACGTTGATTGTTGAAAAACCTCCAATTGTTGAACCTATTGTAGAACAAGAAGTCGTCATGGCTAATCGTACTATGATGGAGTTGCTACAAGCACCCACCGAGGGTTTTGGAGAGGCTATTGTAATTCCCGCTATCCTTGCGGAGAATTTCGAGATTAAGACGGGTTTAATGTCGATGTTGCAAGCAAATAAGTTTAGAGGTCACGAGAAAGACAACCCGCATTACCACATTAGGAATTTTAACCGTCTCACAGCCACTAGCAAATTTAAGGATGTTCCACATGACGCCATTAAGATGATGTTGTTTCCATACTCGTTGGATGGACCCGCAAAAATTTGGCTTGAGAAAGAACCGCCAAATTCGATTTTGACATGGGCCGATCTCGTTTCTAAGTTCGTGAACAAGTTTTTTCCACCATCTAAAACCACACACTTGAAAAATGAGATTTCACGATTTGTGCAAAGAAATAATGAAAGTTTTTCAATGGCATGGGAACGATTTAAAGAAATGTTACATGAATGTCCACACCATGATTTTACGGAATTGCATCAAGTGGATACTTTTTATAATGGGCTTAATGATCATGAACGAGATTATTTGAATGCCGCCGCGGGTGGTAATTTTTTGTGCAAGACGACAAATGAGGCTTTACAAATCATTGAAAATAGATCTAAGGTTTATAACCCTCGTAACACACCGAGTGTTGCCAATATGGGTTCGTCATCTTCGTCACAATCGTCTCGTAGCATTAATGCCTTACATGATGAAGCTAATGAGGAAAATCAGTTTTTTGATAGATTTGCTAATCTTATGTCCCATTGGAAGGCTCAAGAAGCTTCCAATTCCGCTTCGGTTAAAGCGGTTGCTAAGAGTTGTTTATCTTGTGGAGGAGCTCATGATCTTTCCGAGTGCATTACCGCGGATGGTAACACTTCGAGTGCTTATGTAGCAACGGTAACTTACAACCAAAACGGTCAAGGTTCTCGCCCAAATCAAGCTCCACCAAACCAAAATGTTAACAATTATCGAAACAACAACCAAGGTAATTACCAAGGCAATACACGCAATTACAACAAGGGGAATTATCAAAGTGGGAATGGACAAATCTCTAATCAAAACCAAAACCGTGATTTTCAAAACACTACACAAGGTTTTCAAAATGCTCACACTAAAAATTTGCAAGGAGAATTTTTGGATTATGCAAAAGCAAATGATGCTAAATTTGCTAACATGCAACGTGAGATGATTAGCTTAAGATCCGAGTTGAAAAACGAGCTAAAAAATGAACTTGCTAATGAACTTAAAACTCATGCAAACAAAATGGAAGGAAATGTCCAACGTCTTCAACAAAATCAACAAAAGATGGAATTAGGACAACATGAGATTAAGCAAGAGTTATTAAAAGCGGATGCTAGGCAATCTAAATTTGAAGACCGTATGGCTAAGATGTTTGAAGTTATCATGTGTAAACCCTCTTCCTCGGGTGGTCTTCCTAGTGACACCATTAACAACCCGAGGGGAGAAATGAAGGTTATTACTACACGAAGTGGTAAAACTATCAAGGAACCAATCTCTCGTCCAAGTACTTCTACGGAGAAGGAAATCGAGAAAGAACCCGAGGTGATGGTCGAAAAGGAGCACATTACAATCCCACGAAGTACCGCTCATACCACACCTACGGTTGAACCAATACCAATTGTGGAACCCGAGTTTCCAAGGCCGTTGCCTAATGACCAACCCACACCACCTTTACCCTACCCTTCAAGACGTAACAAAGAAAAAGCACAAGAACGGAACAATTATCAATTTGAGCTATTTATGAAAATGTTTCGTGATATGCATTTTAACATAAGTTTTGCCGACGCTCTTATCATGATGCCTCGATTCGCCGCAAACTTCAAAAGTATGCTTAACAACAAAGAGAAGTTACAACAATCGTCTAGTTGTTCATCGGTTTTTCTTAGCCGCATACCACAAAAAGTCGGTGATCCCGGTAAATTTTTGATTCCGTGTGCAATTCAAGATATGGAGGAATGCTACGCCTTGGCCAATCTTGGTGCTAGTATTAATTTAATGCCTCTTGAGATTTTCAAATCGCTTTCGCTTCCGGCTCTTACTCCTTCGAACATGTCTATCTAGATGGCCGATCATTCTACGATTTTAGCATGTGGAGTAGCCGAGGACGTTTTCGTTAAAGTCAGAAAGTTTTACTATCCCGTTGACTTTATCGTTGTAGACATTCCTATCGATCGAAAAGTTCCTCTCATTTTGGGTCGTTCATTTTTGGATACATCAAGAGCACTTATCGATGTTCATGCTCGAAAAATCACCCTTCGTTTCAATGAGGAAGAACTTGTCATCAATGCAACACAAAACTCCAATCTTTCTCATGTCTATTCTATTGCAACTTTAAACCATGGTGATTCAACCAATGTCGTTTGCAAAGAATTTTCACCAAGAGTTTTAGGAAATGTCGCCAAAAACAATTTACCATTTCCTCCGCCGGTGGAGGTTATGAGTGTAAAGCCTACAAAGAAGAAACCGTCAATACTTGAATCGAAAAATCCTTCGCCTCACCTCGAACATTCATTCTTGAAAAGTGTTGATAAGTTGTCGGTTTCTACGGAAGATCTTTCGGACGATGAATATGTAGACCCCGATGGGGAGGTTTTCTTCATCGATAAACGTTTTGAGAACTTGCCACCACCAAAACCAAAACGGTTTACAAATGTGAGAATTTTTAGTGTGACTAACATCGTCTTAGAAACACCGAATATTTTCGACATAATCAAAAAGGATTTTCATAAGGAGAGTTCAAAAGATAAAAAAAGGAAAAGATTTTAGATGTGATTTAATTGATTTTTCTACAAATCTAACTCCGTCATCACCACGTGTTTTGAGTACAAGCTCGTCTACTCCTTTTGACGATGCTTTGTGTGGTTTTAGTATGGGGGAAGCCCCTTACATTCCCTCATCCTTGTCCACCGAGGACGAGATATTCGATCCCGGAATTTCATGTAAAGGGAAATCTCGGTCTTCCACCGATGCAATAAATGGAAAATCTTTCTATTTGCTTGGTGCGAGTCTACCTCGAGTAGCTCAAAAGTTTGTCTTACCAATTGTCCCACCCTTCTAATTCTCATCTCTTTTCTTTAAACTCTTTGAGTTTATGGCACATGTTGAAGTGGCGTTAATTTGTTTTTCCAATGAAAACGAGAACGCCATCTTCGATCCCGGTATTTTGCATCATTTAAGGACTTAGTCCTTATTACCGGTTGCTTTTTGGGCTTTGTTAATCATGTAAGCCCCATCAAAAATTGACCATACCATGATATCCCTTAATGTTTACATTTTGAGGGGATCGAGTCGGGCTCATGACTCGGTAATCAAAAACGAGGTGCCTCGTGGGGGAGATCCCATGCTTATCTTTTATACTCACTATTCACTAATAAGGGGACTTATACCCTTTCAACTCGTTGTCTCGTGGTTGTTTGTGATTGTGTTATCTAGATCATCATCATTATCTACGATTGAAGACTCTCGTGTTCGTTTACGTGAGCCTCCATCGTTCGTTTGAAGAAGTTTTTCACGATTCCATGACATATCCTTATTGTTCTAACAAATATCTTTTAGCATACTTAATAAACGGCTTTAGATATATTGTTGATCACCCTTTCCATGCTAGATCCTAAGCATTCGACTCTTCGTCTCTAGTATGGGGGTGCTCCACCTTTAGACTCGAAACATTGAGGATAATGTTTACTTTTAGTATGGGGGGGTGAATAGATACTTGCTTTGCTACACCCTCACGCTTTCCAACTTTCAATGTTTTGTTTTGCTAATAAGGCTAAAAATGGCCAAATTTTAAATTTTTCTTAGTTTTCATAAGTGTTTTTAAGACACGAATGTATATTTTCCGATGGGTAGAATAAGAGTTAATTTTTGACTTGATGGGCATTTGGAGCCATTTACATTCCTTAACCCGCTCAATTCAAGTTTTGCTAGACTTTTATATAGGGAGCTTTAAAACGCGAAAGTCTTAATTCATACGGGTTAAGAACAAGAACTTTTCGCAAGTTCCTATAATTGATTCTAGAAAGTCACTTATCAAGGGAACTATAAAACGCATTCTCTAAACTTGAAAAAGTCCAAGAAAGTGCAAGATCCTATAGGTGGCTTGAAAACCCAAAACTTTGATTTGATATAGTCTTAATGAAAGCTAATCCAAATTTGGCTTAATTTTGACTTGCATGGCTAAGTATTCACGAGTCTCTTTAATTAGAGGTCTTTATATAGTGAAGAACGAGAAATGATAGAGTTAGACAAGTGATCATGCTAAACGTAGAACATGAAAGTGTTCTTTCATAAACTCATATGTTTTTAATTGTGGCTTTTTCTTCCCATAAGATCAATGCATTAGGAATAAATCATATTTGCAATAAGTAAGGTCGTACGATTTGAAAGGTTACTTAGCCTCTAGCGCAAGATCGTTTAAAAGTTGCTCGGGGTTGAATAGAGTTCATAGCCAAGGCATAACTTATTGAAGCGGGACGCGAAGATTGGCGATTGTCCAAAAAGGCCCTAACAAGGCATGAGGAGCTCTATTTTTGCTAAAGATCCAAAGATGATGTGAAGTATCATTATTCCTAAATCAATATGAAGGATCGAGACACACGACGAGAAGCAATTACTCCCCTAAAGATCATGGAGAAAGTCTATCCAAAAAGACCCTAACAAGGTATGAGGATAAATATATCCAAGTCCGAAAAGGAGGCGGATCGTTGTATATCAAAATCCAAAGTAAAGATTGAAGAAAAATGATGAAGTCGTGGTCCTATATGAAGAATCTCTCAAAAACGTCAAGTGAAGAAATTCCAAATATATGAAGAGAAGACCATAATTTCAAGAACGTCTTCCCAATATTTGAAGTATGAAGTACATGCCAAATATCGGTCCGAGAAAGGTCTCAAATCGTGAAACGAGTTATGCCAAGATATGAACTTAAGGAGATACACGAGAAGCCGTTTTAAAAGATTTTGTCCTTCGGCTAACTATTGATCAAATCGTGCTACTTTGCTTTCAGACTAATAACTACTCAAATAAGTCAATATGAATCACTTGTGATCCATGACAAATAGATAAAAAATGCTAGTAACCCATTTCTTTTATAATAACTAGGATTGCGGGGAGAAAAAGTATTACACAATTTGGACGTATGAGTAGTGTTAGCATTGTGACTTGTACCAACAATGATCTTGTTTTTGCACTTAGCATGGAATGTATGACAATCAAGGATGACGAAGTTTACTCTAAGGGACATTAACTTGTTTCTATTCTTTGACCCCAAAAGTCACTTTTTGTGATGAAAATCATATGTTATGTCTTTACACATCATCGTAGTATGTTGAAAGTCTTTTACTCTTCAATAAAGGTTAATAAAATTGAACTTTGGTGATGCTTAGATACTTTATTCTAGCATTGCGTGAGGGCACGACAATGGCTTAGTATGTGGGAGTGATGAGATGGCATTTATACATGATCTCATCGTTCTTTTCGGGCTTTAAATGCATAAAAATGTTATAAAAATACCATATATATGCTTGTATTTGTTTACTTGTGTATTTTAGGTATGGATATCGTGAAAAAGACAAAAGATCACAAGTTACAAGGAAAAACGGACACGAGAAACGAAGCCGTACAAAGAACCGGGCCCTAATCATGGAATTCTTAACAAAATACCTTGAAGACTTGAAGACAAACAAGATTGATCCTCAATTATTGAAGAAATGATACTTAAAACCCTTGTATATTAACAATTACAAGTTTGGTCCCTTAAGTTTGTCAAAATTACACAAAAGGTCCTTCAACTTTGAAGAAATGGCAAGATTAGTCCCTCAACAAATCAAAATTGCCAATAATGGTCCCTCATGAAGTCAAAGATACAATGAAGACCTTTGAAGATCAAGAATGTCCAAGATCAGCCCTTGAAATATCTCAAAATGGCAAAAATAACCCTTGAAATCCTTTTTCCAAAGTTTTGTGCCAAAACTACCAATGTGTCAAACTTATTAACAAAGCAAAACACGTTTTAGGGCTGAAAGACCTTGTTTACCAAAAATAACAAAACACAAGGGCTAAACATGGGCAAAGGAAACATTTGAAACGAATTTGCGCCAAACACATCCATTTCCCCCAAAATCGGATCAAAATTACCACTATTCACCCTTCTTCACCCCCAGTTTTTACTCCACTTAAACTTAGGGTAAAAATCAATTCCCTTTGCACATGTGTGATTCACACATGCAGAAACCTATCCCAACCTTAAAACCCTTAATCCCACTCACTATGGACCCCACCACCAATTCCCGTTTAACCAATCACATGACAACTTAGCCTCCAAGTTATCTGACATGGCAAAATCAACAGCTAAGAGTCCTTGCTTCATTCCAAAGCTAAAATGAACAGCCAAGATCACTTTGGACAGCTCAAATGAAGAAAACGTCTAGAAGGACTTAGGGCATTTAGGGAATTTCACTTCTAGGGTTTGTGAATAGTGTTTAGCCAGGCATTTGCCTATAAAAGGAGACCTCAACATGTGAGAGTCCATTTGTTCCAGTTTTAGGCTATTAATCTTTGTAATTCCTTTTTAAGCTTAATAAAATTTGAATTTCTGAAATTTGAAATCTCTTTTTGATTTTGTTAAAAGTTTGGTGTTTGAGTAGCCTAATTCTGAGTTCCATTTGATTGTTTAGACCTTCCTTAACCTTGTGGTTAAGGCACGTCTAGGTTTGAAAGGTTTTCAAGGTTCAAAAACCTTGAAGCCCTTGTTTCTGATTTTGGCTTATTTTTGTGTACTAACCCTTAGCCTTAAGCCTTGAGTTCTTTCAAGCTTGTTGATACACGCGTTTTGTATGGGTTCTAATTCTCTCTCGATATCCTCTCGAATTGATCTCGGTTTTAAGTGGAATGATTGTTCTTGGTTACTAAAAAAAGGGTGGTTTAGTTATCTAGTCTACTAAAAGGATTAAATGTATTAAAATGAAAACTTAAATCAAAGATAATTAACTTAATGACAATTAATAAGAACTTGAATTAAAATTAAAAGTAAAATTGAAAGTAAAGTATGAAATAAGAATGAAGAAACAGAAATAGTAACAATTAATAATGCTCAAAAGAAGAGTGATTCGGAAGTTTTACTTTGATTCAGAACTTTACTCGGATCCTTCACTCGGAAGTTGATTCAGAAGATTCACCCGGAACTTTGGAGAAAACATTCATTCGGAACTTTGGAAAATAAACATTCATCCGGAACTTTGGTTGATTCGGAAGATTTAGGTTCATTCGGAAGTTAATGCTCATTCGGAAGTTTTTGGTTCATCCGGAACTTAATGCTCATTCGGAAGATTTTAATTCATTCGGAACTTTGTGATTCATGCGGAACTTTTTAAACAAAACTTATTCGGAACTTTTCAGAAACAAGACTCATTCGGAACTTTTCAGTTCACTCGGAACTTTTGGAAAACAGCTTTATTCGGAACTTCAGGTGTTCATCCGGAACTTACTGTTCATCCGGAACTTTCAGAAACCCAGATACAGTAACTTACCCCGAAGAACAAGGAAACAACTTTTAATCCAAAAATCACCAAGTTTTTCACCAAATCTTAAATAAAACTAAACACAAAGCATCTACTAACCATAAACTACAAATCCCATCAACAAAAACACAAATCCCAACAACTTTTGAAGATCAAATCAAGAAAATAAGAACTTAAGAACTAGGAAAGAAAAATGATGATGAGCAAGATGAAATGGAAAGATTAAACAAGAACTTGTATTAATGATTAATGTTTAACAAGATAAAACAAGGATTAAAATAACAAGATTGGAAAAACAAAGATCAAAATCACCAATCACCCTAGTGGTGATGGTGATGATACGAACTAAAAGGAGAGAAAAGTGGGGGAGAAGAAAACTAAAAAAACTGGCACTATGTGTGAGGGGTGGACTATTTATAGGTGTTTCCCTTGGTTGGTGAGTGGGCTTTCTCCCGTTCTTCGTGTCTTCTCGTCTTTTCAGAAAAGTTGACGTTTTCGATTCTGATTCGGGATTTGTCGTCGATTAAATTCAACTCGTCTTTTAATTTCTTCGTTTAATAGTCTTGAGTTTCTTCGACTTATATAAATCTTCCATCTTTGGTCCTTTTCTTCGATAAATCTTCGAATAGGCCCAGTGACTTCAAATCTTTTGCATCTCTTGGACAATAGACTTTATCTTGAGTCTTTTTCTTCAGTAAAACCCGTGCAATCCCATGTTTTCTTTAATATTCATCCGGTTGGCTCTGAAAACACAATAAACACAAAAACCACGCATAATTCCAAACAAATGATATTAAATACGTGTTTTGGTCTCGTTTTAGCCAGAATTAAGTGGTAAAAGGATGGGTATTTACACACCTATCAAATCCCCTACACTTAACCATTGCCATGCCCTCATGCAATGCTTAGTGATAAAGCAATTTTACATTTTTCTCATAATTAATCAACCTTGGCCTTATTCAAATACTACTAAACAAAAAAATTAAAGTACTAAAAGAAATTAAAACTTAAAAGGAAACAAAAGGATGGAAAACCATTTTCACTTGAAAATAGCTACATGGAAATAACTTGCAAAGAGATCAATGACTTACATTAGGGCTTTGGTGCTGCGAAGATTTATCACCCTCAAGTTTCACGTTCCCCAAACTAAGCTTAAAAACGAGATCATTGTTATTATAAGTTAGCAATTCAAGCACTTACACACATGGCTTAATTAAATGCTTAAACTCCCTTATTCCTAGGTGTATCTCTTATATTTTATTTTTGTCTTAGAATGATCATGAAGATGCATTTTTGGACTTATTTCGATAGTTTATTTAGGCTGAAAGCAAAGTAGGACGATTTGATCAATAGTTAGCTAAAGGACAAAATCTCTTAAAACTGCTTCTCGGGATATCAAAAAGTTCATATCTTGGCATAACTCGGTTCACGATTTGAGACCTTTCTCGGGCCGATATTTGGCATGTACTTCATACTTCATATCTTGAGAGACGTGCTTGAGATAATGGTCTTCTCATCATTAATAGAGTTTCTTCACTTGGAGACTTTTGAGGGGTACTCCAACTTTGTTGACCACGACTTCATGATTATTTCTTCAATCTCTATTTGGGATTTTGAGATACAACGATCCGCCTCCTTTTCGAACTTGGATCTATTTATCCTCATACCTTGTTAGGGTCTTTTCGGATAGACTTCTCCATCATCTTTATGGGAGTTGATTGCTTTTCGTCGTGAGTCTTGATCCTTCATATTGACTTTGGGAATAATGCTTTTCACATCACTTCGGATCTTTAGCAATAAAATTTAATCCTCATGCCTTGTTAGGGCCTTTTCGGACTCGCCAATCTTCGCGCCCCGCTTCATAAGTTATGCCTTGGCTATGAACTCTTATCATTACCGAGCAACTTTTAAACGATCTTGGGCTAGAAGCTAAGTAACTTTTCAAATCGTACGACCTTACTTATTGCAGATAAATTATTAGCAAGTGATGGGAGAATAGGCAAATAATTACACCAAGTGAGCTTGTGCAAGAATACCGACTTATAATTGACTCTATCATTTCTCGTCCTCCACAATTTAAAATCTCAAGTAATGAGACTCGTGGATACTTAGCCTAATAAATCAATTAAGGTCTACATGGTTAAGGATACTAGCTAGAATAAACTTGGATAAGTCTATTCGGGTTGAGTCAAAATGATCGCAACGGGCCTAATATGTCAAAGATTTCTAAACTAGCTACACCACTTTATTAATATTTTTGACTTATTTGCGGGATATATACATATGAAATCAACGATAAAAAAAATTTAAAAATTACGACTAAATGGCCAAAGTTAATAAAAAAATTGAAAAATGTCGAAAAATATGATTTTCCGGTTAAATGAAGGCATTTTCATGGAAAAGTCCACTTAAAACTTCGATAGAAGTCCCCCCTACACTTAAGATAAACATTGTCCTCAATGTTTAAGCATGTGGGAAAAATCTCCCCTACACTTATGACATTGTGCACGTTGGTTAACTCAAGTTAAGGAGAAGACGACTAAAGTGATCAATTTCAAATGTGAGTATGAAGAAAATTGAATCACGATAGTTGAGAGATAGAACCGGATTTCGGATAACACGGCAGCACGGTTCGTCAAACATTCCAAGAGTGCACTAATCCCTGTAATCACATCACCACACAAATACAAACACGTATAGAGGTCCCCCTACACTTAGGAGGTTAAAACATAAAAGGATAGATACTCGGGCTGCCTCCCGAGGAGCGCTTGTTTTTGATAACCGAGTCACGAGCCTGACTCGACCCAAAATTAGTTCATGGGGAACGTGGTGAGGGATGGAATCCTCTTGAGAGGTGTCCTCACCAAAGTACAACTTCACTCGTTGGCCATTCACCTTAAAATTCGGTCCATCAGGTTGAGCGAGCTCAAGAGTACCATATGGAAAAATTTGGGCAATGGTGAATGGGCCGGACCAACCAGATTTGAGCTTGCCCGAAAAGATTTTCAACCGAGAGTTAAAAAGTAAGACTTTGTCTCCAACATGGAACTCTCGGTTTTTGATCTTGGAGTCGTGAATGAGCTTAGTTCTTTCCTTATAGATCAAAGAATTTTCATAAGCCTCATTCCGAAGTTCATTGAGCTCATTGAGTTGGATCTTGCGTAGGTCACCGGCTTTGTTAATATCAAAATTAGCCCACTTCAAGGCCCAGTAAGCCTTGTGCTCCAACTCAATGGGGAGGTGGCACGCTTTCCCGTACACAAGACGATAAGGCGTACAGCCGATCGGGGTCTTGTAAGCAGTACGGAAAGCCCACAAAGCATCATCAAGTTTATCAGCCCATGAGGCACGGTGCTCTCCCACGGTTCTTTCAAGAATTCGCTTGAGTCCTCGGTTGGATATTTCAGCCTGGCCATTAGTTTGTGGGTGGTAGGCTGTGGAAAGACGATGGTTTACACCGTACTTAGCCATGACTCTTGCGAATTGGTCATTGCAAAAATGAGTCCCACGATCACTAATAATGGCACGAGGCACACCGAATCTAGCGAAAAGAGCTTTCAAAAAGTTAGAAACCACCCTTGCGTCATTAGTGGGTAAAGCTTTGGCTTCAACCCATTTGGAGACGTAGTCAACGACTACAAGGATGTATTTGTTTCCTTTAGAAGAAGGGAATGGCCCCATAAAGTCGATACCCCAAACATCAAAGATTTCACATTCTTGAATGAAATTCTGAGGCATCTCGTCTTTATGTGTGATGTTGCCTTGTTTTTGGCAAACATCACATCGTTTAACCATATCGTTAGCGTCACGATATATGGAGGGCCAATAAAATCCCGAATCAAACACTTTTTTGGCAGTGTAGTTGGGACCAAAGTGACCACCGGTGGGTCCTTTGTGGCAAGCATCAAGGATTTCAGACGCTGCCGGTCCGTCAACACATCGGCGGATAATCAGGTCGGCACATTGTTTGAATAGGTAAGGGTCGTCCCAAAAGTAAGTCTTGATGTCGGTGAAGAACTTTTTCTTTTGTTGGGACGTCAACCCTTCCTTGAGAATTCCACCCGCCAAGTAGTTTGCAAAGTCCGCAAACCACGGGGTTTCATTCGACTTCGAGTTTATAGACATTAAGGTCTCCAAGGGAAAAGAATCATTGATTTGTTTGTTCGGATGATCCCCTTGGTAAGGATCCTCAAGTCGGCTAAGATGATCCGCGGCTAGGTTTTCAGCTCCTTTTTTATCGCGAATTTCGATTTTAAATTCCTGGAGCAGCAAAACCCAGCGAAGAAGTCTTGGTTTGGAATCTTGCTTTGTCAACAAGTACTTCAGCGCGGAATGATCGGTATACACAATTGTGGTGGAAAGGACAAGATAGGGGCGGAAGTTTTCAAAAGCATAGACAACAGCTAAAAGCTCTTTTTCGGTTGTCGTATAATGCAATTGTGCCCCCGTCATTGTCTTGCTAGCGTAATGGATTGGTTGGAAGTGTTTGTTCACTCTTTGTCCCAGAACCGCTCCAATAGCATAATCACTAGCATCACACATCAACTCAAAAGGCAGCTCCCAATTAGGGGTAACTAAGACGGGTGCCTTAGTAAGCTTATCCTTAAGCGAGTTGAAGGCTTCAAGACACTCTTTGGAAAAGATAAAAGGAGTATCTTTTTCCAAGAGGTGGGTCATCGGGCGAGCGATTTGAGAAAAATCTTTGATGAATCGACGGTAGAAGCCCGTATGACCCAAGAAACTTCTCACACCCTTCACGGTTGAAGGTGGAGGCAACTTTGCGATAACATCGACTTTAGCACGGTCTACTTCAAGACCGGCTTTGGAAATTTTATGTCCCAGCACGATGCCTTCTTTTACCATAAAATGGCATTTTTCCCAATTCAGAACTAGGCGAGTGTCTTCGCACCGCTTGAGCATACGTTCCAAATTGGCAAGGCAAGAAGAGAAAGAATCCCCGAAGACCGAGAAATCATCCATGAAGACTTCCATGGTTTGTTCAACCATGTCATGGAAGATAGCTAACATGCACCTTTGGAAAGTCCCGGGCGCATTACATAAGCCAAAAGGCATTCTTTTGTAAGCAAATGTGCCATAGGGACAAGTGAATGTCGTCTTCTCTTGATCTTGGGGATCGATGGGTATTTGGAAATAACCCGAGAAACCATCAAGAAAGCAGTAATATTCATTACCGGCTAAACGTTCAAGCATTTGGTCCATAAAAGGTAGAGGGAAATGATCCTTTCTCGTGGCATCATTGAGTTTGCGGTAGTCTATACAAACTCTCCACCCAGTAACGAGACGAGTGGAAATCAACTCGTTGTGTTCACTGGGAACAACGGTTATTCCGCACTTCTTGGGCACACAATGGATTGGACTAACCCATGGTGAATCCGAAATAGGGTAAATCATACCCGCATCAAGAAGTTTGATAACCTCTGTTTTGATTACTTCATGGATTTTTGGATTCACCCTTCGTTGGCTTTGAACTGTGGGCTTAAAGTCATCCTCCATGAGAATTTTGTGTGTGCAGAAGTGAGGATCAATTCCACGAATATCAGAAATCTTCCAAGCAATAGCCTTCTTATGATCTTTCAACACGGCGACAAGTCGGGCTTTTTCTTCTTCTTTTAGGTCCTTTGCGATGATTACGGGTGACTTCTTCTCTTCTTCAAGGAATACATACTCGAGATGGGGCGGCAACTCCATAAGTTCTAAATCCGGAGGATTTTCGACGGGAGGCGTATTCGAAGTCGGAGTATCGATAGCAATGACCGTGGGAGATGGAGGAGAAGGATTATCTTCTTTGAGAAGGTTTTCAATGAGGCGGAGATCTTCATCCCAATTGGTCGTAGAAGCGTCATTGTCTAAATTCACATCTCCCATGGTGGCTTCCAAATCTTTCCAATGGAAATCACTTTCTCCAAATAGAGATAGTGATGAGTCGATAGAGGAAATGGTTTCAACATTGGGAAGAGAGGTAGGAATACTTTTACAAGCATCTTTGAAGTGTTCTTCACAAGCCTCATCAAGAACGTCAATACAATTAACACTCTCGTAAGAATAAGGCTGTTTAGAAAGCTTTCCCATGTTGAAGACTACTTTATCGTCACCCACTCTCATGATAAGCTCACCGGCTTCAACATCGATGAGAGTGCGACCGGTCCTCAAGAATGGACGACCAATAATTAGTGGCACACGGGGGTCCATCTCGTAGTCGACGACAACAAAATCAGCAGGGAAGGTGAATTTGTCGACTCCTACAATGACGTCTTCGGCTATCCCCACTGGATAAGCAACCGTACGGTTAGCCAATTCCAAAGTCATTTTGGTGGGGACTAGCTCTGGGAGAGATAATTTCTTCCAAACGCTTAGAGGCATAAGATTAATACTGGCACCTAGATCGGCTAGGGCCATGCAATTCTCTATTCCTGGGAAATTGCAAGGGATAAGAAAACGACCCGGATCACCAAGCTTAGTTGGCAATTTCCTTAAGAGCACTGCAGAGCAATTCTCATTAAGTTGGGTGTTGGCAATATCGAGGAGCTTTTCCTTGTCGCTCAGAAGATCTTTAAACATTTTCGCATATTTAGGCATGTGAGCGAGAGCCTCAGCGAAGGAGATATTGAAATTCAGTTGTTTGAACACTTTAAGGAAGTTCGAAACCTGAA
Source organism: Glebionis coronaria (assembly GCA_025667525.1). Taxonomy (NCBI): domain Eukaryota; kingdom Viridiplantae; phylum Streptophyta; class Magnoliopsida; order Asterales; family Asteraceae; genus Glebionis; species Glebionis coronaria. The sequence goes on from JANFOE010001735.1 coordinate 24,321, forward strand.
TATCATCCTTGCTCTTTTGCTTCTCTTTCCTCAACCTAGATGGATAAGGTATATTGGAAGAAGAGGAAGGCTTTGGAAGAATAGGATCACTCACATCCTTGGGTGGAGGAGGGGTAGAAGGAAGAGGTGGAGAAATTAGGGAAGGAGAAGGATGAGGAATAGGAGCAGGTGACTCGTTCTCCTTAGTCACAACCACCGGTGGAGGTATAGGAAGCTCGGGTTCCTTGGTACCTTTACCACTTCGAGTAGTGATTGCTTTCATCTCCCCTCTTGGATTCGCAACGGTGTTACTCGGAAGAGTACCCGAAGAAGAGGGTTGATTACCTTGGAAGAAACTAGCCATCATGTTCCTCAGATCATTAGTTTGGCTATCCAACGTATTTCTCATGTCGGCTCTCAAATCGTTTCCTTGCTTTACCAAGTCTGCCTTCAAGTTTCGCACTTCCTGTTGGAGATTTTCCACGATCACATCATTGGTCCTCATGTAAGTTGCAACCTCTTGGTGTAATGCAGTAGTGGTTTGGTTGGGAGGAGCATTGTATGCAGGTGGTTGGTAAGCAGGTTGTTGGTAGACTTGATTGTTAAGTTGAGGCGGTTGTTGCTGCTTGTGAGGAGGGATGTATGGTTGTCGAGGTTGTTGTTGTTGTTGAGGAGGGCGATTGAGGTTTTGTTGTTGGTTTGGGTTGGTAGGAGGAAAACCAGGTGGAGAAAGATAATTGTTGGAGCGGTAGCTAAGCAAGTTACGGTCACCTTGAGGTCTAGCTTGATAAGCAGGTTGAGGATAGGTGCCATATGCTGCATTCACATTCTCAGCAGGGTAATCTTGGGTGGCGGTACAAGTTGTGTAAGAGTGAGGACCACCGCATATCTCACAAGGTTGGCTGACAACATTAACTTGAGCGTTTTTGGCGTTGTTGCTGTTGTTGTTGCTGACGGTGTGGGTGACAAGCGATTCAAGAAGCGTAGTGATTTTGTCCAGTCGCTTGTCGTTGTCACTAGTGCTAGCACTAGCGACATTGGTCCTAACACTCTTGGTTTGCACACGAGACTTATTCTCAATGATATCCCAAGCAGCATTGGAAGTCTTAGCCAAAAGATTACCCCCCGAGGCACTGTTCAGTGAATCTTGGTCACTCATGTTTAAACCATTGTAAAAAGTATTAATTTGATGTACTTTGGTAAAACCATGTTGTGGGCATTTTCTTAAAAGATCTTTAAAACGATCCCAAGATTCACTGAACGACTCATCGTACTTTTGTTCAAAATTTATGATCTCATTCCGCAAAGCGGTAGTACGAGAGGGTGGGAAAAAGTAATTGATAAACTTTGTTTCCAAATCCGTCCACGAGAGAATACTCTGTAGCGGTTCCTTAGCAAGCCAATGCCGGGCTTGTCCCTCTAAAGAAAAGGGAAAAAGTTGTAACCTTATAACCTCTTGTGGAACACCATTGAACTTGACCGTGTTGGTGAGTTGCAAGAATCTCTTGATATGGTCATGTAGGTCATCAATGGTACGTCCCAAGAATGGTTGAGCGGAGACCATCTAGATAAAGCCTGATTTTAGCTCAAAGTTGTTGGCGGCAATTGGAGGTATGACAATTGGATCCGTGTTGCCATCGACATGAGCTTGCAGCAATTCAATCATCGGGCGATTATCCGGAAGGGGCTCATTGTTGTTGTTATTGTTCATGTTGTTGAAAGGCGGGTTGTTGTTGTTATTATTGTTGTTCGGAGGTGGTATGTTATTGTTGTTTTGTACACCAGCCATGTCTAAGTTATCGAGAGGCTCGGGCTCTTGATAAGACGTGGATCAAGTGCGCATACACCTGCAAAAGAACGAACAAAGAAAAACAAAGCAAAAATATTTTTGGTTTTTATGTTTTTTAATTTTTTTGTATTTTTGAAAATTTTATATTTTTTAGGATTTTTTGAAAATTTTTGATGAAAAAGTAACGTTCACGGGGAACGGATCCCAAAATCCAAGTTCTCACAAAAAACTTTTGATCTTAACGAGAAGAGCCGGCAGCGGCGCCATTTGATACACGCGTTTTGTATGGGTTCTAATTCTCTCTCGATATCCTCTCGAATTGATCTCGGTTTTAAGTGGAATGATTGTTCTTGGTTACTAAAAAAAGGGTGGTTTAGTTATCTAGTCTACTAAAAGGATTAAATGTATTAAAATGAAAACTTAAATCAAAGATAATTAACTTAATGACAATTAATAAGAACTTGAATTAAAATTAAAAGTAAAATTGAAAGTAAAGTATGAAATAAGAATGAAGAAACAGAAACAGTAACAATTAATAATGCTCAAAAGAAGAGTGATTCGGAAGTTTTACTTTGATTCGGAACTTTACTCGGATCCTTCACTCGGAAGTTGATTCGGAAGATTCACCCAGAACTTTGGAGAAAACATTCATTCGGAACTTTGGAAAATAAACATTCATCCGGAACTTTGGTTGATTCGGAAGATTTAGGTTCATTCGGAAGTTAATGCTCATTCGGAAGTTTTTGGTTCATCCGGAACTTAATGCTCATTCGGAAGATATTAATTCATTCGGAACTTTGTGATTCATGCGGAACTTTTTAAACAAAACTTATTCGGAACTTTTCAGAAACAAGACTCATTCGGAACTTTTCAGTTCACTCGGAACTTTTGGAAAACAGCTTTATTCGGAACTTCAGGTGTTCATCCGGAACTTACTGTTCATCCGGAACTTTCAGAAACCCAGATACAGTAACTTACCCCGAAGAACAAGGAAACAACTTTTAATCCAAAAATCACCAAGTTTTTCACCAAATCTTAAATAAAACTAAACACAAAGCATCTACTAACCATAAACTACAAATCCCATCAACAAAAACACAAATCCCAACAACTTTTGAAGATCAAATCAAGAAAATAAGAACTTAAGAACTAGGAAAGAAAAATGATGATGAACAAGATCAAATGGAAAGATTAAACAAGAACTTGTATTAATGATTAATGTTTAACAAGATAAAACAAGTATTAAAATAACAAGATTGGAAAAACAAAGATCAAAATCACCAATCACCCTAGTGGTGATGGTGATGATACGAACTAAAAGGAGAGAAAAGTGGGGGAGAAGAAAACTAAAAAAACTGGCACTATGTGTGAGGGGTGGACTATTTATAGGTGTTTCCCTTGGTTGGTGAGTGGGCTTTCTCCCGTTCTTCGTGTCTTCTCGTCTTTTCAGAAAAGTTGACGTTTTCGATTCTGATTCGGGATTTTCGTCGATTAAATTCAACTCGTCCTTTAATTTCTTCGTTTAATAGTCTTGAGTTTCTTCGACTTATATAAATCTTCCATCTTTGGTCCTTTTCTTCGATAAATCTTCGAATAGGCCCAGTGACTTCAAATCTTTTGCATCTCTTGGACAATAGACTTTATCTTGAGTCTTTTTCTTCAGTAAAACCCGTGCAATCCCATGTTTTCTTTAATATTCATCCGGTTGGCTCTGAAAACACAATAAACACAAAAACCACGCATAATTCCAAACAAATGATATTAAATACGTGTTTTGGTCTCGTTTTAGCCAGAATTAAGTGGTAAAAGGATGGGTGTTTACACACCTATCACTTGTTAACACCAAGCCTGAGAAGGATTCTAAGCCTTTGGTTGAGTTTGTTTGCTGCTTGTGTTGAAGATATCAAGTCCTTGAGGTTCTACTTTGAACCATCAACCAAGGCAATTTGCATCTCCTTATTTGAAGTACCTTGGTCTTGTTCTAGTTGTTGAACAAGGTCCAAGGAGCATTGCTGGCCTTCCTAGGATGTTGTGGAAGGCAGGTATAAGCTCTTGTTAAGATTCCCCTAAAAATTTCATGTTTATGACTGTTTTGGATTTTGTGCTTTGATTTTGAGTATTTGTGTTTGTGCTGGTGATTTATGTGTTTGATTGTGTTAGTTGCTACCTAGTAAGTGTTTTTGATCATTAAAATCAGTAGGTTATTAGAAGAAATCACAAGTTTCTTTGATAAGTGACTGATTAAGGAGTGTTTGGGATTACTGCATAAGTTTGGATTGTGGTTTGCTAAGTGCTTGTTTTGTGTAAAAGAGAGTTGGTATCTGTTGTTTGGGTGTATTTGTTCATCTGTTTGCAGGTTTTGAGGTTTTGAACACATTGATTCTTGAATTGGCTATAAAATCTTCATAACTTGGTAAAATTGGCTAGGATTTTGAGGACACCTAGATCTAGGCTTAGGCTAGGGCTAACAAGTGCTAAATCATAGTTAATCACACCAGGGAAGAAGGATTTGAGGCTTGAAATTGGATCAAGTGTCAAGTATATCAGCAAAACTTGTCTACATATTGTTCTTTGTTCATCAGAAACATTTTGTACTTTGATCTTGCTATTTACCTTGATTCAGTGTTTGATTCTTGTTGCTTTGTGTTAATTCTTAGTTTATATAGCTTGTGTATGCATCCTGTTAAGTTTGGTTGGCTTATTCTGCTTATATCTGCTTATTAAGTGCTTAACTGCTTATTTGCATATCTGGTGCTTATCTGGTGACTGTTTGGCTTATTGTGTCTTATTGTGTGGATCATTTTGTGATTTTATTGTTGCTATTGACTCCTTGTGGTTCACTGATCACAAGGGTGCCTTTGTTTCCAATTGAATCAAACCAGAACTCTCAAATAAGCTTGGTCAATTAGTCAAAGCAGTGGGAACTCCTTTCCCCTGCTGGTTACCACTTCTAGTGCAATTTTGGTGTCAGCTTATCAATAAGCTATAATAGCTTATTTTAACCAGCAACAACTTTGTTTTTGTAATAGGTGCTCATATTTTGACCCATTTGTTCATCCTGGAGCATTTGGGTGGTTGACTTTTAGGTTTGACTAGAAAACCAACTCCTTTGACTTTTACATAAGCTCTTTTGTGCTTATTCTGGCTTATTGGTTGTGCTTATTGGATTTTTGTTGATTGATATTGCTTATTGAGTCCATTTGAAAGCTTTTGCAAGTTGAATCAAGTCCTGAGGTGCATTATTTCTCAAACACGACTATTTTGTCGTTTTGTGGATTTTTGCTTTTTTATTTTCTGGCTTATTGAGTGAGCTTATTGGAAATTTCTTTTGACAGATCTCTTAAGCATCCTAAAAGAGGGTTGTGTGTCAAATTAGAGCTTATGGCATTAGCTTATGGCTTAATGGGCTTAAAAGCCCAATAAGAATAAGCTTTGTGTTCAATAAGCTGTGATAAGCACATTTTCAGCTTTTGGGCCTTTAGACTTTTGTTCTTAGAATTGAATTTTAAGTTAGATAGGGCTTTTCCAAGTCAATTGGGCCAATTTTGACTTTTTGGGCCCAAAAGCCCATTTGTGTTGACTGTTTTTGGAATTGGCCCATTTGAGGGCCCATTAGGGGTAATTTGGTAATTTCACTTTGATTTTCTGATTATTTAGGTTAAAATAAACTAGTTTGCAAGTTTTTAGAATTTTTTATAATTTTTGAATTTTTAATATTATTTTATTATTATTTTATTATTATTTTTAAAATTTCATTTTTTCCAACTTTTTACATTTTTTTAGGTTAATTACATTAAAATAGGAATTTAGCAACTTTTAGAATAATTTTATCACTTTTAGATTAATTTTTATAATTATTTTAAGTTTTAATAGTTTTTAAATCATTTTAAATAGTTTTTATTAGTTTTAAAATTTCTAAAATTAGTTTTTAATCATTTTAGGTCATTTTAGAGGTTTATCAATTGAAAAATCTTTATTTGGGCTTTTTGATAATTTATTTGATTTTTAGGGCTTTAATTAGCATTTAAAAATTGAATATTTAATTATTTAAAAGGTTTGAAAAAGTTTTAATCATTGGTAAACTCTTAGTTTATTATTTTTGATTTTTGGTAAATTTTTGGTAATTTTTAGAATTTTTTTTTATTTTTGTGATTTTTAAGGTTCTACGTCTTAACTTTCTAATAGTGATTTTTCTTGTTAATTTTTATTTTTACGTCTTCGTCATTTTCTCTTCTAATCCTCTTCTAAACCAATCATTAATCACAAACATTTGGCAAGTTTTTCACACACATATACCTCCTTGGGAAACGAACTTTCACACCATTAAGGGTCATTAGTGTTGATTTTCCTAAATCCTCACTCGATACTTACCGCTTTTACGCCTTTTTCCTAAAGGGTGTATTTTACCATAATCACCCTCATCAGACTGAGTGGAAGGCAGTCCCGTAAGAGTGGGTTGTATATTTTCCACTCCATCAAGAGGACCAGTAGGTTGGCCCGTCGACCCTGACTGTGATGTATTAGGGCCTCCCGTAAGCTCTTTCCCTTGGGGTATTTGAAGCTTGGTCTAAAAAAGGGTGGTCTTTTTAGCCTTGGCCTTTTTAGGACGTGCCTTGGAAGCCTCAGGGCCTTGTGCCGTTGTTGGTTTGGTCTTTGGCACAGTCTGAGGCTTCTTGTTCCCCTTCTTTGGTAAGAAGGGAATGGGAGACACGGACGATTCACAACTGATCACCTTATTCATGTGACCCGTCATTTATATGGGGGTGACTTCAGATGGGTTCTTAGAAAAGTTTGTGGAACTCAGGATTGGTGTCAAAAAAACAGTAAATTTCTCCTGAGTGTAAAGAGAACCAGTAACCTTTCTAAGGCGCAAGATATCAACCGTGGTCTAGATACATACTTTTGCCTTGACTCCTTCAGGATCGTGGTTACGAGATCATTAAAAATAATCTCTCCTATGTCAATCTTCATTTCATTAACTAGACTATAGATTAGCATCTGCTGAGTAGAGTTAACCTCCTTAGTTGATGAGTAGTTCCCACCGATCACCTGAATCACAAAAGTGACCAGGATCCTACAAGCCATGGGGAAAGCAGTTTTGATTAATAGGGTTTTAGTCACAAGTAACTCAGGGACCCCAATTTCTTTTAAGCCCTTTTTAACTGACTCTGTGTCAGGATATGCGACATAATTTCCTTTGTTACAATCCAGTCCACTGGCTTGACAAAACGTTTTGAAGTCCAAAGTCAATGGTGTCTTCCCATTGTTCACAGTGAACTGAATGACACACCTCTTATATGACTTGGTCTCAGACCCCTAAGAACCTTCAGGCCCTTGGGTAGGTGGGGTTACAACCACAGCCGTATACCATAACTGCCTGAGATATTCATGGTAGAAGACTGAGGGGGTGTTGGTAAAAGCATCAGCCCAATCACAGTTTTTGAGAAATTTGCAAATTGGTTTGTAGGTTGATGCACTACGAGGGTAACTAAAATTTCCTCCATAGTTGTTTCCTGAAAAATGAACACCTTCATTGTTAAGGTGCTCAGCCTGAGGGGCATATGGAATATTCTTGGATATGCCATTTGTAAGTTATGATTTTTTTAAAACTTGTAAAGGACAATGGCACTTTGTGGAATCAAACCAAGACTTGTTTCTTGTTATAATGCAATACTAGGTTGCCAAGTGACTTAATGCAGACTTTTGATCTTGATAAAATCTAAAGATCAACCACCAAGTAACTTTGATGGCTTGTATGTATATGATATAACAGCAAAACAAGTGATAGATGTGATTACCTTTTATCAAATACTCTTTTTTGGAAACAATGGTTGAACACACACTTTTCTTTGAGAGAAGATTTTGGTAGAGTGTAACAACCCCATTTTACATTTACGCAGCGGAACATTGATCTGGGGTATTACTTCATAGAACACAAGTCATAATAATAGAAAACAACTCAAAAGAGTGATGAAATCAACTTTCTTTATATTTCATTGAAAAATCAGAGTTTTTAAATTATGAGGTTCCTAAAATCTAGGTTAATAATTTCAAGCTTGTGCCTCTTCATGCCATCCTTGTGCTGCTCCATGCTATTAATAAAAAATTCCTGAAATATATGCTTACAAGTCAATACAAAGGTTGAGTGAATTCATAGGTTTGCAATAACAGTATTGAATACAAGTATGTTCTCCGAGCTACGTTGTTATACACCCACATAAAATAGTTATCATACTGCACTATGCTCATGACCCCGCTGCTAGACAATAAAAAACAAAATGCCCTTAGAAGAAGGAAGCCTTCTAGACTATCCTTAGTCTAGCAAAATAAAGTGTATATGTTAGCCAAGGTAGGAACCTTCAACTACTGGCAAGCGCGACTTGCCTAGATAGGGGATGTCAACCCCCAAATAGTACTATTCACAATATTAGCGCTCATTTTCAAGAAATGATTAGCGGTTCACGATTAACAAAGGACTTAATGGCAGTAGTAAACATAGTGTCAATAATCATACCATACAATTTTAAGAGCACTTGTATTCCTGTTTTAGCATATAACCCCCTCACGAGTTTTTAAATCATTTATAAAGCATTTTAAAAAGTGAGGCTATGTGTGACAATCCGTCAATTTATGGTTGATATTTTATTCTCGAATATTATTTAAAAACATTATTTTAATTTTACAATATGAACTCACTTATTTTTGGGAAGAAATTTGGATTTACATCTTGGAGTAGCATCGACTACGTCTAAACCGGAGGATTCAACGTTACGTGCTTACGTTTACATACACCGTCTTTGGTGACACTCCGACATTTTAGAAAATAAATTTGTCTGTGAATATTATTTTGGAGTTTTAAATTTGTGTTAGTTCATGAACTCACAAATTTACGAGAAAAGATTAGGACTTACGATTTTATTTTAACGTCCTTTACGACTAAACCGGAAACCTTAGGATTACGTATTTACGTTTTTGAACTCCGTTTTTGATGAGACAATTTTTATTGGATTCGTTTTGTGACGTTGATTCATAATTTATAAAAACGTTTTTTGTAAAACGAACCGAGGGCACGCAAATCGAGGAAACTAGAATCGAGGAGTACCCGTAAATAAATGGGGATGAGACAAGTGGGACACTTGTCCCACCCCCATCAAAACCGGCCTAAAGAAGCCACCACACCAATTTGGTGGCAAGTTTCTAGTTAAGTAACTTACACATGTAAGTAAGCTTACAATGTAAGCTTTCCACTTCCAAAACCAACTAGCTAATACCACCATTCTCATTTCTTACATGCAAACCACCCTCAAAATCCTCTCAACTCTCTCACCTAGTTCGTCCCATCCTCCCCAAGAACACCCTCATTTGATCAAAATTAACCACAAAATCCCATGTTATTCATATACATGTTGAAGTCCTTTTGAAACCCTATTGATTGGTGGTGCTTATAACATCCAAGGAGGAGTTTTTATGGAGTAGGAGGGCTGATTTTCCACACGGTTCTCATGAAGAATGATGGTCTTGAAGATGGTCTTGGTGCATCACAAGTTTCTCCATCAAAAATCCATGTTTTGATCAACCTACATCATCATGGTGGTATAAAGATTGTCCTCCTCATCTTCTTGTTATTTTGATTATGTAAACATGTATTTTATTTCCTATTGTATATGTATATGATGATTATATTATGATAAAAATGTTATGTGGGGATTTGTTTTTGATAAACATGATTAAAAAGGTGAAAAACCATAAGAAACAAGGTTAAAATCTTGGTTAAATTTGATGGCTGTATAAAACAGTAAAGAACCATATGGTAAACTGATAAAATGATGAAGTAGAATGGATTTACAGTAAGCTATGAGTCTTGTACACATGTGAGAGTTGGCCATGCAATGGAATCATTGTAATGAGTGAGATATGATCAAAACAAGTTAGGTGGTCAAATCTGAATAAGCAGTTTTGTAGGGACTGTTAAGGCAAGTTAAACTCAAAATGGGCAGTAGCTATAACTAAGTTAAATGTAGCACATATTATGAAGATCATTCCATCCAAAAATGAGCTTCTAATTCATTATAGGACTCTAGATATGTTAAAAATGGTGAACATGAAGTTAAAAATCAGATTTTTGGAAATAATGTTTATTATTATTATATAAGCACTCACATTATAATGTATAAAATGTAAAAATATAAACCCACTAACTTATAAAAATTATTTATATAAATGTATAAAAGGTTAATTAAATGGGTAAATTATATAAATGGTGGTAAAATAATATTTATAAGTAATAAAAACTATAAACTTGATTTTTACGACTTTTTCGGCTATCGCCGTAAAATTAACGTTTTTCGCCAAATAAAACTTAGACGACCAAACCCGTCTAATGTAAAGTTTATAAAAGTCCTATACTGATGTATAGGTAACCAAGACAAGTAAAAACCGATAAAACCCGAACTATAAGAAATACGGACATTTACGAGCTAACTAAACATATTGGACTAATAGTTGGACTTAATAAGATAAATACTTGTAAAAAGAACTTATTGGGCTTAACCCATTTAGGCCCAACTTGTAAAGTGTAGATACTGATAATGCAAGTATAACAAGGATTAATACAAGTTAAGAACTTATAATAGGCTTATTGGACCTAAAACACGTTAATGGGTAAAACGAGAAAACCAGTATAAAAGTTATCGACACATAACTCTAAAATGAGTAAACGAGAATATGTAAACCCACTTGATCATCATATATATATATAAAATCATCATATGTATACATAATTGTTATTTTTATAAAGTCATTGGACATGAGTCTAAGACCGAGTATTATTTGTCTAGGTTTCCGTGATTAAAGCACGTACCGTACATCCGAATTGCCGATAACCCGCCTTCCCACATCGACGTGAGTTCATAGCCTCGCACTCTTTTAAATGTTTTTATAAATGCTTTATAAACCCGCGAGGGAGATAACATGTTAGTTTTTATAAAAGTTTGGACACCATTTGTCCCGATTGTTTGTTTATTGATTTTGGACCCGAATGATTGAATGACCCGATAAATGATTAATGGACCCGATAGATGAAATTAAATGGATTATTAAAGTTAGGTTATGTCACTAAAAGTCCCATTAGCATGAATTGTGAACTACCGGGAGTTGGTAGACGCTTATGCATTTAATAGTACTATTTGGGGACGATCACCCAGTTCGCGCCTTGACGGTTGATCCCCGTCGTGCCACATTGATTGGTAAGCGAATTTATGTATGAGAAGATTTCCATAGCGTGACCTTTGTGACGACACGCTACTTTAGATGGGCAAAATTGGTATCGGGTTAGCTACCCGTTTTGGTTTAGTAAGGTAACAATGTCATGCGGCTTGTAATAATCCAAAACTAACGAAATACTATTAGACGCATCGAATTACGAAGTATTGCCTGACTAGCAATACGGGGTCATACTATTGATATTATGTTTGTGTTTTGGTTTTCATAACCATATTCATATAACGGTTTTTATTTGATTTTATACAACGTCATAAGACGTATTGTATGATGTTTTTACGACATTGGCTCGTATAATGATTTTTACGGCAAATGCCTATATTATGATTTTCGATAAGGATTTGTATAAAATGACTTTGGCTATTTTATGGCCTATTAAAATGATTTGTACAAAATGATTTTCAGTAATAATTTTATACTGATATTATATTGATGGAATTTATTAAACTCTATGAATTCACTCGGCGTTATCGCTGACCTTTTCTTTTAACATGTTTTATCTCAGGTACTTGAAGGTAATTCTCGGGAAGTCAACAAGAATTCATGGCCCGCACCTAAATCTTTATTTCCATTCAAATGCTTTGTAAAACCTGTATTAAATACAATGACTTGGGACCGATGTAACTTTGATAATTATGAATGGAAATGATTTATTAATAAACGACGCGATTTTTATGCGTTGTCTATGATGTGAGTAATGTGCTATCCCGTAACACCAACTAGTCTTCCGCTGTATTGAGTTGTATAAATTTGGGGGTGTTACAGTTTGGTACCAGAGCTCTCGTTATAGAGAACGAAAGATTTTTAAAAACCAAGGTTTTGAATAAAACATTTCAAAATCTTTTAACTATAAACATTTTTCTAAAAATGTCTAAAAATCTTTTGACTATAACGGTGCCGAAGAATTCCCGAGTTACCGACAAGGCCAAGACTGAGAAGTGTTATTTTAATATATATATAATTTGGATTATATATATATATATATATGATGTAATTTTATTACATGATTGTTTGATGATTATTTTGATTTTTATACGAGGTATTTATACGACGTCGATTGTCACAAGAAACCCTAAATCCTCTAGTAAATTAATCGAAGCTATTCTCGTAGGAATTCTAGCTATCCTAGATCTAAACCAAGTTGTGGATATTTATGATCCCAACAAATGGTTGATATTCGTAGAAATGTAGATATTAGTTGATTGTGATATTGAAAAAGAATTGGCGAGATTAAATCTGACATCGATGTCATGACGATCTTTTCTTATAGAGTGGAGTTTGACAAAACGTTATCACCTGGAAAGATGTCATCTGATTCGTTGTCATCCAATTCTTAAATTTGAAATCGAAAGGGTGAATGTTGCACTTGAGGCTGTTATTGGAACCATTACCCAAAAGCCTCATGCCACTAATACCTTTCCGAGAAGTCTAGTTGAATGATCAAGTCATATTAATGACTCATTTGATAATTGTTGTTGTAAGAGCTAATAGGATTGGAAATTAAGTGTTGATTCATATTGATATTGTATTGCCTTTACAATGCCTAAGAATAAAATTGAAAGTATTGGAATATGAGGTAGGATATTGAATTGAGTATAAGATTGGTTAAAACTTGAATAAAGTAAAAATTTAACTTGTATGGAATATGAGATTGATAAGAGAAAATTATTAAGTCATATGATTGAATTATAAGGTTTTAATTGATTGTTGATTCGTGTTAAGGGTTGTTCCTAGGCCATTGTCCACTAACGAGGATGCCCAGTGTCCAAGAAATAAATTGAAGAAATCTTCTTTTGAATTGAGACCGATGGATCTTCTGGGACATGTGGAACGCCTAACGACTCTTGTAGATTAGTATTCATTGTGGTATCTTTTAAAAATCCCTAACTTAACTGAGATATCAGTTGGTAGGATGAGTTTTAAGAATTGTATGACATAGTGACATGTAATGTGTTACGGTACAATTTTGACTTGTTTGTGATTAGTGAAAATACTACCTTTGATTGCTAAATTCTACATGTATCGATGTTATCTATCCTTTCTTGCTTTTTCCTAATGCTCGCATTAGTGATGCAACCATTGAACAAGTACTCATCTTGAATCAAGTTACGTTGTGAATTATTCTTTTGAGTGCCATCGAGATCATGAACCTCATGATTATTTGGATAAGCTCATCTCCTATTGGATTGTAGTTAGTTCTTGGTGAACAAGCTTTCATCACTCTTTTGCAGATCACACATTGCTTTTATAAAGTTAAAACGGTATCCTTTGAGAAAATTTAATTTTCATCACAATAAGGATTATTCAAAGTGACATTTATAAGTGATGGATATCAAATTGAAGTTGTTTATGAAAAGCTTTGGAAAACTTAATTATTTTCATAACAAGGAAAATCTTTGTAAATTATTTTGATTCTTATTAAGCATGAAAATGTTTTATTATAAACATGATGATAAAAATTTTGACGAACTGAGTATTGCATCGTTAATCTTGAAATTGTATATAGTTGCGCGCCTACTTACAATTTGGAATGGACTATGCAAGACTGATTAGTAGTCACCATAAAACTAATGAATAAACACTACATTTTCTTTGAGAATTGTGAAAGATTAAATTTTAATGAGATCTGCAAGAAGTGAAAAATAAGGACATAATGTTACGGTCACCTACATATGTGCCTGTAACATCTATTCTTCTAAGTTGAATTTACTCATCCGTGGAAATTGTCTTATTTGACAATTGACAATTCTTTCTTGTCCAGTTCTCCCGTAGTGAGATTCTTAGGAAAAGTATATGATTACCGAGTGTTGATACCCGACTGGATGTATCGACGTTCCTATCATTTCTTTTGATTTGATTTCATTTGAATGACCTGGGTAACGATCCGAGGAGCTTTCGAATGCGTACTCAAATTATGAAATCATGGGATATATTCATATTCGTTAAATGTTTTCGTCTGTATCTGATTTGAAATTTTCTCGCATAGATTATGCGTTGACCCTACTCTTTTAATGGTAGTTGTGTCTCCAGATATCCCTGAAATTGTGAAGGATTATGAATTATTATTAGCCTTTTGAGAAGTTCACATCTTATCGACGGCAATGCAACTGGAAAGTTGATAGTGCCATTAGAATGGATTGATTGATTATGACATGACGACATTGTCTTAATTGATGGGAACTCGAGTAGAATTCCCCTAAATGATAAGATGCTGATTATCAAAAGTGATCTAAATAATTCTGGATGGATGTCCATATCCTGCATTTAGACTTGAAATATTACCATGAATGGTTGTGAATTAGTCATAGATATTATAATCTAGAAAGAACCTAATATGAATTTATTAAAAGATGTTTCTGTTATCTGAAACCTTAGGAAGTATTTGTTGATGAATTACCTAGACTTTCGCCATTAAAGCAAGCTGAAATTGGTATTGATTATATTTCCGGTGCTGCACCTGTGGCTTGTGCATTTTACGTCAGCACCATCTGAATTAAAGGAATTACCGTACAACTGAAGGAGTTGTCGGAGAAAGATTTTTTTTTATACCAAGCCTGTCATCCTGAAGAGCTATGGTGTTATCTTTCCTTATATTTATAGATTACTGTGAACTGAGTAAATTGACAATCGAAAACGATATCCATAACTCGAAATGGAAGATTCGTTCGATCATTTACAAGGTTCTAGCGTATGTTTTAAAGATTTGATCCACGGCATGGTTATTATCAACTTCGCATCTGCGAAGAAGATTATCTATTCCAATCACTACATCCGGTACTTGTGATGAACATTATGAGTTTCACGTGATGTCGTTTGGATTGACCAATGCACACGTAGCATTTATAAATTTGGTGAATCACGTGTGTAGGCTGTAATTCGATAAATTTATGCTCGAGATCATTAAGGACCACATGTTTGTTTATCAGAATAAGAATGAGTTAATAATTATTTATAGACTGCCCTAAATTGGCTAAACAATGAAAACCTATACCTTAAATATTTAACATGTGATTAAAAACTTAATCCTTTACATAAAATGACCATTGGATTAATAATGGTAAGATGTATGCATATAGACTCTTCAAAAATTAAGAGCCCTTTTAAGACTTTGGATTTTACCAAAAAGAAATGGAAATATGCTTTGACAAATGTTTTAACAAAGGATTTTTAAAGGGATTATTCCCTTATACACAAACCATTTAACTAAACTTCTGTTTAGGGGTAAATGTTTGTGTATACCTCAAGACAACTTAAGAGGGATTGAGGAAACCATTTAAATCATAACTTGAAATTTGAAACAACAAATTTTGCTTTTCAACTAAGAAAATTTTGACCAAAGTATAAACAAAGGTTTTTCGAACATTTACGAAATCTTATTAAATATTTTTGATAAATCAACAAAAATCTTGTTAATTAAATTCAAATTTATTTTGAACATTTTATATATTTGGTCGAACTAATAAATTTAAAATTTTTACGTTTACGTTTCATAAAAATTTAATAAATAATTATTTAATTAATTATAATGATTATCGACGCTTTAAACGACGGAATGAGAAAAACGGATAAAAATGATAGTTAAGAAGAAACTAAAACTCAGAAGATATGAAGAAAGAAATTTCGAATAAATACGGTTATGATATTTATTTCATCAGGAAAATGAACGTAATTACTGACGCATAATATAGAAAGAATATCTGAGTGAATTGTGGACATGATAATTATATCATCATGAGAAGTGAATATAGATACTGACATATTATATAAAGGATAAAGAACCAATTAGGACATGTTCCTTAATAACGATGGTACGGAATAAATTGCTGAACAATATAAAAATAAACAATGTTTGTAAAAAGGATAATATAAATAGTGAAAGGTTTCACGGCTAATGTGAACCATTAAAATTTAGAAGCCGATGGCGTTAAATGTTTTGAAGACCACTTATGGTTGCCTAAATATGAAGGATTGTGAGATATAGTTATATTGGAATTTGTAAGTGTAAGTATTATATGTATGTCATTTTTGACTAAAAGTATCTTTGTCTGAAGAAGTTGTACTGATGGCAATTATGAAGGCAGATAACGCCTCATACATTAGTAAACGTCTAGCTATTGCAAAGGTCATCATCTGAATTTGATTCGATTTGGGTCATCGTCGACAGACTGACCAAATCGGCTAATATCATTCTCGCTAATGATAGAATCTTGATGAAGAAATAGACTCTATTATTTAAAAGAGTTATGTAAACATAGTGTGCCTGTATCGATCATCTATATATCAAGATCCTCGCTTCGCATCGAATTTCTAGAGATTTGCTCAGAAGTCATTGAGAACGAACCTTGATGAGAGTACTATGTACCACCCCAATCGAAGGGACGAGGTAAAGTAACGATACAAAGTACTATAAGCACTGTTTTATGTTTGAATGATTGACCTTTGATAATGGACCGTATAATCGTTTTCCTTTGGAGAGATTATCCTTGATAATCATCATATTAGGGTTGAGATCGAATCTTGTTAGGATCTAAATATTAGAGCATCTGTAAGCAAAGGTTGAGATGAAGACACCCGACAAACACCCATTGTGAGTTGGACATGTCTTTTAGGTTTAAGGTTTCCTATGATGGTGAACCTAACCTTGCAAAATACCCGACCCGCGAGATCTGAAATGATTGTTGAAATTAGGATTTGATTATTAACTGCCGATAGTGGGCAAGAGGTTATGTGAATGTGAAATGTAGATCTTGAAGTGCCAAATGGGTAGCGAAGTTATGCCACAATTATTAAACTTGGAAAAAAAATGAATTCATGATCTGACAAATCATGGGATATAAGTCCCCGTTGTTTGGGACCATTGAGATGATGTAAAAGTTGGGATTGAAAGGCGTATAAGCTGGATCTACCCTAGGACTTCAAGAACTGCGTGAATTATGTTTCGTAAATCGAACATGATGGAATATCTATCAAGTTAAAAATCTGAATTCTTCTTGATAAATTTTAGATCGGCGAAAAGTTGCATTCATCAAAAACCCGTGAACATCATGGATAGAGAAAGTAAGTCAACATTAAGCCTGATCTTATTCCCGTAGATATGTTTGATGAAACTCTCTTATTATAATGGATTACACTTGTGAGAAAAGACCGAATGTGGAGGAAATACCCACATGGCTTAAACTCTATAAGAAGCGAGTAGTAAGGTAAGATGATCTTTGAGGACAAAGATCCTGTTTAGGGGTAAATACTGTGAAATCCGTCAATTTATGGTTGATATTTTATTCTCGAATATTATTTAAAAACATTATTTTAATTTTACAATATGAACTCACTTATTTTTGGGAAGAAATTTGGATTTACATCTTGGAGTAGCATCGACTACGTCTAAACCGGAGGATTCAACGTTACGTGCTTACGTTTACATACACCGTCTTTGGTGACACTCCGACATTTTAGAAAATAAATTTGTCTGTGAATATTATTTTGGAGTTTTAAATTTGTGTTAGTTCATAAACTCACAAATTTACGAGAAAAAATTAGGACTTACGATTTTATTTTAACGTCCTTTACGACTAAACCGGAAACCTTAGGATTACGAATTTACGTTTTCGAACTCCGTTTTTGATGAGACAATTTTTATTGGATTCGTTTTGTGACGTTGATTCATAATTTATAAAAACGTTTTTCGTAAAACGACCCGAGGGCACGCAAATCGAGGAAACTAGAATCGAGGAGTACCCGTAAATAAATGGGAATGAGACAAGTGGGACACTTGTCCCACCCCCATCAAAACCGGCCTAAAGAAGCCACCACACCAATTTGGTGGCAAGTTTCTAGTTAAGTAACTTACACATGTAAGTAAGCTTACAATGTAAGCTTTCCACTTCCAAAACCAACTAGCTAATACCACCATTCTCATTTCTTACATGCAAACCACCCTCAAAATCCTCTCAACTCTCTCACCTAGTTCGTCCCATCCTCCCCAAGAACACCCTCATTTGATCAAAATTAACCACAAAATCTAAGGCTGAGCAACAGGTCCGGACCGGACCGGACCGACCAAGACCGGACCGGACCGAGGACCGAAATGGTCCTAAACCCCGGACCGAGACCGGACCGAAATGGTCCGGTCCGGTCCGGGTCGGTCCGGTCCGGTTCGGTCTTCGGTCCGGTCCGGTCCTATTAGGCATAATCGATGGGTTTTTGGTAAGACCGAACCGGACCAGACCGGACCGACCGGACCGAGGACCGAAATCGTCCAAAACCCCGGACCGAGGACCGGACCGAAATTGTATGGTCCGGTCCGGGTCGGTCCGGTCCGGTCCGGTTTTCCGGTCCGGTCCGGTCTGACGGTCCAAATGCTCACCCCTAACAAAATCCCATGTTATTCATATACATGTTGAAGTCCTTTTGAAACCCTATTGATTGGTGGTGCTTATAACATCCAAGGAGGAGTTTTCATGGAGTAGGAGGGCTGATTTTTCCACAAGGTTCTCATGAAGAATGATGGTCTTGAAGATGGTCTTGGTGCATCACAAGTTTCTCCATCAAAAATCCATGTTTTGATCAACCTACATCATCATGGTGGTATAAAGATTGTCCTCCTCATCTTCTTGTTATTTTGATTATGTAAACATGTATTTTATTTCCTATTGTATATGTATATGATGATTATATGATGATAAAAATGTTATGTGGGGATTTGTTGTTGATAAACATGATTAAAAAGGTGAAAAACCATAAGAAACAAGGTTAAAATCTTGGTTAAATTTGATGGCTGTATAAAACAGTAAAGAACCATATGGTAAACTGATAAAATGATGAAGTAGAATGGATTTACAGTAAGCTATGAGTCTTGTACACATGTGAGAGTTGGCCATGCAATGGAATCATTGTAATGAGTGAGATATGATCAAAACAAGTTAGGTGGTCAAATCTGAATAAGCCGTTTTGTAGGGACTGTTAAGGCAAGTTAAACTCAAAATGGGCAGTAGCTATAACTAAGTTAAATGTAGCACATATTATGAAGATCATTCCATCCAAAAATGAGCTTCTAATTCATTATATAACTCTAGATATGTTAAAAATGGTGAACATGAAGTTAAAAATCAGATTTTTGGAAATAATGTTTATTATTATTATATAAGCACTCACATTATAATGTATAAAATGTAAAAATATAAACCCACTAACTTATAAAACTTATTTATATAAATGTATAAAAGGTTAATTAAATGGGTAAATTATATAAATGGTGGTAAAATAATATTTATAAGTAATAAAAACTATAAACTTGATTTTTACGACTTTTTCGGCTATCGCCGTAAAATTAACGTTTTTCGCCAAATAAAACTTAGACGACCAAACCCGTCTAATGTAAAGTTTATAAAAGTCCTATACTGATGTATAGGTAACCAAGACAAGTAAAAACCGAAAAAAAACCGAACTATAAGAAATACGGACATTTACGAGCTAACTAAACATATTGGACTAATAGTTGGACTTAATAAGATAAATACTTGTAAAAAGAACTTATTGGGCTTAACCCATTTAGGCCCAACTTGTAAAGTGTAGACACTGATAATGCAAGTATAACAAGGATTAATACAAGTTAAGAACTTATAATAGGCTTATTGGACCTAAAACACGTTAATGGGTAAAACGAGAAAACCAGTATAAAAGTTATCGACACATAACTCTAAAATGAGTAAACGAGAATATGTAAACCCACTTGATCATCATATATATATAAAATCATCATATGTATACATAATTGTTATTTTTATAAAGTAATTGGACATGAGTCTAAGACCGAGTATTATTTGTCTAGGTTTCCGTGATTGAAGCACGTACCGTACATCCGAATTGCCGATAACCCGCCTTCCCACATCGACGTGAGTTCTTAGCCTCGCACTCTTTTAAATGTTTTTATAAATGCTTTATAAACCCGCGAGGGAGATAACATTTTAGTTTTTATAAAAGTTTGGACACCATTTGTCCCGATTGTTTGTTTATTGATTTTGGACCCGAATGATTGAATGACCCGATTGTATGACCCGATAAATGATTAATGGACCCGATAAATGAAATTAAATGGATTATTAAAGTTAGGTTATGTCACTAAAAGTCCCATTAGCATGAATTGTGAACTACCGGGAGTTGGTAGACGCTTATGCATTTAATAGTACTATTTGGGGACGATCACCCCAGTTCGCGCCTTGACGGTTGATCCCCGTCGTGCCACATTGATTGGTAAGCGAATTTATGTATGAGAAGATTTCCATAGCGTGACCTTTGTGACGACACGCTACTTTAGATGGGTAAAATTGGTATCGGGTTAGCTACCCGTTTTGGTTTAGTAAGGTAACAATGTCATGCGGCTTGTAATAATCAAAAACTAACGAAATACTATTAGACGCATCGAATTACGAAGTATTGCCTGACTAGCAATACGGGTTCATACTATTGATATTATGTTTGTGTTTTGGTTTTCATAACCATATTCATATAACGGTTTTTATTTGATTTTATACAACGTCATAAGACGTATTGTATGATGTTTTTACGACATTGGCTCGTATAATGATTTTTACGGCAAATGCCTATATTATGATTTTCGATAAGGATTTGTATAAAATGACTTTGGCTATTTTATGGCCTATTAAAATGATTTGTACAAAATGATTTTCAGTAATAATTTTATACAGATATTATATTGATGGAATTTATTAAACTCTATGAATTCACTCGGCGTTATCGCTGACCTTTTCTTTTATCATGTTTTATCTCAGGTACTTGAAGATAATTCTCGGGAAGTCAACAAGAATTCATGGCCCGCACCTAAATCTTTATTTCCATTCAAATGCTTTGTAAAACCTGTATTAAACACAATGACTTGGGACCGATGTAACTTTGATAATTATGAATGGAAATGATTTATTAATAAACGACGCTATTTTTATGCGTTGTCTATGATGTGAGTAATGTGCTATCCCGTAACACCAACTAGTCTTCCGCTGTATTGATTTGTATAAATTTGGGGGTGTAACACTATGAACTCACCTTATGTCCATAGAATCCAAGCTATAATCAGATATATTTCATTCACAGATAAACAGCTTGATCATACACACCACAACTTGGTCTCATAAACAACAGCTTGATCTCACATAAACCTAGATTAATACATTGTGTATAGTATCAAGTCTTTGATTTTTAGTTAAATATTGTTAAGTGTTGGTTATATATTCTTTTTTTAATGTTTGGTTGTAATTCTAGAACCATTGTTCGGGCCATCATACTCAGAAGCCATTCTATAAAATTTTGAGGAGCGAGGGCACTTTAAATCGTAAACCCAACCACTCTGTCAAAACGTAATAACGAGATGGAACATCTTTGGACAAATTTCCCTACTAACATGATACTTTCATTACTTTCTCATACTCATAATCAATCTTCTTTAGTTTCAATATTGCCAAAATTAGTCCTTTTGATTATACTTTGGTATAATTACACTTTTAATGTATAGTTTTAATAATTACATTTTAAACCCTCAATATTTAACCTTAGGACCTAAAACTTTCCAAAATTTATATATAGCTTTAACTTTCAAAAAATTACACTTTTGGCCCAAAATGTTAAATAGTTTAAAAAATGATAGTTTTAGTCCTTATATTTGTAAAAATCACATAACAACCTTAAAAATGGACCAAATGATCTAGGATTTTATAAAAAAATTTCAAAACATGTTTATAATCATAGTAACAACATCTCTTCAAAATTATAGCTTTTGAAATAGGTTTTTGCTTATTATTTCATGTAAATTACAAAACTAGGGTTTTAAGACATCTTTAACTTATAACTTCCATTTAAAACAATGAAATGACTTAGTTTCTTTTAAATTATCCTTCTAACATCTAATTAATAGTATAACAACTCTAAGAAAGTATTATAACAAGATCAAATCTTAGTTAACAAAATGATTACATAGGATGCTCCAAAATGGCTCCTAATGGGGTATATGGACTATATCTTCCTCATAACTCTTCAAGAACTCCTAAAACTTCTTCAAAAGATTTCTATTGATCTTAGGGACTTCCTAGAGCTTCAATGGTTGTGTGATAAAATAATGTATGTGCGTTTATGTAAGAAATGGAAGGATGATTCTAAAGTGAAGCTAAAGACTCCTATTTATACTATTTTCAACACTTAGCCTCCCAGTTAAGCCATGAAACATGTAAGGAACAGATATTAGTGACTAATGAGTCCTAGGAAAGATCTATACAAGTTTTAGGGGTGATTATACAAGCTAGTTCAAACCAATCTTCAACTTATGGCTATAAAGAGGTCACGACTAGAAATAGATAGGAACAAGGATGTGGAAATTTCAAGTAGGTGCATCACCTACTAAATAATATCTCAAAATATCTATTAGTACTGATCCTAAGTTTAAATTTGGGAGGGAAAGGTTTGAAATGGGTTTTTGGAGGGAAAACATAAAATCGGGTTCAATTCTAGGGCTTGTATCTTGTAACTTTGTAATTTTGGTGATTAAGGCTTTATAAATGTGATTAGTGATGGATTAGGGTTTAA
Organism: Glebionis coronaria; assembly: GCA_025667525.1. Taxonomy (NCBI): domain Eukaryota; kingdom Viridiplantae; phylum Streptophyta; class Magnoliopsida; order Asterales; family Asteraceae; genus Glebionis; species Glebionis coronaria. Next base: position 46,957 of record JANFOE010001735.1, read on the forward strand.
TTATGGTATATACATTGGAATAAAGAAGTTTGGGCCTTTGGTTTGAAGTTTAATAAAGGTTTGATGTGAAAAATGGGAAGAAAACTTAGGCGGGTTAGGGTTTCTAATGATTTATGGTTAAGTCTTAGTAAAAGTGATTATAAATCAATTAGCTACTGATGTAAACTCAATTTATACATCCTACATTGTCCTCAATGTGTTCATGAAGTCCCTACATTGGTTTTATTAAGTTATAATAGGTAAACCTGTCTAAAGGGTGAAAATACTCATTTTGACCTAATTTACAAGCCATGCATTGAAATCTTGTACCTTGTGCATTAGGGTACTTGTACATTGTCTTAGCATATTCTTATAACCTTAATGAAGTCCTATTAATATTTATAGACTTGTCCAAAAAGAACTAAGTAGTGATTCCATGTAGATTTCTTAATATAAGGGTTTTTAGGTCATTAATCCTAATGACTTTGTATCTTGGGTAATTAGTGTTCGTACCTTTATAAACACTTAGTCTAGGGCTTATATAGTATGTTTATTACTTCTAAGGATTATACATTTTTAGTTTGGGTTTGTATAGGTTGATCATATTCTAGGGACAATTATGAGAGCTTAAGATCCTATGCTATGATAACTTGTACTTTATGCTTTACCAACTAGTAACTTGACTTGAAATAAATGTATATTATTAATATGATATATAGTTGAGTTTTATAATTTATGGCAAAATATTAGCTCTAATTCAATGTGAAATGGATTTTACATCCTAATCTTGGTTACTAGGTCTTAACTTGTAATTTGCCGTGGATTAGTGAATATTAGCATTTTGTGATCAATTAACTTTACTTTATATGATAGATTATTGTTTTGTCAATTCAGTGCCTAATGATCTCACTGATGGATTTGAATAACAATTAGCCTATGTGAAGAATTAACCTTGAACATAATGAAGTTACTGAGTGAACAGTCACTCAGTGAGTTACCTTCGAGTTCCTAGACTGAGTCTAAAAGAAAGACTTGAGCATTCAGAGAGGCGAAACTCAATGAATGACTTCTAAGACAAAGAAGAAGGTGATAGGTTCAGTGACTTGTGGGAACAGACTCACTGAACCCCATACGATCTCCCTGAAGAAACAAACATCCTCAAAGACTGAAGTAAAGGCGGGATAAGTTGAATTGTTATAAGATGTAGTACATCACATAATTAGTGTGACTTACCCTTTCTGGATAGATAGGGTACTAACAAGTGTAAAAGGACTTATGTTAAATACTTAGAATAGGATAAGACAAGATTGTACACTGTACCAATAAGACAAGAATTGCACATGGGCAATTCTTTGTCATGTATCTAGCTTTGCTTCTATAAATAGGATGGTTGTAAAAGGAGAGAAATAAGTTTGTGCACTAAATGCTTTAGACATTCACAGACAAAGTTTCTCTCCTCCAAATACGATCAAACACTTGAGTTCTAAACTCTCGTTGATAGAATCGTCAAGCTTAGAAATCGTTAGGATTAGACTAGCTTGTTAGTGAGGAGATCAACAAAACACACATTGTCTATTCAATCCCTATTGTAGCTTCGCATACAATAGGGTATAATTCTTTAATAAAGCTAAGAGTTAAACGTTGAAAACCTTTGTGTTATTTACTTTAGTTTGTATTGTGTTTATTACATTACTTAACCATGGGTTAGGTCTATACTTAGTATTCTTAAGTATAACACTGATTACAAGGGACCAACAAGTGGTATCAGAGCGGTAGGATTATAAAACTTTTTAACTATCGTCTCAAAGTTTTTAAAACCTTGATCCATTATGGCTGAAAGTAATGTACCCCAACTTGTTAACAAAAAGGGAGCAAGTTACTCTGTTAACGCTCCTATGTTAGAAGTTGAAAGATTTAACAAATAGAAGAAAAGAATGAGATGTTATTTGATGGGAATGGGACCTTATTACATCACTTGTATTAAGAATGGTCCATTCAAACCAAAAACAGAAACTGGTGATGACAAACCTGAAAACCAATGGTCTGACGATGAAAGGAGAGTGATCAATCAAGACCAACGTCTCAAAAGAATCATAATATCTTGTCTTCCTGACGATATTATGGAAACTGTCATCGAGTGTGAGACGGCCAAAGAGACTTGGACATATCTTGTTCATAGTTTCGAAGGACCATCCGACACTAAGGAAAATCAGATTATGGACCTGAAGTTAGAATATAACACTTTAAGGGCCAAACCATCTGAAACACTTCCTCAGACTTATACCAGATATAAGACCTTGCTCAATGAGCTATCAAATGACGTGGTGAAACTGTCTAAGCATGAAATCAATGTTGGTTTTGTGAACAGTTTCCCTGAAAAATGGCTTGGTTATTCTCAAGGACTGAGAAATGCTAATCACATATAGACTCAAGATCTTGCAGACATTTATGGAATATTTATCTATGAAGATAATCTAATAAATAGAAGATATCCTGAGTCTAAGAATGCCTTAATAACTGATACCTCAGCCAAACCTACCCTAGTTGATCATGGACCCATTACAACTACTTTTTACTCAAACGCACTTGTTCAAGATTTTCAAGAGACCTCAGATGATAAGGTTGATGAAAGAGCTAGTACTGAGTACATAAGGGATCTAAATAGGGAATATCATGAAAGGGCCATGTTGTTACTAGATTTGCTAGAAATCAATCCACTGAGGGAGTGGATTGTTACTGATATGGTGAAATTGGGCATTTTGAAAAATATTGTATTTCAAAAACTCCATTGGCCTCATATAAAAGTCAAAATTACTCATCAAGCAATGACAATTTTCAACCTAAGTTTACACCAAAACTGATTCAGGCTTCTCCAATTAACCAAAGCTTTCAAAATAGTAAGAAAATTAAGAAGGATTATAGGTCTGAGTATAAAAAGGTTAAAGCAAAGCTTGAACTCTTAGAAGCTAAACTTTCAAGTACTAAGACTCAAAAGTCTCCTTAGAACAAAGCCAAAGGTCTTTTAGCTAAAACCTTTGATTGGGATGATGAAGACTTGTCCTCAGAAGATGAGGAAGTCAGATATCAAGTGTTGATGGATCTAGCTGATGATGAACTATCTGTTGGGAAGAGTCATGCTTGAAATGGAGAATGGGTTGACATCACAATGAGAAAGGTATACATGCTCCTCTCTATGGATGAAGAGTCTGATTGGAAAAGGTTCCTTAAGTATATAAACATTGACCTATCATTTGTAACACCTCATTTTGGTAAATGGAATGTCACGCATGATTATGGTGTGTCATCAAAGCATACATTAAAAATATCTTAAAACATTACATGACCATAAAAGGAAATGCCGGAAATAAACATCGTTACCCCAAAGTATAAGCTCATCACACATAAACATACGTACTGTAGAGGAAAAGGACTAAACAATGTCCATAGAAATAAGTAGCAAAATGTATGATGAAATGCATAAAGTAGAGAAGGCTAGATAGCTTCTAATCCATATGCACGTACGCTTAAAGTCTACGAGCGCCCTTGAGTACATACCGTTTGGGAATATGAAAGGAAAACGGCTGAGCATAACGCTCAGTGCACGGATATACAAGTATGACATGGAATAACATAAGCATATAAAACTAATAGCAGCAGAATATCATAAGTTCTAAGTAATCTGGATTCATGTTCATAAAACTGGTTTTATAGTTTGAAAAGACTTATGTTTCTATGAAAATATGTTTTAATTAGCAAAATAGCCCATATAGGTCATGAGGTTCCACCGTGCATGAATACTTGGAGGGGAGACCTCGTCATGCAATTAGAGGGTTTGCGTCTAATTAAATAGTCTGGGTAGGAGGGATCAACTCCTAGTGAAGGATGCAAGGCACACATCGCATTCACTCTGATAATATTGCTAAACATGTAACTAGGATGCACCCATACGCCCCACATGATAATATAATATAATGGCCAAAACTAAAAAGGGATGCCACGAGCAATCACTTCGCTGTGGGTAAATCATAACACTGGTGCCTCCAGTGTTATGGTTATGGTACCTACATAACTAGGTCACACTGGTCATGCATGTATATGGCTTAGGCTCTTAATCTAACATAAGTATCAAACATCTAAAACAAATACTGGGAAAACAGTTGGCTGTAAACGAGGAATCCTAATAAGGAAAGAATTTCCATACTGAAGGGACGGGAAATCCGTACCTTATGTCCAGTGAACGAAGAAGACGAACGGAAGAGAGTCCTACTTCGATCTCACTAATGCTACATAAATAGTATACGTGTATAAGTATTCTGATTACTAAGTACATAACTGATTTTATCATGTCTTAGCTTGTTTTATATGTTCATGCCTTGGTCTACTGATTTTAACGTTATACTATATTTATCATGTGTTATGTATATTCTGATTAAGTATTACTTGTAATTCTTGTATTATTATACTTGTTGTGTAATGATAAGTAACTTTCTAAAAATAGCAGGTTTCCAAAAATAGAAAGTTTCCAAAAATAGAAAGTTTCCAAAAATAGCTTAACTCCTTAAAATAGACCAGTTTCTAAAAATAGGAAGTTTCCAAAAATAGTAAGTTTCCTGAATTAGAAAATTTCCATATTTAGAATTAAGCTGGATTAAATATCATAAGTCATGTGATATTGTATAGTTTATTAATCATAACATGTTAATTAAATAAACTATAGGTTATATGATTTAATTATAAATAAGCATGATTTAATTAAATTAAAGTGTATAAAATACTTAGGTTAAAACACGTATTAGTATTATATTAATATAACCTAAGTCATTATTATTAATTAAATATATTTCATGTTTTAATAATTAATTAACACTATAGTCTAAATTAAATAGATAAATACTTAGGTTATAACATGTATTATTAAATAAATAATAATTAACCTAAGTTCATGTTTTAATTAAATTAATTATATGCCATGTTAAATACTTGTTCTATTTTAGTCATGAACCAGACCATGTAATTAATTAAACATGTCGTGAACCGGACCCGTGAAACCCGTGAACCGGTCCGAACCAAACACCCCTTAACAGTGGCAAACCGGCTTGACCAGTTGCCACTGTTTTTGTCATGACTGCCCCCGGCTGCTGCCGTTGGTCTTGTCTCTCGGCTAACCGTTGCTAGCAGTGGCGTTCCTACCGGCTGTGTACCGATGGTTACCCGCTGCTGCGCGCTGCCTTCCCCCTGCCTGACCCTAAACTTCCACCGGCTGTGTGCCGACGATGTGCTGTGTGCTGCCGTGACCCAAACCAACCACAAGGACACCCCCGACGCATGTTGGGGTGCCTTGTCCCTGCTGTCGACCGAACCACACACCACCGAGATCTAGATCTCGGTTGGTGGTGCGAACCAAAGGACGCTGAGAGCCATGGGGCTCTCGGTTTGAGTGGCCGCCGAACAAACCAAACCCGAACAAACCCTTAATGTTTACCCCTTGATCCTATGACATGTTTTTAACTCATGTTTTATTTAATTACATGTTCATGTGATAATTAATTAAATAGAAGGAAAAAAACAAAAAGGTTTACGGGTTACCTAATGCGTGAAAAGATTAAGGAAGAATAACACGAACACGATCTAGGATTTGCTTAGCTAAAATTAAACCAATCACCCCTTTGTTGTGATGTATGCCATCGGCCACAAGAGAGAAGAAGGAGAGTAGGATTTTAATTTTGCTATAAAATTCTGTAAAGTGAAAAAGGGTTCCTTGTAACACCCCAAGATATTCACATTTCGAATCAGCAGAAGAGTCGTTGGTGTTACAGGATAGCACATTACTCAAATCATAGACAACGCTTAAAAGTCGCGTCGTTTAATAACAAAGCATTTTCCATTCATAAATATAAAATTGCATAGGTCCTCAGGTCAAAGTATGTCTTAAAATTTAAAAACATTTGAATGGAAATTTTTATTTAAATGCGGGCCATAAACTCTTGCCGTCTTCCCGAGAATTACCTTGAAGTACCTGAGATAAAACATGTTAAAAGTCAGAGCGAGTCCAAAGAGTTTAATAACAACCATTAACATAAAACCGATATATAATCATTACCGAAAAGCATTTTTGTACAATTCTTTGTCATAGACCATAAATAGGCCGAAAACATTTTATACGAATCATTGTCGTAAATTATAACATAGGTCAAAAACATTTTATACGAATCATTGTCGTAAATCATAACTTAAGCCAAAAAAATTTTATACGAATCATTGTGGTAAATCATAACTTAGGTCAAAAACATTTTATACGAATCATTGTCGTAACAACACCATTCAATACGTTTTATAACGTTGTTTATAGTATAATAATATATAAAACAGTTATGTAAGACCAGAACATGGGTATAAGAATAAATAAGACCCCATATTGCTAGTCAGGCAATATATTATAAGTCAAATCATTTATCATACACTAGTCCTGAGACCGCAGCCTCAGTGTTACCATTATCATTATTTTATCGGATTATTATAGCCGCATGACATTGTTACCTTTCTATAATATATATCGGGTAGCTAGCCCGGAATTCATTTGCCCATTTAAAACAACGTGTCATCAGAAAAATCACGCTAAGTATACCACTATCATACATAAATTCGCTTGCCAATCAATGTGACACAACGAGGATCAGCCGTCAAGACGCGAACTGGGGTGATCTTCCCCAAATAATCTATTATATGCATAAGCGTCTACCCACTCCCGGTAGTTTACAATTCATGCTAATGGGACTTATAGTGACATAATCTAACTAATAATAATTCATTTCAATCATTCATTGGGTCATCCAATCAATCGGGTCCATATCAATAAGCATACAATCGGGCCCACTTGTGTTCTATTAAAACTAGCATTTTATCTCCCTCGCGGGTTTATAAAACATTTCATAAAACATTTAAAAGAGTGCGAGGTTATGAACTCACATTGGTTTGGGAAGGCGGGTTATCGATAATTAAGATATACAGCGCGTGCCTCGATCACGAAAAACCGAAACAAATAATACTCGATCTTAGACTATGTCGAATAATATTTCTAAAAAGCTGTTATGTATATGTAATGATGTCATAAACATGATGATCAAGTGAGATTTTATCACTTTATACAACATTATTAGTTGTTAAGTATTTAGTTAACTTAGTCTTATTATGCTAATTTTAGCCCATGTATATGTTAAGGCCCAATATGCCCATTAAGAGTCCAATATGTTTTTATTAGTCCATTTATTCATTTAGGACCAGGCCTCTACTCATTTTTTGGGCCCAAGTGGGTTGAGCCCATGAACAAGTCCAAGAATGCTAAGCCAAACTAGTTGGGCCTAGTGGTCCAACAAGGTTAATTTGGCCCATTATGGTCCATAAGTTACAAAGCTTGGGTTTGTCGATTTTTACTCGTTATATGTGTTTACATATCAGTAGATGTTCTATAAAAATGTTACATTAGATGGGTCCGACCATCTAAGTTTTATTTGGTGAAAACGCCATTCTTTCGGTTTTAGCCGAAAAGACGTAAAAATCATATACATAGTTTGTAGTTAGAAAACTAGTTGAGTTTTGCTTTTATAGAATGTGGTATTTATTTATTATAGTATATAAACATATTTTATAGTAGTTATTATCATTTATTTACTTTTACATACTTATTTCATATAGTATTTTACTTCAAGTGGTCTTTTAATATTATATAACTTGTTGTCAAATCTGATGTAAAACGTTATGTCCACCATTTGTATCATATCTTGAGTTTTACAAGGAGTTAAAACCCCAAATTTAAACTGTTGAAACTACATGATATGCTCTACAATTAACACTTCTATGACTCCTTCTCAAACAGCCTCTAACTATCATTTTTAATTCTTCCAAAACAGATCAGTCAGATTAGTACCTCAAAAATATTTTGGCCATATCTTGCTCATTTTTAACATTCCATTGTGTGGCTAATTCACCACTTGTGTAAAAATCATTTTTATATCATTATATAAAATAATCTAATCCATTTGATCAACTCAAAATATTGAAACCTAATGTTTTTAACAGCCTACTAATCTAGTTAAGATTTTATCACTTTTACTTGTAGATTTAGCCTTGTTAACTTAATCTAGTGACACAAAATCCTCATGCAATACTTTGATCATCATTAATCACCATTATACATAAAAATTTTGAAGTAAATAGATAAATACATTTAAAAATTAATAGGATGATAGAAAGAAAATAATCTTTATACCAACCAAAGTGATGGAAAAGATGAGATTTTGGATGAACAAGGCTTGATCTTGTAACCAAATCTTTAACTTTGCAAGACAACTTTTTGAAATCTTCAAGTAGATAAACTCCTCTTGAAAAATCATCCCTAGGACTCCTTAGAAACTTCCTTTCACAAGTTGTAATCACCTCCAATCATCCTCCTTTTAAGTAGTTATCATCATAGGTTGATTGTAGTTTAATGTTGTAAGTTAAAATTTGATGAAAATGGTGGGATGGTGATGGTGGTGGACGGCCAAAGAGGGAGAGAGGGAGAGGATTTTGATAAACTTCTTGGTTACACTTGCATGTGTGTGAGATGTGTGAGAGAAAATGAGGTTTTGGATCTTGTAAGCTTATGAGACAAGTGTCTCAAGTTAGCTTAAAATTTTGACACCAAAGGGTGTTACACCCTTATATAATCCGCCCCTATTAGGGGTGGGACAAGTGTTAAACTTTTCTCATCCCTAATAATATACGGGTACTCCTCGATTCTAGTTTCCTCGATTTACGTGCCCTCGGGTCGATTTACGAAAAACGTTTTCGAAAATTATGAAACTACGGCACAAAACGATTCTAATAAAAATTGTCTCATCAAAAACGGAGCACAAGAGCGTAAATACGTAAACCTAGGGTTTCCGGTTTAATCGTAAAAGACGTTAAATTATGCACGTAAGCCCTAATTTCATCCCGTAAATATGTGAGTTCATGTACCAACACAAAAATAAAATATAAAAATAGTATACGAGAATAAATTTACTACCTGAAAATGTCAGACTGTCACAAAAACATAGTATGTAAACGTAAACACGTAACGTAGAGCTCTCCGGTTTAGACGTAGACGATGCTAATTCAAGACGTAAACCCTAATTTCTTCCCAAAAGTGAGTGAGTTCATAAACTATCAATAAAATTATGATTATAAATAATACTTGAGAATAAAATAACGACCTTAAATTGACGGAGTGTCACAACATTTCCCCCTAAAGAGGATCTTTGTCCTCAAAGATCAATTCATCTTACTACTCGCTTCTTATAGAGTTAAAGACATGTGGGCATTTCCTCCACATTCGGTCTTTTCTCTGAAGCGTAATTCATTTAAATACGCGAGTTTCATCAAACATAACTATGGGAATACGATCATGCTTAAGTTGACTTACTTTCTCTTTCCATGATGTCCACGGGTTTTCGGTGAATGAAACTTTTCGCCGACCCAAACATCATTAAGAAATAATTAGATTTTCACTTAATAGTCATTTTATAAAGTTCGATATACGGAACATATTTCATGCAGCCCTTGAAGTCTTAGGGTAGTCTGCTTATATGCCTCTCGGACCAAATCTTTACATTATCTCAATGGTCCCATACAACAGGGACTTGGCTTCCCACGATCTTTCAGATCATCAATTCATCTTTTCACGATGAAAATTCTTGGCATGACTTTGCTACCCATCCTGCACTTCAAGATCAACATCTCACATTCACATAACCTCTTTTCCACTACCGGCAGTCAATAATCAGATTTCAACTTCCATAATCATTTTAGGTCTCGCGGGTCAGGTATCTTCATCCCAACTCCCACCTACAGATGCTCTTAAACTTTTATTTATATAGATCCTCGCAAGGTTCGGTCTCAATCCTAAAGTGATAATTATCAATGATAACCTATCCAAAGGAAAGTGCTTATCCTGTTCATTACCAAAGGTCAATCATACAAGCATAAAACAAGCCTTCTAGTGTCTGTATCATTCCTTTACCTTGTGCCTCCGATTGGGGGTGGTAAGCAGTACTCATATCAAGATTCGTTCCCAATGACCTCTAAAGGAATCTCCAGAAATTCGATGCGAAGCGAGGATCTTGATAGAGATGATCGATACAGGCACACCATGCTTACAAAATTCCTTTAAATACAAATGAGCCAACTTCTCCATCGTGAACTTATCATTAACGGGAATGAAATGAGCAGATTTGGTCAGTCTGTCGACGATGACCCAAATCGAATCAAATTTAGATGATGACCTTAGAAGGTTTGTCATAAAATCCATGGTGATTCTATCCCACTTCCAAACAGGAATAATAAGCTGTAAAAGCAATCCTGATGGATTTTGGTGTTCAGCCTTGACCTTCACAAATGTTAGATATTTACTAACGTATGTGGCGATGTCTGATTTCATATTTGGCCATCAGTACAACTTCTTCAGATAAAGACACATTTTATCAAAAATGGGATGAATAGAATACTTAAACTTATGAGATTCCAACATGACTAAATCTCGAAATCCTCCATATTTAGGCAACCACAAACGACCTTTTAAACACTTAACACCATCGGCTCCCATCTCTAATGGTTCTCACCTAGCCGCGAAACCCTTCATCATCTATATTATCCTTCTTACATGCATCGGCTATTTCTAAATCACTCGGGCAATTTGTTATGCACGGTCATTACTAAGGAACACATCCTAATTGGTTCTTTTATCCTTTCTACAAAACGTCGTCAGCAACTACATTCACCTTCCCTGATGAAATAAATATCATGACCATAATCACTCAGAAACTCAAACTATTTACACGGCTTTATGTTTAGCTCTTCCTGGTCCAAAATATTTTGTAAGCATTTGCGTTTGGTGAATACCGTACACTTAATGCCACACAAATAATGTTTCCATAGTTGAAGAGCAAAAACTTCCGCTCCAAATTCCAAGTCATGGGTTATATGGTTTCCTCAATTCCTCCTAGGTTGTCTTGAGGTATACACAAACATCTACTCCTAAGGAGTTTAGTTAAATGATCTGTGTATGAGAGGATAATTCCTTAACAATCCTTCGATAAATATCTGTCAAAACATCTTCGCACTTCCTTTTTGGTATAAACCAAAGCCTTAATGGCTCCGATCTTTGAAGAGTCAAGATAGATTCCACTACCATTAATCACATGGTCAAAGAATGTAAGGGATCAAGCCTAACATCCCACTTTAAATATTTAACGCACAATGTTTCACATCTCAGCTAGATCAAGGTAGTCTACAAATGATTACTGAGCTCCTTCTTATTCTTGGAAATAAGCAGGTGGTCCCCGATTATAACAAGCACAAATTTAAAGAGATACGACTTACACACATGATTCATCAAATTCATGAATGTGACCGGTGCGTTGGTCAATCCAAACGACATCAAATGAACTCATAATGTTCATTACAAGTTCTGGATGTAGTGATTGGAATATATAATCTTCTTTGCGGATGCGAATTTGATGATAACCATGCCGTAGATCAAATTTTTGAATATACGCTAGAGCCTGGGAAATGATCGAACAAATCTTTCATCTTGAGTAATGGATATCAATTTTGATCGTTAATTTATTCAGTTCACGGTAATCAATGAATATATGGAATGATAATACCATAGCTCTTCATGATGACGAGCTTGGTAGAATAAAAGCTTTCTCCGACAACTCTCTCGGTTGCACGGTAGCTCTTTTGATTCAAATGGTGCTGACGTATGGTGCACATGCCACAGGTGCAACACCGGGAATATAATCAATACCAAATTCAACTTGCCTTAATGGCGGAAGTCTAGGTAATTCGTCAGCAATACATCAGAAAGTCTTAGATAACAGGAGCATTTTCTCATTTAATTCACCTTAGGTTCTTTCTAGATTGCTAGATCTATGACTAGTTCACAATCATTCATGGTAAAATTTCAAGCTTAAATGCAGGATACGGTCACCCATCGGGAATTATCTAGATCACCTTTGATAGTCAACATCATATCTTTTAGGGGAATTCTACTCATGTTCCCATCAATTATACAATGACATCATGTCATAATCAACAAATCCATCCTAATGGCACCACCAACTTTCTAGTTTCATTACCGTTGATAAGACAAAAATTTCTCAAAAGACTAAGAATAACTCGTAACCCTTCATAAATCAAGGATATCTGGAGACATAGCTAACATTTAAAGAGTAAGGTCAGCACATGATTTACGCGAGAGAATTTCAAATCAGATAAAGACAAAAACATTAACGAATATGGATATACCCATGTTTTCATGATTTGTTTACGCATCCGAAAGAACCTCAGATCGTTTCCCATGTCATTCAAATGGAATCTAATCAAAAGAAATGATAGGAACGTCGATACACCCAGTCGGGTATCAACACTCGATAATTAGAAAATTTTCCAAAGAATGTTACCATGAGAGAATTGGACAAGAAGGGAACTTCAATTGTCAAATAAGACAATATCCGCAGATGAGTAAATTCGATTCGGAAAAATAGTACGGGCACATATGTAGGTGTCCCTAACAATATGTCCCTATTTTTGTACTTCTTGCAGATCTCATAATAATTTATTCTTTCACATTTACAAAGAAAAATGTAGTGTTTATTAATAATTTCATGGTGACTACTAATCAGCCTTGTATGGTCCCTTCCAAATTGTACGTAGGCGCGCTTCTATGTGTAACTTAGGATTAACGATGCAATAATCAGTTCATCAAAATTTTGTCATCATGTTTATAATATATATTCATGTTTAATTATGAAATAAAAATAAAAATGATTTTACCAAAATGTTGATCATTATGAAAGCATTGCCATTTACAAGATGTTTAAATAAAAACTTTATTTCGATAGTAATTACTTATTACTACCGATTTAAATAACTCATATAAAAATAAGAATTTCATATTTTCCCCAGATGGTATTGTATTACTTATAAAAACAATGAATGATCTGCAAAAGATGAAGAGTTGTTCACCAAGAACTAATTACAATATGATAGGAAATGAGCTTAGCCAAATAATCATGAGTTTCATGACATCGATAGCACTCAGGAATACGAAAGAATAATCCATAACACAACTCAAATCGAGATGAGTACTCGTTCAATGGTTGCATCACTAATGCGAACATTAGGAAGAAGCAAGAAATGATAGATATCATCGATACATGTAGAGTTCAGCAATCGAAGATAGTCTTTTCATTAATCACAAACAAGTCAAAAGTTGTATCGTCACACATTACATGTCATCCTGTAATGTTATACAATTACAAGGACTCGTCCTACCAACTGATATCTTAGTTAAGTTAGTGATTTTAAAAGATACTACAATAAATACTAATATACAAGAGTCATTAGGTGTTCCACGTGTCCCGGAAGATCCATCGGTCCCAATTCAGAAGAAGATTTCTTCAATTTATTTCTTGGACACTATGTATCCTCGTCATTGGACAATGGCCTAGGAACAACCCTTAACATGAACCAACAATCATTTAAAACCTTATAATTCAACAACAGAACTCAACGAATTCCTCTTAACAATCTCATATTCCATACGAGTTAAATTTGACTTTATTCAAGTTTCAACCAACTTATACTCGATGCGACATCCTACCTCATTCTCCAATACTTTCAACCTTATTCTTCGACTTTGGAAGGGCAATAAAAGCTCGACATGAACAACACTTAATTTCTAATTCTATAGCTCTTATAACAATAATTATTAAATGAGTCACAAGTAGGAAATGACTCACACATTAAATTAGACTTCTCGGAAAGGTACAAGTGGCATGAAGCTTTTGGGTAAGGGTTCAAATGACAGCCTCAAGTGCAACATTTACCTTTTCGATTTCAAATTTAAGAATTGGGTGACACCGAATCAGATGACACATTTCTAGGTGGAGAGGTTTTGTCAAACTCCACTCTATAAGGAAAGATCGTCATGACATCGATATCAGATTTAATCTCGACAATTCATCTTCAATATCATAATCAACTAAATCAACATTGTTAGGAATATCAACCATTTCGTTGGGATCATAAACATTCACAACTTGATTTAGATTTGGAATAGCTAGAATTCCCACAGGAATAGCTTCGATTGATTTGCTAGAAGAGTTAGGGTTCCTTGTGACAATCTACGTCGTATAAATATCTCGTATAAGTATTAGAATAATCATTAAACAATCATGTAATCAAATTACAACATATATATAATCCAAGTTATATATATATATATATATATATATATATATATATATATATATATATATATATATATATATATATATATATATATATATATATATATATATATATATATATATATATATATATATATATATATATATATATATATATATATATATATATATATATATATATATATATATATATATATATATATATATATATATATATATATATATATATATTAAAATAACACTTCTCAGTCTGGCCTTGTCGGTAACTCGGGAATTCTTCGGCACCGTCATAGTCAAAAGATTTTTAAACATTTTACTCAAAATATTTATTTAAAAATATTTATAGTTAAAAGATTTTTGAAATGTTTTATTCAAAACCTTGTTTTTTTTAAAAAAATCTTTCGTTCTCTATAACGAGAGCTCTGGTACCAAACTGTAACACCCCCAAATATTCACATTTCGAATCAGCGGAAGAGTCGTTGGTGTTACGGGATAACACATTACTCAAATCATAGACAACGCTTAAAAATCGCGTCGTTTAATAACAAACCAGTTTCCGTTCATAAATATCAAATTGCATAGGTCCTCAGGTCAAACTATGTCTTACAATTTACAAAACATTTGAATGGAAATTTTTATTTAAATGCGGGCCATAAACTCTTGCCGTCTTCCCGAGAATTACCTTCAAGTACCTGAGATAAAACATGGTAAAAGTCAGCGAAACGCTGAGCGAGTCCATAGAGTTTAATAACAACCATTAACATAAAACCGGTATATAATCATTACCGAAAAACATTTTTGTACAACTCTTTGTCATAGACCATAACATAGGCCAAAAAAATTTTATACGAATCATTGTCGTAAATTATAACATAGGCCAAAAACATTTTATACGAATCATTGTCGTAAATTGATAGGTGTAGTAATACGTGTTTCAAGAAAAACAACGTAATTAGGGTAAGTACGACGATTTAGGAAAATCGTGCACAAATGACCCAATGAGTGAGTTCGTTCTCAAGGAGGCTAGTGTGTTGTGTAAAGAAATGACTAAATGCTTTTCATTATGATTATGAGGAAAGAAAAGAGAGGAGGATGACGACTACGACTAAAATTACACAAAGACGAAAAGTCGTGCACGTAAAACCGTAAAATACGATGAAATTTAAAAATTAACTTAAAAATTCTTAGAAATTTGCAATGAATCCAAAAAAATGTAGTTAGAGTTTACAAAAAATCAAAAATCACTCAAAACCTTTATTTAATTAAATAATAATTTTTTAATGCTAATTAAAGCCCAAAAAATTAATTTAATTAACAAAAAGCCCAAAATGAGATTTTTAATTTTTAAACCTCTAAAATGACTTAACTAAATTAAAAACTATTTTTGAAAGACTTAAAATTAATTAAATCTATTTAAAAATGATTAAAAACTATAAAAATGTTAAAATAGTTCTAAAAACTAATTAAATGACAAGAAAATTAATCTAAAAGTTTTAAAATTCCTAACTTAATGTATTTAACCTAGGAAAAATGAAAAACTTGCAAAAAAATTAAAAACGAATTTTAATAATAAAATAATAATAAAATAATATTAAAATAATATTAAAAATCCATAATTTATAAAAAATTCTAAAAAGTTGCAAACTAGTTTATTTTAACCTAGTTTAAACAAAAATGAACTTGAAATGACCAAATTACCCCTATTGGGCCTCCAAATGGGCCAAAATGAAAAACATACCTTAATGTGCTTAATTTTGGCCCAATAAGAAAATGTTCACCAAATAAGCCCAAAATCACCTATCTGACTCAAAATTTGATTTTAAGAACAAAAGTCTAAAGGCCCAAAAGCTGAAAATGTGCTTATCACAGCTTAATAGTCAACAACTTATTCTTAATGGGCTTTTTTGCCCATTAAGCCATAAAGCTAATGCCATAAGCTCTAATTTGACACACAAGCTTCATTTTTGATACTAAAAAGATATGTAAAAAGAAATTTTGAAAAAAGCCCAAGAAATAAGCCTGAAATAAGCAAAAGCTCTCTACACAAAACGACAAAATAGTCGTTTTCGAGTTCTAGGCTGTTTCAAGTGCTGGTTCTTTTTGCAAAAGGTTTTAAATGACTTAAATAAGCAAAATCAACAAAATTTTTTTAAAAAGAACCACTCAATAAGCTGGAATAAGAAATTAAGCACTTATGAAAAAGTCAAGTCAATTGGTTTTCTAGTCAAACCTAAAAGTAAAACCCTAAAAAGCTCCATAATAGTCAAATGGGTCAAATGATGAAGATTGATCACATAATCAAAGTTGTTGCATATCTGGATAAGCTATTATAGATTATTAATAAGCTGATTGAAAATTAACACTAGAAGTGGCTAGTTTCAGGTGTCTAGTAGTGGGAAAGTTACCACTGCTTGACTATCTTGACTTTTTGTCTTATATGGGTTTTTGTTGGAATCAAAGCACACAAAGGCACCCTTATAACCAGTGGGTTATAAGGAGTCAATAGCAATCAAACAAACACAAAAACAACCAGCCAATTGATACAGTTAATTCAATTTGCCCAGATATGATACAAACTTGGATAATAAGCAATTTTACACAAATAAGCAGATTTAGCAAGATTAAGCCAACCAAAGTTCACCAAATGCATACACAAGCTATAAAAAATGTACATGAACATAAACAAACTTGATTCATACACTGGTTCAAGGTTTAGACAGAGATTCAAGCTAATGAATGTTACTGATGAACACAAAGATGAACACAAAGTGAGGTTGCTGATATATTTGACCACAGATCCAATTTCAAACATTCAAATCTCTCAAACAGGTTACACAAACTTGATTTAAGCACTTTTTAATTCTAAACATGCATACACTCTAAGTGTTACCAAGATTTTAGGTCAAAATAGTAAAAAACAAGTAAGATATAGCACAATATCATATTTGATGTTTCAAAGAGCAAAACTTACAAATATCAGAACTTAAACACTTGTATATCAGATACAAACTCAAACCAACACTTAGCACCTATTCAAACTAGCATACAAAGCATAAACTCCAATCAAGCAATAATCCTAAACACCCCTTTCACTTTTGAAAATCAAAATTTTGAAAAGTAGAATTATTTTAAGGTTTAACCAAGCTTAATCAAGCATCAATATAACATAAGCATGTATTAAGAACCAGATTTAAGCCATAAAAACACACCATACAATATCAGAATCAAAAAATCACTAAAAATCACTTTTCAAGCAGATTTTTGGAAAGAATGCTCAAACCTCATGAATGTACATCCACACTCATGAATTTTTGAGCTTATGTGCCTATCTTAACAAGGCACAAGCTTCCAAAAAGCTGCTAAGAACAATAGGGTTAGAATAAGCAGATTATATAAAGAGAAAAATGAAAAATAAAAGCTGATTAATTCAAGCTTGTTCCCACTCCTTGAATATCCCCAAACCACAAGCTCACTACACCTTGATAAGCCCCTTATCAGGGTGCTATGACCACTTGTAATCCAAAAATTTCAAAGGTTTGAACCAAGAACTTAGAAAAATATCATATTTTAGAAAACTTTGTAATTTCTTGCACAAGCTTTGAAAACAGGTTTTGAAACTCAACAATCATAAACATATAACAATAACAAGAGAATAATGAAGATGGTACTTGGATTTGTTCAACAATTTAAACACTTTTTCATTAACTTTGAAACAAGGATTTACAGAATGTTAAAAAGGAAAAACCAAGAGCAAGCTGTAATGTTGCAGTCGTAATGCCTTATATAGGCTACAAGAAACCTAAAATGCTGAATAAAAAACATAAAACCTAGTTGGTGAGTTTCCATAATTTCCCTTGAGGTTCGTGTTGGGAATAAAATGTAGCCAGTACACTTGGACGCTGACAAGAGCAATCGGGACGCTGATAAGAAGAAATTAAGCGTTGACAGGACAAGCATTGTCAGGAAGAAGTCAAGCGTTGATAAGAAGAAGTCAAGCACTGATAGAAGACTTAGTCTACACGTATTATGTTTCTAGTTTCTTTCTAGTAAAGATATGATCAACAAAGTATTTTCTATGTTTATCTTTACCTAAAATAGCTGATACGTAGACTCTTGTACAAGGCTCCTTATTCTATAAAAGGAGGCCTTTAGGTTTATGTTTGATATACGTTTTAACACTTTCATTGTACTCAAGTTTGTTTTATCAATCAAGTGAAAGTTTGGTTTACATTGTTTGTGTGTTCTTGTTTAAGTATTAATTCCGCATAATACTTGAATTGTTACATATACAACAAAGTTTCTCTACGTGTTTAACTTGATTTAATCTCGTTTACCCAAGCTAAATCGATCAAAGTTTGGGATCAACAAGTGGTATCAAAGCTTGTTGAGAAACTTTGATCTAAAGAACACAAAAACCCTAATTTTCAAGAAACCCTAAAAACAACATGTCTACTCCAGAGTTAAACTCCTCCTCTTCATCAACCCCCAACATCAAGATTCCCATGCTAGACCCAGAAAATTTTGAGCTGTGGAAGCTTATCTTTGAACAGTATCTTCAAATCCATGACTACACCCTATGGGAAATTATTGAATATGGAAACACATTCAATAAAGCTCAAAAGATTGAAGCTGCCATCCTACAAAGAACAAATGTTCAAGGCTCTACTGAAGAGGTTCGAAAAGAAAAACCTGAAGATGGTAGAGCTGTCTCAGCTGAGGACATAGCAAAGAGAAGGAAAGACATGAAAGCCCTAAGGATTCTCAAACTCTCTTTGGGACAAGCCAATCAGCACAAATATAGAAGCTA
Organism: Glebionis coronaria; assembly: GCA_025667525.1. NCBI lineage: Eukaryota > Viridiplantae > Streptophyta > Magnoliopsida > Asterales > Asteraceae > Glebionis > Glebionis coronaria. Next base: position 66,016 of record JANFOE010001735.1, read on the forward strand.
TGAGTCTGCAAAAGATCTTTGGGCAGCCCTTGAAGTTGCTTATGGTGGTAATGCTGATACTGTACAAGAGAAAAAGAAGCAACTCTTGCATGAGTATGCTATTTTTAAAGCTCAACCCAATGAAAATCTAAGTGGAGTGAGAAGCAGACTTCTTGACATTACAAGCAAGTTGTCCTTTATGGGAACAGTGCTTGGTGATGTTGATATCATCACCATTTTTCTTAAAAGTCTTGGTGATGCATGGAAGATTGAAGCAAGGTCTATAATTGCTAATAATACTCACAAAAGTTCTACTTTTGATGATGTTTATAATAAACTGAGGCTGGTAGAGAATGAAAATCTTTTGGATCAAGGAAGCAAGTCTACCAATGGAAATATGGCCTTCTTCTCACATAGTGAAGGTCAATTTGATCAAATGGAGTCATACATGCACCCCGTTACTAGATCAACTTGTGTCAACGCTGGATCAAGCTTTGTCAACGTCTCACATTCAGACGCTGATACATACAATATTGACTCTCCAAGAGTTAAGCCTGCTGGTATTAATCTAGATACTGTTTGTGCATACATTGCTTCATTGCCCAATGGTTCAGTGATTACATATGAGGACTTTGAGCAAATTAGTGATGAGCATTTGGAGGAGATGGACATAAAGTGGAATATGGCCCTTGCAAGCATAATGGCAAATAGATGGAATAGAAGATTTAAGAAGAAGATGACTTTTAATGCTAAGGACACTACTGGATTTGATAAATCTAAGGTTGAGTGTTATAGTTGTCATCGAATGGGACACTTTATGAGAGAATGCAGATCTCCAAGAAGATCTGATGCTGGAAAACCCTCAATCCAAATCATCAAGGCTCAGGATTCCAAAGCTATGGTTGCCATGCAAGATATTGATGGTGTTGGATGGGATTGGAGCTATTTGGCTAAGGATGAGGAAGAGAACAAAGCTTTGGTTGCAGAGAAGGAAGAAGAAGAGCATGTTCACTATGCTCTCATGGCACACTCTTCATCTTCATCAGACAATGAGGTATATGATGATGCATTTTGTAGTAAGGGTTGTCGTCTAAACACTGAAAACTTAACAAAAAAGTTTTAAAATTGACAACAGATGTGGTTAATGAAAGATGCAAGTTATCTAACTATCAACTTGCTCTTACTCAAACTGAAAAGACTGTAGCTGAGTATAAGAAAATGGAGTTTGACCTAAAAGATCAAATCAATATTTTAACTCATGATTTAAATGCTAGTATTGAAGTTAGAAACATCACGGAGAGAGCCAACAGTGCTTTACAGGCTAAGTTAGATGAGGCTATCAAAAATAAAGATAATGTATATCTTAAAATTCAGAGATTTGATAAAGCCTCACAAACCCTAGAAAAATGTGTTACTGAAAAAAGGGATTCTAGGGATATGATGGGATTGGGATGAAAGAGTATGCTGGTGTTCCGCCACCTGCTGGGAAATTCTATGGTGTTACTAGAAAGGACTTGTCTTGGACTGGTATACCAGCACTCCAAGAAGAGGAATTTATTCCTCCCCCAAGAGTTCTTACCCCAGTAGAGGAATACAAGCAGAAGTTGACTGATTTGGACCAATGGAAGAAAGCCAACCCTACCTTGTTTGTTAAGGGTGGCATGCTTAGTGACAGTCCAACTGAGTCTACACCCATAAAAGTGACAAACCCAACCACTGGCAAGACTGTTAACATTGGCTTAAACATTGATAGAAAACCTAGTATTAAATATGCAGAAATGTATAGAAAACTAGGTCACCAAAAAGCCAAATTAGTGATAATGGGACAAGTTTCTTTTCTTCTAGGCCTAGAGCTATGTCTAGAAAAGCCTGTTATACTTGTGGAAGTTTTTCACATTTCACCTATAAGTGTGTCAATGCTTCAAAGGTCAACGCTGATAATAAATAACACTGTCAAACCCAAACCTTTTGTCCAGCGAAGTCCACAAGTTGTTATACCAGCCCCATTCTTTACTAAAGGGTCTAATACTTATGGACAAAGACCTTTTCAGAAGACCAATACATGGTCTAACAGACAATGGGTTCCTGTAGCAAACCCTAGGTTCAACGCTGATAAGGGTAATTTCAGTGTTGACAAGACCAAATTAAACGCTGACAGGAACGTTGCCAGACCAAATAATGGTCAATACTTGCAACCAAAGGGAAAGGGGTCTAAAGCTTCTTCTAGCTTGACATGGAGATCTAAGCAAGATCAAAATCCTAATTCAGATGGGATTTCTATGACCTATAACATATTTCATTATATTTCAAAGGTCATAACAAAATAAATTAGGGTTAACTGGGTGTTTAATCCCAAAAGGGATGAACAAGGGGTTGTCATAAGGAATAAGTCTGTTCTTGTTGAACAACCAAATGAATCCAAGTCTGCTCAGGCTTGGGTTCCCAAAGAAAACTAATTTGTTTTCTTTATGTGCAGGGTATTCAAAAGCAAGTTAATGATTATGGCTATTGGGATAGTGGATGCTCTAGGCACATGACGGGGAAGGAAGATTATCTAACAAATTTTATCCCTATTAAAGATGGTGACAAAGTGTACTTTGGAGGTGGATATGGGACTATCACAGGCAAAGGCACTCTTCTCACCAACAATTTGCGTTTTGAAAACGTGTTTCTGGTAAAAGAACTTGACTATAATCTGTTTAGTGTATCACAGGTTTGTGATAACAAAAATAAGGTTCTTTTCACTGATACTGAATGCTTGGTGTTGAGCAAAGATTTTAAAATACCAGATGAGAAATTTATTGATTATAGAACACCTAGGCATAAGGACATTTATAATGTGAATCTTAATGGAATTAGGATGAATAATAATTTGTCATGTCTATATGCTAAGGCTTTAGTTGATGAGAGTAATCTTTGGCACAGAAGATTAGGGCACATTAATTTTAAAAATATAAATAGACTTGTGAGACATGGTTTAGTTGATGGTTTGCCTGAAAAGGCTTTCCACAATGACCATTCTTGTGTTGCATGTCTTAAAGGCAAACAACACAAGGTCTCATTTAAGTCTAAACAAGTGCACTCTAGTTCTAAACCACTTCACTTGCTGCATATGGACTTGTTTGCTCCAACTAATATAGAAAGCTTAAATGGTAAATCTTACTGTTTTGTCATCACTGATGATTTTTCTAGGTTTACTTGGACTTTCTTTTTAGCTTTGAAAAGTGACACTGCTGGTACTTTGATTAACTTTATTACCCAAATTGAAAAGAAGTCTGGTAATGAGGTTAAGATGCTTAGAAGTGACAATGGTGGTGAGTTTAGAAATAAGTTATTAGATGACTTTTGTGCCAAGAAAGGGATTACTAGACAGTTTAGTGTAGCTAGAACCCCACAACAAAATAGGGTAGCTGAGAGAAAGAATAGAACCCTCATAGAAGAAGCCAGGACTATGTTGGCTGATGCTCACTTTCCCATTGCTTTTTGGGCTGAGGCTGTGAATACATCTTGTTATGTTCAGAATAGGGCATTAGTCAACAAGATTCATAACAAAACACCTTATGAGTTACTTTGGGGCAGGAAACATAATACTGGTTTTCTTAAACCTTTTGGATGTCATGTAGTTGTGCTGGACACTAGTGATGCCTTAGGTAAGTTTAATGCTAAAGGTGATAAAGGCTACTTCATGGGTTATTCTGTGCAGAGTAGAGGATATAGAGTTTACCTTAAGAAAGGAAAACATATACTTGAAAAAGTACATGTTAGGTTTTTAAAAAGTAAACCTAGTGATCCTGAAAGTGGTCCAAATTGGTTATTTGACTTGGAACCTCTATCTAGGACATTGAATTATATGCCTGTTACTAATCCAAACATTGTGAAGGTAACTTCAAATGTTGTGAAAGAACCAATTGTTGATGTTTCAGGTAAACAGGTTGATGAAGAGGTTGGATCACAAGCAGACAAATCAGCACCCATACTTGAGTATGTTACCATTCCCATATGGACAGATGCATATGCTGCTGCTGCTGCTGGAAAGAAAAAAGGTGGTCCCCAAGTATCACCAGTTGAAAACATGCATGATCTTTCAGGCGCTAAAAAAGGAAATTCTGGCGCTGATAAGACAAATTCAGGCGTTGATGGCTCAAACGTTGACAGCTTTGGCTCAGGCGTTGACTGATCTTTTATCCATCTTTTCTCTTCCAATAATTTTGAACAAGGTAAACCTTCAAGCAGAAATGGAGAGGTTCATTCAGATGATGATGGAAGAGAGTCTGAGGAGGATATTGGTAACATGGAAGATGAGATTGAGGATAATACACTTATTGAAGGAGGAGTGCTTACTTCTACAATAAAAAATCATCCTCCTTCTCTAATTATTGGTGATGTAATGACTCCTATGCAAACTAGAAGGTCTCATCAGAATCAAAGAGGATTTATTGCCAATATTTACCAGAAGGTTGATACCCCTCTTATTCAAGCATGTTTGTTTGCCTTTTTTCTGTCACAACAGGAACCCAAGAAGATTTTTGATGCTCTCAAAGAACCAAGTTGGGTGGAAGCAATGCAGGATGAGCTTCACCAATTTGCTATCCAGGATGTTTGGGAGTTGGTTGATTGTCCCAAACATGTCAGACCTATTGGGACAAGATGGGTTCTTAGGAACAAAAAGGATGAAAGAGGCATTGTGGTTAGAAACAAGGTACGTTTAGTGGCTCAAGGATATACACAAGAGGAAGGGATAGACTATGGGGAGGTCTTTGCACCTGTTGCAAGGATTGAGGCTATAAGGATTTTTCTAGCCTATGCTTCCTGCATGGGATTTACACTCTATCAAATGGATGTGAAAAGTGCTTTTCTTTATGGCACAATTACAGAGGAGGTTATGCAGCCTCCTGGTTTTGAAGATTCAGAACATCCAAACAAGGTGTATAGAGTGAAGAAAGCTATGTATGGACTTCATCAAGCCCCAAGAGTGTGGTATGGCACATTGTCTACCTATGTGGTGGAAGATGGATTCAAAAGGGGCACCATAGACCAGACCTTGTTTACAAAGAAGACTGGTAAGGATTTCTTACTTGTACAGGTCTATGTGGATGATATCATCTTTGCCTCTTCTAGTCCAAAGATGAGTGAAGACTTTTCCAAGCTTATGACAGACAAGTTCAAGATGAGTGCAATGGGGATATGAACTTCTTTCTAGGGTTACAAGTACAACAGAAAGAAGATGGTATCTTCATCTCTCAAGATAAATATGTAGCAGAAATCTTGAAGAAGTTTGGCTTTTCTCCATATGAGAAAAGGGCTAGCACACCTATGGATAGGGAACACCCTTAGGGAAAAGTTGGAGATGGGAAAAAGGTGGATGTCAGGCATTATAGGTCAACGATTGGTTCATTGATGTATCTCACAGCTTCAAGACCTGACATTATGTTTGCTGTGTGTGCATGTGCACGCCATCAAGTGACTCCTAAAGAGTGTCATCTTCATGCTGTCAAGAGGATCTTTAGATACCTTAGGTGTTATCCAGACTTGGGATTATGGTATCCAAAAGATTCCCCATTGGAGCTTATTGCATATTTAGACAGTGATTATGGTGGTGACAAATTTGATAGAAAATCCACAACTGGTGGATGTCAGTTTCTTGGGAGTAGATTGATCTCTTGGCAATGCAAGAAACAAACAGTGGTGGCCAATGCTACAACTGAAGCAGAGTATGTTGCTACAGCTGCTTGTTGTGGAAAAGTTTTATGGATTCAGAACCAGCTGTTGGATTATGGGTATAATTTCATGCATACCAAGATTTTTGTGGACAATAACAATACTTTATGCATTATTAAAAATCCTGTACATCATTCTAAAACAAAACACATAGAAATTAGACATCATTTTATAAGAGATTGTTTTGAAAAAGGTTTAATACAACCAGATAGGGTTGACACAGAAGAAAATGTGTCTGATTTGTTAACTAAACCTTTTGATACTGGAAGATTTCAATACTTGGTAACAAGTATTGGAATGATCAATCTCACTTAATATGTGTTTTGGGTTTTTCTTATAAAAGTATGTACAAGATATGCATTGTTATTGGTCTTTATGTGAAATTAGATTTTCCACTTTATTTGTCTAACGCTGACAAATGTTATCTTAACGCTGATAAGTGTTATCGTGACGTTGTCAGCAACATGTTAGATTTGTGGTTTTTGATCTAATTATGCAGGCATTGTTAGCATTGTACCATTGGGTACAGAGTTTCTTATGGATCCTTGGAGCATTATTGAAGCATGTTTCAATTTATGGATGATGGTTGGAATATTTATATTCTTATCTTGACATAAATTTTTATTTACATGCATATTATTTGGCAACTTATGTATCATAGTTTAAGGGGAGGTTTAGGAACCTTTTAGGACCTTTTGGGTATTCTTTTAATACTCTTATCACAATTCTAGATTATGTCCACTCGTGAGTATGAATTAGTTTACTAACTCATGAGGCACTGTAGCATGCAAAGTTGATATCCTATGTATGCTGTGACAATCCGTCAATTTACGGTTGATATTTTATTCTCAAATATTATTTGAAAATATTATTTTAATGATACAATATGAACTCACATATTTTTTGGGAAGAAATTTGGATTTACGTCTTGAAGTAGCATCGACTACGTTTAAACCGGAGGATTCTACGTTACGTGCTTACGTTTACATACACCGTCTTTGGTGACAGTCCGACATTTCAGAAAATAAATTTATCCGTGAATATTATTTTGGAGTTTTAAATTTGTGTTGGTTCATAAACTCACAAATTTACGAGAAGAGATTAGGACTTACGATTTTATTTTAACGTCCTTTACGACTAAACCGGAAACCTTAGGATTACGTATTTACGTTTTTGAACTCCGTTTTTGATGAGACAATTTTTATTGGATTCGTTTTGTGACGTAGATTCATAATTTATAAAAACGTTTTTCGTAAAACGACCCGAGGGCACGCAAATCGAGGAAACTAGAATCGAGGAGTACCCGTAAATAAATGGGATGAGACAAGTGGGACACTTGTCCCACCCCACTCCAAAACCGGCCAAAAACTAGCAACACATGCTAGTGATGTGTCAAAAATATAACAAATACACTACACTTGTTACATTAGCTTCATTTTGAAGCTAATCCACCCACCAAAACTAGCTACTTGGTTCATTTCCTTCATTCAACATGCAAAACCACTCTCTCAAAACTCTCTCTTCCTCTTGATTATGCCGTCCCATATCCAACCATAAACACCCTTTGATCTTGATTCAACCATGAAACCATATGTTATACTTGCATATGTTGAAGCCCTTTCAAAACCCTATTGATTGGTGGTCATTTTAACATCCAAGGAGGAGTTTTCTTGGTGTCTTGAGGCTGATTTCCCATAAGGTATCCATGAAGAATGGTGTTCTTGAAGATGGTCATGGATATCCACAAGTTTCTCCATCAAAAATCCATGTTTTGATCAACCTACATCATCATGGTGGTATAAAGATTGTCCTCCTCAACTTCTTGTTATTTTCATTATGTAAACATGTATTTTATTTCCTATTGTATATATTTATGATGATTATATGATGATAAATATGTTATGTGGGGATTTGTTGTTGATAAACATGATTAAAAAGGTGAAAACCATAAGAAACAAGGTTAAAATCTTGATTAATTTACATGGCTGTATAAAACAGTAAAGAAAAATGTTATGAACTGATAATATGATGAAGTAGAACCCATTTACAGTAAGCTATGGGTCTTGTACACATGTGAGAGTTGGCCATGCAATGGAATCATTGTAATGAGTGAGATATGATCAAAACAAGTTTAGGGTATAAATCTGAAGTTACTGTTTTGGACGATTTTTAGAAAATACTTAAAGGATGATTCAACAGTAGCTATAGAAGTGTTAAATGTAGCACATATCATGTAGTTTATGTGATAAAATTTGAGCTTCTATCTCCATGTAGAACTCAAGATATGGCAGTTTTGGTGAAGATGAAGTTAAAAATCAGATTTTTGGAAATTAAAGAATAATACTATTATATAAGCACTCACATTTTAATATATAAAATGTAAAATAAAAACCCACTAACTTATAAAACTTATTTATATAAATATATATAAAAGGTTAATTAAATGGATAAATGATATAAATGGTGGTGAAATAATGTTTATACGTAATAAAAACTATAAACTTGATTTTTACGACTTTTTCGGCTATCGCCGTAAAATTAACGTTTTTGTTAAATAAAACTTAGATGGTTGGACCCGTCTAATGAAAACTTTATAAAACTTATATACTGATATATAGACATGTATAACAAGTAAAAACCGATAAAACCCGAACTATAGGGCATACGGACATTAACAAGTAAAATAAACATATTGGACTAATAAATGGACTAAATAGGATAAAAACTTGTAAAAAGAATCTATTTGGCTTAACCCATTTAGGCCCAACTTGGAAAGTATACATACTGATAATATAGGTACAAAAAGGATTAAAATAAGTTAAATAACTTATAATAAGCTTATTGGACTTAAGACACGTAAACGGTAAAACTAGTAAACTAATATAAAAGTTATCGACATATAACACTAAAAGGAGTAAACGAGAATATGTAAACCCACTTGATCATCATATATATATATATAATCATCATATGTATACATACTTGTTATTTTTATAAAGTCATTGGACATGAGTCTAAGACCTAGTATTATTTGTCTAGGTTTCCGTGATTGAAGCACGTACCGTACGTCCGAATTGCCGATCACCCGCCTTCCCATATCAACGTGAGTTCATAGCCTCACACTATTTTAAATGTTTTATAAATGCTTTATAAACCCGCGAGGGAGATAACATGTTAGTTTTTATAAAAGTTTGGACACCATTTGTCCTGATTGTTTGTTTATTGATTTTGGACCCGAATGATTGAATGGCCCGATTGTATGACCTGATAAATGATTAATGGACCCGATAGATGAAATCAAATGGATTATTAAAGTTAGGTTATGTCACTAAAAGTCCCATTAGCATGAATTGTGAACTACCGGGAGTTGGTAGACGCTTATGCATTTAATAGTACTATTTGGGGACGATCACCCCAGTTCGCGCCTTGACGGTTGATCCCCGTCGTGCCACATTGATTGGTAAGCGAATTAATGTATGAGAAGATTTCCATAGCGTGACCTTTGTGACGACACGCTACTTTAGATGGGCAAATTTGGTATCGGTTTAGCTACCCGTTGTTGGTTTAGTAAGGTAACAATGTCATGCGGCTTATAATAATCCGAATTAACAAAATAATAATAGACGCTCCGAATTACGATGTATTGTCTGACTAGCAATACAGGGTCATACTATTGATATTATGATTGTATTTTGGTTTTCATAACCATATTCATATAACGGTTTTTATTTGATCTTATACAACGTCATAAGACGTATTGTATGATGTTTTTACGACATTGGCTCGTATAATGATTTTTACGGCAAATGCCTATATTATGATTTTTGATAAGGATTTATATAAAATGACTTTGGCTATTTTATGGCCTATTACAAAGATTTGTATAAAATGATTTTGGCTATTTTACGGCCTATTACAATGATTTGTATGAATTGATTTTTGGTACAAATTTTATACCAAAGTTATATTGATGGAATTTACTAAACTCTATGAATTCACTCGGCGTTATCGCTGACCTTTTCTTTTAACATGTTTTATCTCAGGTACTTGAAGGTAATTCTCGGGAAGACGACAAGAATTCATGGCCCGCACTTAAACAATATTTTTCCATTCAAACACTTTGTAAAACTTTTGTATGAAATGTAATGACTTGGGACCGATGTAACTTTGATGTTTATGAATGGAAATGCTTTATAAATAAACGACGCGATTTTTATGCGTTGTCTATGATGTGAGTAATGTGTTATCCCGTAACACCAACTAGTCTTCCGCTGTATCAAGTTGTATAAATTTGGGGGTGTTACAGTTTGGTACCAGAGCTCTCGTTATAGAGAACGAAAGATTTTTAAAACCAAGGTTTTGAATAAAACATTTCAAAATCTTTTAACTATAAACATTTTTTTTAAAATGTATAAAAATCTTTTGACTATAACGGTGCCGAAGAATTCCCGAGTTACCGACAAGGCCAAGACTGAGAAGTGTTATTTTAATATATATATATAACTTGGATTATATATATATATGATGTAATTTTATTACATGATTGTTTGATGATTATTTTGATATTTATACGAGGTATTTATACGACGACGATTGTCACAAGAAACCCTAACTCCCCTAGTAAATTAATCGAAGCTATTCTCGTAGGAATTCTAGCTATCCTAGATCTAAACCAAGTTGTGGATATTTATGATCCCAACAAATGATTGATACTCGTAGGAATATAGATATTAGTTGATGGTGATATTGAAAGAGAATTGGCGAGCTTAAATCTGATATCGATGTCATGACGATCTTTCCTTATAGAGTGGAGTTAGACAAAACGTTATCACCCAGAAAGATGTCATCTGATTCGTTGTCACCCAATTCTTAAATTGAAATCGAAAGGGTGAATGTTGCACTTGAGGCTGTTATTAGAACCATTACCCAAAAGCCTCATGCCACTAATACCTTTCCAAGAAGTCTAGTTGAATGATCGAGTCATTTCATACTAGTGACTCATTTGATAATTGTTGTTGTAAGAGCTAATAGGATTGGAAATTAAGTGTTGATTCATAATGAGCTTATATTGCCCTTTTAAGGCCTAAGAATACAGATTGAAAGTATTGGAGAATGAAGTAGGATATTGAATTGAGTATAAAATTGGTTGAAACTTGAATAAAGTAAAATTTAACTTGTGTGGAATATGAGATTGTTAATATAATTCGTCAAGTTATTGATTGAATTATGAGGTTTTAAATGATTGTAGGTTCGTGTTAAGGGTTGTTCCTAGGCCATTGTCCACTAATGAAGATGCCCAGTGTCCAAGAAATAAATTGAAGAGATCTTCTTCTGAATTGGGACCGATGGATCTTCCGGGACAGATGGGACACCTAATGACTCTTGTAGATTATTATTCATTGTGGTATCTTTTAAAAATCCCTAACTTAACTGAGATATCAGTTGGTAGGATGAGTTCTGAGAATTGTATGACATAGTGACACGTAATGTGTTACGGTACAATTTTGACTTGTTTGTGATTAATGAAAAGACTACCTTTGATTGCTAAATTCTACTTGTATCGATGTTATCTATCTTTTCTTGCTTCTTCCTAATGCTCGCATTAGTGATGCAACCATTGAACAAGTACTCATCTTGATTTGAGTTACGTTGTGAATTATTCTCTTTGTATTCCTGAGCGCCATCAAAGTCATGAACCTCATGATTGTTTGGCTAAGCTCATTTCCTATCATATTGTAGTTAAGTTCTTGGTGAACAACTCTTCATCACTCTTTTGCAGATCATACATTGTTTTTATAAAGTTAAAACGGTATCCTTTGAGAAAAGTTAATTTTCATCACAATAAGGATTATTCAAAGTGTGAATTATAAGTGACTGATATCAAAATGAAGTTGTTTATGAAAATCTTTGGAAACTTAATTATTTCCATAACAAAGAAAATCTTTGTAAATTTATTCTTGATTCTTATCTAAGAATTAAGCATGAAAATGATTTTTACTGTAAACATGGATGACAAAATTTTGACGAACTGAGTATTGCATCGTTAATCTTGAAATTGTATATAGTTGCGCGCCTACATACAATTTGGAATGGACCATGCAAGGCTGATTAGTAGTCACCACAAAACTTATTAATAAACACCAAAGTTTCTTTGAAGATTGTGAAAGATTAAAAATTTATGAGATCTGCAAGAAGGACATAATGTTAGAGATATCTACATATGTGCCCGTACTATCTATTCATCTGAGTCGAATTTACTCATCTGTGGAAATTGTCTTATTTGACAATTGACAATTCTTTCTTGTCCAATTCTCCCATAGTGAGATTCCTAGGAAAAGTATTTGATTACCGAGTGTTGATACCCGACTGGATGTATCGACGTTCTTATCATTTCTTATGATTTGATTTCATTTGAATGACCTGGGTAACGATCCGAGGAGCTTTCGAATGCGTACTAAAATTATGAAAACATGGGATATATTCATATTCGTTAAAATGTTTTCGTCTGTATCTGATTTGAAATTCTCTCGCATGGATTATGCGTTGACCTTACTCTTTTAAGGTAGTTATGTCTTTTGATATCCCTGAATTTGTGAAGGATTATGAGTTATTATTAGTCTTTTGAGAAGTTCACATCTTATCGACGACAATAACACTGAAAAGTTGATAGTGCCAGTGGAATGGATTGATTGATTATGACATGACGAAATTGTCTTAATGGATGGGAACTCAAATAGAATTCCCCTAACTGATAAGATGTTGATTATCAAAAGTGATCTAAATAACTCTTGATGGATGACCATATCCTGTATTTAGACTTGAAATTATACCGTGAATGGTTGTGAACTAGTTATAGATATTATAATCTAGAAGAAACTAATATGAACTTATTAAAAAGATGTTTATGTTATCTGAAACTTTAAGTAAGTATTTGTTGGCAAATTACCTAGACTTTCGCCATTAAGGCAAGTAGAATTTGGTATTTGATTATATTCCCGGTGCTGCACCTGTGGCTTGTGCACTGTACGTCAGCACCATCTAAATTTAAGGAATTACCGTACAATAGAGAGTTGTCGGAGAAAGATTTTATTATACCAAGTCTGTCATCCTGAAGAGCTATGGTGTTATCTTTCCTTATATTTATAGATTACCGTGACTGAGTAAATTGACAATCGAAAACGATATCCATAACTCGAAATGGAAGATTTGTTCGATCATTTACAAGGTTTTTTTTAAGATTTGATCCGTGGCATGGTTATCATCAACTTCGAATCCGCGAAGAAGATTATTTATTTCAATCACTACATCCGGTACTTGTAATGAATATTATGAGTTTCACGTGATGTCGTTTGGATTGACCAACACACATGTAGCATTCATGAATTTGGTGAATCACGTGTGTAGGCTGTAAATTGATAAATTCATGCTCGTGATCATTAAGGACTATTTGTTTGATAATACGAATAACAATGAGTTAATAATTATTCATAGATTGCCCTGAATTGGCTAAACAATAAAAACCTATACCTTAAATATTTAACATGTGATTAAGGACTTAATCCTTTATATGATTTAACCATGTGACAAATAGATAATGGAAGCTATATTGCCTTTTCAAAGATTAGAACCATTAACGCTTAGGGATTAAAAACTTAATCCTTTACATAAAATGACCGTTGGTTTAATAATGGTAAGATGTATGCATACAGACTCTTCAAAAAAAAAAAAAAATTAAGAGCCCTTTTAAGACTTTGGAATTTTACCAAAAAGAAATGGAAATATGTTTTAACAAATGTTTTAACGAAGGATTTTAAAGGGATTATTCCCTTATACACAAACCATTTAACTAAACTTCTGTTTAGGGGTAAATGTTTGTGTACACTTCTAGACAACTTAAGGAGAATTGAGGAAACTATATAATTTATGACTTGAAATCTGAAACGATAATTTTTACTTTTCAAACTAAGAAAACTTTGACCAAAATATAAACAAAGATTTTTTTTCAAATATTTACAAATCTTATTAATTATTTTCGATAAATCAGCAAAAATCTTGTTAATTAAATTCAAATTTATTTTGAACATTTTATATAATTGGTTGAACTAAGAAATTTAAAACTTTTACGTTTTACGCTTCATAAAAGTTAACTAATAATTATTTAATTAATCATAATAATTATCGACGCTTTAGACGCCGGATTGAGAAAAACTGATAAAAATGATAGTTGAGACGAAACTGAAACATAAAGAATATGAAGAAAGAATTTTGAATAAATAAAGTTATGATATTTATTTCATCAGGAGAAAGTGAACGTAATTACTGACGCTTAATATAGAAAGAATATCTGAGTAAATTGTGGACATGATACTTATATCATCAGGTGAAGTGAATATAGGTACCGACGCATTATGTATAAAAGATAAAGAACCAGTTAGGACGTGTTCCTTAATAATGAAGGTGCATAATAAATTGCCGAACGATATAAAAATAAACAATGTTTGTAGAAAAGGATAATATAAATAGTGAAGGGTTTCACGGCTAATGTGAACCAACAGATTTGAGAAGCCAATGGCGTTAAATATTTTAAAGACCACTTATGGTTGCCTAAATATGGAGGATTGTGAGATAGAGTTAAATTGGAATTTGTAAGTATAAGTATTCTATGTATGTCATTTTTGACTAAAAGTATCTTTGTCTGAAGAAGTTGTACTGATGACGAATTATGAAGGCAGACATCGCCTCATACATTAGTAAACGTCTAGCTATTGCAAAGGTCATCATCTGAATTTGATTCGACTTAGGTCATCGTCGACAGACTGACCAAATCTGTTAATATCATTCTCGTTAATGATAAATGCAAAAGAGTTATGTAAACATAGCGTGCCTGTATCGATCATCTATATCAAGATCCTCGCTTCGCATCGAATTTCTAGAGATTTGCTTAGAAATCATTGGGAACGAACCTTGATGAGAGTACTATGTACCACCCCAAATCGAAGGGACGAGGTAAAGTAACGATACAAGGTAATACTAGTGCTGTTCTATGTTTGAATGATTGACCTTTGGTAATAGACCGTATAATCGTTTTCCTTTGAAGAGATTATCATTGATAATCATCGTGTTAGAATTGAGATCGAATATTGTTAGGATCTAAATCTTAGAGCATCTGTAAGCAGGAGTTGAGATAAAGACATCCGACATACACCCATTATGAGTTGGACATGTCTCTTAGGTTTAAGGTTTCCTATGATGGCGAACCTATCCTTTCAAAATACCCGACCCGCGAGATCTGAAATGATTGTTGAAATTAGGATCTGATTATTGACCGCCGGTAGTGGGCAAGAGGTTATTTGAAAGTGAAATGTAGATCTTGAAGTGCCAAATGGGTAGCGAAGTTATGCCACAATTTTTAAACTTGGGAAAATGAATTCATGATCTGACAAATCATGGGATATAAGTCCCCGTTGTTTGGGACCATTGAGATGATGTAAAAGTTAGGATTGAAAGGCATATAAGCTGGATCTACCCTAGGACTTCAAGAACCGCGTGAATTATGTTTCGTAAATCGCACTTGATGGAATATCTATCAAGTGAAATTCTGATTATTCTTAATAAAGCATAGATCGGCAAAAAGTTGCATTCATCAGAAACCCATGAACATCATGGATAGAGAAAGTAAGTCAACATTAAGCCTGATCTTATTCCCATAGTTATGTTTGATGAAACTCGCGTATTATAATGGATTACACTTGTGAGAAAAGACCGAATGTGGAGGAAATACCCACATGGCTTTAACTCAGTAAGAAGCGAGTAGTAAGATGATCTTTGAGGACAAAGATCCTGTTTAGTGGTAAATGCTGTGATAATCCGTCAATTTACGGTTGATATTTTATTCTCAAATATTATTTGAAAATATTATTTTAATGATACAATATGAACTCACATATTTTTTGGGAAGAAATTTGGATTTACGTCTTGAAGTAGCATCGACTACGTTTAAACCGGAGGATTCTACGTTACGTGCTTACGTTTAGATACACCGTCTTTGGTGACAGTCCGACATTTCAGAAAATAAATTTATCCGTGAATATTATTTTGGAGTTTTAAATTTGTGTTGGTTCATAAACTCATAAATTTACGAGAAGAGATTAGGACTTACGATTTTATTTTAACGTCCTTTACGACTAAACCGGAAACCTTAGGATTACGTATTTACGTTTTTGAACTCCGTTTTTGATGAGACAATTTTTATTGGATTCGTTTTGTGACGTAGATTCATAATTTATAAAAACATTTTTCGTAAAACGACCCGAGGGCACGCAAATCGAGGAAACTAGAATCGAGGAGTACCCGTAAATAAATGGGATGAGACAAGTGGGACACTTGTCCCACCCCACTCCAAAACCGGCCAAAAACTAGCAACACATGCTAGTGATGTGTCAAAAATATAACAAATACACTACACTTGTTACATTAGCTTCATTTTGAAGCTAATCCACCCACCAAAACTAGCTACTTGGTTCATTTCCTTCATTCAACATGCAAAACCACTCTCTCAAAACTCTCTCTTCCTCTTGATTATGCCGTCCCATATCCAACCATAAACACCCTTTGATCTTGATTCAACCATGAAACCATAAGTTATACTTGCATATGTTGAAGCCCTTTCAAAACCCTATTGATTGGTGGTCATTTTAACATCCAAGGAGGAGTTTTCTTGGTGTCTTGAGGCTGATTTCCCATAAGGTATCCATGAAGAATGGTGTTCTTGAAGATGGTCATGGATATCCACAAGTTTCTCCATCAAAAATCCATGTTTTGATCAACCTACATCATCATGGTGGTATACAGATTGTCCTTCTCAACTTCTTGTTATTTTCATTATGTAAACATGTATTTTATTTCCTATTGTATATATTTATGATGATTATATGATGATAAAAATGTTATGTGGGGATTTGTTGTTGATAAACATGATTAAAAAGGTGAAAAACCATAAGAAACAAGGTTAAAATCTTGATTAATTTACATGGCTGTATAAAACAGTAAAGAAACATGTTATGAACTGATAATATGATGAAGTAGAACCCATTTACAGTAAGCTATGGGTCTTGTACACATGTGAGAGTTGGCCATGCAATGGAATCATTGTAATGAGTGAGATATGATCAAAACAAGTTTAGGGTATAAATCTGAAGTTACTGTTTTGGACGATTTTTAGAAAATACTTAAAGGATGATTCAACAGTAGCTATAGAAGAGTTAAATTTATCACATATCATGTAGTTTATGTGATAAAAATTTGAGCTTCTATCTCCATGTAGAACTCAAGATATGGCAGTTTTGGTGAAGATGAAGTTAAAAATCAGATTTTTGGAAATTAAAGAATAATACTATTATATAAGCACTCACATTTTAATATATAAAATGTAAAATAAAAACCCACTAACTTATAAAACTTATTTATATAAATATATATAAAAGGTTAATTAAATGGATAAATGATATAAATGGTGGTGAAATAATGTTTATAAGTAATAAAAACTATAAACTTGATTTTTACGACTTTTTCGGTTATCGCCGTAAAATTAACGTTTTTGTTAAATAAAACTTAGATGGTTGGACCCGTCTAATGAAAACTTTATAAAACTTATATACTGATATATAGACATGTATAACAAGTAAAAACCGATAAAACCCGAACTATAGGGCATACGGACATTAACAAGTAAAATAAACATATTGGACTAATAAATGGACTAAATAGGATAAAAACTTGTAAAAAGAATCTATTGGGCTTAACCCATTTAGGCCCAACTTGGAAAGTATACATACTGATAATATAGGTACAAAAAGGATTAAAATAAGTTAAATAACTTATAATAAGCTTATTGGACTTAAGACACGTAAACGGGTAAAACTAGTAAACTAATATAAAAGTTATCGACATATAACACTAAAAGGAGTAAACGAGAATATGTAAACCCACTTGATCATCATATATATATATATAATCATCATATGTATACATACTTGTTATTTTTATAAAGTCATTGGACATGAGTCTAAGACCGAGTATTATTTGTCTAGGTTTCCGTGATTGAAGCACGTACCGTACGTCCGAATTGCCGATCACCCGCCTTCCCATATCAACGTGAGTTCGTAGCCTCGCACTCTTTTAAATGTTTTATAAATGCTTTATAAACCCGCGAGGGAGATAACATGTTAGTTTTTATAAAAGTTTGGACACCATTTGTCCTGATTGTTTGTTTATTGATTTTGGACCCGAATGATTGAATGACCCGATTGTATGACCCGATAAATGATTAATGGACCCGATAGATGAAATCAAATGGATTATTAAAGTTAGGTTATGTCACTAAAAGTCCTATTAGCATGAATTGTGAACTACCGGGAGTTGGTAGACGCTTATGCATTTAATAGTACTATTTGGGGACGATCACCCCAGTTCGCGCCTTGACGGTTGATCCCCGTCGTGCCACATTGATTGGTAAGCGAATTAATGTATGAGAAGATTTCCATAGCGTGACCTTTGTGACGACACGCTACTTTAGATGGGAAAATTTGGTATCGGGTTAGCTACCCGTTGTTGGTTTAGTAAGGTAACAATGTCATGCGGCTTATAATAATCCGAATTAACAAAATAATAATAGACGCTCCGAATTACGATGTATTGCCTGACTAGCAATACAGGGTCATACTATTGATATTATGATTGTATTTTGGTTTTCATAACCATATTCATATAACGGTTTTTATTTGATCTTATACAACGTCATAAGACGTATTGTATGATGTTTTTACGACATTGGCTCGTATAATGATTTTTACGGTAAATGCCTATATTATGATTTTCGATAAGGATTTATATAAAATGACTTTGGCTATTTTATGGCCTATTACAAAGATTTGTATAAAATGATTTTTGCTATTTTACGGCCTATTACAATGATTTGTATGAATTGATTTTTGGTACAAATTTTATACCAAAGTTATATTGATGGAATTTACTAAACTCTATGAATTCACTCGGCGTTATCGCTGACCTTTTCTTTTAACATGTTTTATCTCAGGTACTTGAAGGTAATTCTCGGGAAGACGACAAGAATTCATGGCCCGCACTTAAACAATATTTTTCCATTCAAACACTTTGTAAAACTTTTGTATGAAATGTAATGACTTGGGACCGATGTAACTTTGATGTTTATGAATGGAAATGATTTATAAATAAACGACGCGATTTTTATGCGTTGTCTATGATGTGAGTAATGTGTTATCCCGTAACACCAACTAGTCTTCCACTGTATCAAGTTGTATAAATTTGGGGGTGTTACATATGCTGCCAAGACTTTTTGGCCTAGAATTAGGAGTGGCCTGTTAGGAGACTTGGGTTTGATTTATATTGGGCTTACCTGGGATGTTACAAGGGATTTTATGAGATAACTTCACTGATAAGAACTTTGGTTATCAAGGGACACTAGGGGACTGTTATGTATATCTTGCATACGCAAGTATGCATGATTGGACAGTGCTTGCCACACTATAGTAATTTTCACTTTATAGGTTATCTTCACTAGGATAAATCACTTTGTTAAGGTCCTTTTTATTTTTATTATTTTTATTTTTGGACGTTGACAGATATATTTCCAAACGTTGTTACGACCAATTTAGACGTTGACATGGCTTTTTCCAACGTTGACAAGAACATAGCCGTTGGGCGTTGATGGGTTATTTTTGACCGTTTACACTCATTGGGTCCTACCTAGTTGTTATTTTTGACGAAAATTGGGGCCGTAATTTTGGGAGTTGATAACTTTTAATTAATGCACAAGATAACTTATTTTCTTTTCAATATTTTCATCATTATATTTTGAAAATACTTGCCTCATTTTTTACCAATCACATGTGCCTATCACTCCTATATATTTGGCTCCTTCTTTTTAAACAGGGTAATCTCATATTCTTGTCTAACAACTTTTCTCCTAAATTTCATCTTTCATAACCTTTCACAAACAACTTTCTACATCAATGGCTCCTAAGTTTAAACCGAGTGACTTGGTATTGGGATTCAGAAGTTAGCATAATATGATTGCTTATTTGGAGGCTGATGATGCTATGTTTCCTCAATACACTCAGATGGTGGCGTATTTGAATGCATCCCCACTTAGGTATGCACTTTCTCATGCTCCTCTCATTCCTGTCACTCATATTAAACAGTTTTAGAACACTGTCAGTTCCTCAACACTTAATAACGTGACTACATTAACTGCTATTGTCCATGGGCGTCCATGGGTGGTTACTGAAGCCTTTGTTCGCCAGGCTTTGCATCTTGATGATGCAGATGGTATAACCACTCTTCCCATTGGTGAGATAGAACAGGGACTCCAAGCTTTGGGTTATCCTTTCACTGAAGAGGGAACTTTGAACAAACATAATAAACAGGAATTTCCCCCAGCTTGGAAGTACTTAATACATGTCATCCTTCAATGTTTAAGTCCCAAATGTACTGTACATAAAGAAATTTAAAGATCCATTGCTAGTGCAATTGTGTGTATTACTAATGGGCAAAAATATAATTTTTCTAAACTAATTTTTGATGGCATGTGTAAAAACAAGGGTAATAAGATGACTTTGGCTTACCCAAGATTTTTACAAATCATTTTTGATGAACAAAGGTATTGCACCAGGGATCATGATGACTTTTATGCGATCCCTGTGCAAAAGAAAGCTATTTTTAGTAAGATGAATTCACCCCCTCACAGAGACTTAACCCTTACCCAAGCCATGCTTGCTGTTATTGCAGCAGTACAACCTCAACCTGACCCACAACCCTAACTTGACCCATTGCCTGAACCATCACCTTCACCTCATCATATGGAACTTAACCAAGATCCCTTCAACGCTGACACGTTAAATGTTGGCGTTGATACTTCCAATCCAGACGTTGCCACCTTTCTACAACAGACCCAAACACCCCTTAACGTTCAAACTACCACCCAATCCACATCATCTTCTACACCCCTTGAATTTAGGTTGGTAAAACGTCCAAGGACTACTTGAGTGTTCTCTTCTGGTGGTCCTAGTCATGTTGTAGAGAGAACCACCACCACAAGTGTGGTTGGTGATATGGATGAGGCTAGGACTATTGGTACTCGCTTAGATGCAGACCAAGCCAGTCCTAAAATCATTAAGACCTCATCCATGCCCCATGACTCTATTTTGGGAGGTAAAATACCCATTCTAGAGGAGGGCAGATTGGAACCATACATAATTTTGGAATTGACGGCTGTCTGCATTAGCTTGCAAAAGCAAAATGCAGACCTGGTACATACTGTCAACACACAAGGCCTTGAATTCAAGCAATTGAGGGAGAGGATTGTTCTTTTGGAAGATGCTAACAATAGGCGTGGTATGGAGGATTCTTCCAAAGGGGAGGATGAGCAGGTACATGTGAGTGACAAAGGCTCACATGATGGAGAATCTTTGGGTGTGGCTGAAGCTCTTACAGAATTGAAGAAGCAACCAGGTTTTGATGTCTCTTTGATTACTCCTACAAATTTGAACTTATCCTTTATAGCAATGATGGAGCAGTTCACAAGAAGCACTAACAAGAGTAAAGTGAGCGTTTACAAGCAGATTTTGAATGCTGACACACCAAGCGCTGACAAGAGTAAGTTGGGCGTTGACACACAGGTTTTGAACGTTGACAGACCTGCAGATATGGTTGATGTATTCCAGTCATCAGCTATCATCAAGGAAGTGTCTTCACATGTACCTTCATCATCTATACCCATCACTGATCCATAAGATAAGGGTAAAGGAATCATGGTAGAAACAGAGGTTCCGAAGGATGCAACACAAGTACAATTTGATTCAATGTTGGCTGCACAACTTATGGAACAAGAAAAGAAGAAGGATGTTGAATCACTATTTGTGGTTACTTCTGAGGAGCAAGAAGGAAGTAATGATGAAAGCACATATTCAAGTGTTATGATAATTGAAGAACCAGAAAGACTTGAATATGGTGATGAGTTGGCAAGGGAGAAACTTGCAGAGTTGAAGTTGAAAGTAGATTATGATATGCCAGAAGTTGCCCAGATGTACCATGCTTGGAGAATAAGGTTATGGAGAATCCAGATATGACAATTTCAGATCAAATTTGGGGTTTGGAGATTCTGCTAAGAGTTCATAGAGATTTCAAGGTAACTATGAAGTATAAGGCTAGAAAAGTTTTCTCACAGTTGAAGAGAAATAGAAGGGAGCTTTATTATATGTTGCTCAAATGTCATCAAGGAGGATGAACTTTTCAGAAATTGCAGGGATTGTCCTTTGAAGAATTGGAGTATAAGGCTTATCCTATTTGGGTAAGAGTGCAAGAGATGAACACTATCAGACTTCTTTCAGATGAAAGGAAAGAAGAACTTACAGAAGAGATGGAGATTTAAAAGGCTATGATTGTTCCAAGGCCATTGAAGAAGGGAGTTCCACTTGAGTTCCCTTCAGATTTGAATAAAGTGAATCCCAGTGAAGTTATTATTAGAAAGAGTATTAAGCTCTCACCCATGGAAGCTTCAGATATGGTAAAAGTATTACCTCATGATGCCAGAAACCCTACCATTAGCTACAAAGAAGATGCAAGTGGATTTTGGATGATTGGTAGATATGGGAAAGAGGTACACACTTTTACTACTCTTATGTCTTTGTTTGCAAGTATGGATAAGGAAGACTTGGCAGATCTTTGGAGGTTACAGCTGGCCAAGTATGAGACTGAAGCTCCTACTTCAGTCAATGGAATAAAGCTTTGGTCAACATTCAAGAGAATGTGTGCACCAGAAGAAGAAGATCCTGTTTGGAAGGATCTTGAGGATGATATCAGTGGACTTCAATGGTGTTTATATTCAACAGCTGGTGTGTATCATTTCAGTTCTACAAAGTTTTCTGAGTATCTTCTTGTGGATGCTGAGTATCCCATGTCCAAAGAAGTTTTAGAAAAGATGAAGACAACACAGCTGGAGATTGACTACTCAAGTGACGTTGCCAAAGATTTGATTAGATATGTTTATTACCAATTTGATAAGATTTGTAAGAATCCTCCTAGTTCTTAGTTTTTATTCAGAAACTTGATTACTAGAGTAGATATCAAGTTTAGGGGAGGATTGTTGGGAATAAAATGTAACCAGTACACTTGGACGCTGACAAGAGAAATCGGGACGTTGATAAGAAGAAATTAAGCGTTGACAGGACAAGCGTTGACAGGAAGAAGTCAAGCGTTGATAAGAAGAAGTCAAGCACTGATAGAAGACTTAGTCTACACGTATTATGTTTCTAGTTTGTTTATAGTAAAGATATGATCAACAATGTATTTTCTATGTTTATCTTTACCTAAAATAGCTGATACGTAGACTCTTGTACAAGGCTCCTTATTCTATAAAAGGAGGCCTTTAGGTTTATGTTTGATATACATTTTAACACTTTCATTGTATGCAAGTTTGTTTTATCAATCAAGTGAAAGTTTGGTTTACATTGTTTGTGTGTTCTTGTTTAAGTGTTAACTCCGCATAATACTTGAATTGTTACATATACAACAAATTTTCTCTACGTGTTTAACTTGATTTAATCTCGTTTACACAAGCTAAATCGATCTAAGTTTGGGATCAACAGTTTGAAAATACTTGAGCTCATGTGATGGAATCTTGGCGTCTTGTGAAGCTGTAAAGTGGTAGAATTGTGATCAAGGGCTCATAACAAGCTTAAAATGTAAGCTTCATTTTGGTATGTAGATTCTCTGCATGGTTATGGTTTTTTCCCCAAAAGCGTATGTAGGGGAGGATACATGTGAGTCTTTTGATGATGTGGCATGGGGTTTAATGGTGGGTTTAGGATTAGTGTGACCCAAATCATATTTCTTGATAGTTTTAGGGCTTAATTTCAAGTAGTTATCAAACCCCCAATTTTGTTCTTATGATGAATAGTTGAAGTTGGATCTTGGTTAGGATTTGAATTTGTGTTAACCGCGTATATTAAAACTAATTAACAAAATTAGTTATAAACGGTTTAAGTGGGAA
The DNA here is from genome assembly GCA_025667525.1 of Glebionis coronaria. Classification (NCBI taxonomy): domain Eukaryota; kingdom Viridiplantae; phylum Streptophyta; class Magnoliopsida; order Asterales; family Asteraceae; genus Glebionis; species Glebionis coronaria. Next base: position 89,798 of record JANFOE010001735.1, read on the forward strand.
GTGAGGTGGCAAAATGGTGGTTGGTGATTGGATGAGGGGTATTAGTGGGGCACGTGTCAAAGGGTGATAGGTCTAGGTAAGTTTGATGTATTGGCAGCTTTTCCCCTTTGTCTTTCTTTCTCCTTTTATTTCAGTTTAAACCTTGCAGAATCCGAATTCGCTTTATAATCAAGTTTTGTTTCTTTGATTTTGGCGACAAAACTTTTGCAAAGGTTTATCAAAGGACTTGTTATGCCAATTCATGATATTTGAAGGACTGATTTTGGCATTTTCTTCATTTTTCAAGGTTTTGACTTGTTTGTTGACTTTGTAGAGGACTAATATTGACAAGTCTTCATAATTGAGGGACAATTCTTGCCAATTCTTCAAAGTGGAGGGTCCTTTTTGCAATTTGACAAACTTTAAGGACCAAACTTGTAATTATGAATAAACAAGGGTTTAAAGTGTCAATTCTTCAATATTAGAGGACCATTCTTGTATAATCTTCAATTCTTCAAGGGTTATTCTTGGAAAATCAACTCTAGGGCTTGGTTCATTGTGCGACTTCGTTTCCCGTGTTCGTTTTTGTTTGTTTCTTGTGATTTTTTGCCATTTTCTCAATATCCGTACCTAAAATACACATGGAACAAACACAAGAATATATTTGGCACATTTTATGATATTTTATGCATTTTAAGCCTATTTTGAATGATGAGACAATGTATAAAAGAAGTCTCATCACTCCCCATACTAAACCATTGCCATGCCCTCATGCAATGCTAGAATAAAGTATCGTAGCATCTCTAAAATTCATTTTTATGCACTTTATTGAATGATAAACTTGCTACACTACTACTATTACTACTACTTGTGTTTTAGACATAATGTATGATTTTCATCGCAAAATGGGACGTTTAGGTTCATAGAACAAGAACACGTGAATGCTTCGTTAGAAATAATTTCATCGTGCTCGATTTTCACCCAATTCCATGCCCAGCGTGCAACGAGATCATTGTCATTAAAAGTTAGTAATGCGAACACTACTCATATGCCCTAATCACGTACTTATACTCCCATATTTTATTTTTGTCTCTTATATTTTATTTTTGTCTAGAATGTTCACGAGGATACATTTTTTACTTATGCGATGATATAGATTTAGGTCTAAAAATAGAGTCATAACGGTGTAACCAAGACCATCGAATTAATAACCCCCCCTAATAGACAACGATGTCAAAAAATTAAGTCAACAAGAAGGATCGATAAACACGGTTTTATAACGGTTTTGAACATGAGACTTATTACCAAGACTTTTATACACCCCCTAACGGATGGGCCTTATTATCATAGTTTTACCTCCATCTTTTATTCAACTTAGCCATGAAGCTTTTATTTTGACTTCGGTCTTGCCTTGCCTTTTTATTATCCTCCTCATCGGTGGTTTTATTATGACAAAAGACGTATATCCTCACGCTAAGGCGAATTTTGGATCTTTAAAGCTTCAAAGATTAAGGCATAATTCACTTTAAATTTCGCATAGATTTTTCGGCCTTGTGAGCTTCAAATTGTTTGCTTGATTTAGGTGAGCACTTGAAATCTTATTACTAGGTGAAGCTTTTGATTATTCGGGTTGCCAATACTTCAAAACCGTGACGCTGACGATACCTTAATGTCTTCCCAATTTAATTACATGGAAGCTACTAGAAAAGACTAGAAACCAACAATCAAGACTAAACCGCTAAGCCAATACTTATTAAGCAAAATATATATACAAGCGAAGGAAGAATAAACAAACAAAGAGAACACATGAGTTTTTGAAAGAATACGAGTACTCTACGTTTAGCATAGGAACTTATAATTAACTCTATCATTTCTCGTCCTCATTTAAGAGACTTAGCCTAATATAAAGTTAAGGAATCGAAGCTAAGTGCTCAACACGCACGGTCGAGTAAAAAATTACTCTTATTCTCGCCATCAGAAAATCTACATTCGTGTCTTCAAACACTTATAAAACATGAGAAAATTTTTAAAATTTGGCCATTTTTAGCCTTATTTTGCAACAAAACGATAAACAAAAAGATAAACTTTGGAAAGCGTGAAGTTTTGGCAAGGCAAGTATCTATTCACCCCCATACTAAAGTTAAACATTGTCCTCAATGTTTCGAGTCTAAGGGTAAAATACCCCCATACTAGAGACGTAGTCGAATGCATAATCTAGCATGGAAAGGGTGGAACCGTTAAATTAATAGCCGTTTATAAAGTGTGCTAAAAACCTAAGGTTAGGACATATAAGGATATATCATGTGGATATCAAGAAAATCTTCAAAGCAAACGATCGAGTGCTCCCATCAAACGAACACGAGAGGCTCCAATCATGAAGATCATGATCATCTAAAAACCACCATGCACAAATAACCACAGAACAAAGGTTAGAAGGGCACAAATCCCCTCACGTTACTACATTAGAAAGAGATAATATGTACATGGATAAGCATGGGACTCCCCTACGAGGCACCTCGTTTTTGATTACCGAGTAATGAGCTCGACTCGATCCCCTCAATACTAATTATCATTGGGGAAGGTGACTTGGTCGAGGTAGTTAAAAAAGGGAACTTCCCCGCCAAAGTAGTGCTTCAACCTATGTCCATTCACCTTGAAATTAGGGCCATCATTTTGAGCTAGCTCGATGGTCCCATATGGAAACACTTGGGTAACGGTGAATGGACCCGACCAACGGGATTTCAACTTGCCGAAAAAGATTTTCAAACGTGAGTTAAAAAGCAACACTTGATCTCCAATGTTAAAAGCCCAGTTTTTTATTTTAGAATCATGAAACTTTTTTGTTTTCTCTTTGTAAATCAATGAATTTTCATAAGCAATGTCTCTCAATTCATCCAATTCATTTAATTACATTTTCTGGTGTTTTCCCGTGGTCTAAATGTCATCATTACAATGCTTTAGGGCCCAATAAGCTTTGTGTTCGAGTTCAATTGGCAAGTGACAATTCTTCCCATACACAAGCTTGTAAGGAGTGCACCCGATGGTCATCTTATGTGCGGTACGAAAGGCCCTTAAAGCATCGTCTAACTTATCGGACCACGATTGTCGGTTCTCCCCTATCGATCTCTCCAAGATCCTCTTCAACGCTCGGTTCGAAACCTCGCCCACTCGTTTGTGGGTGATAAGCCGTATAAAGCCGATGTGTAACCCCATATTTCCTTAGGACCCTTTCGAATTGGTCATTACAAAAATGGGTTCCACGATCGCTTATGATCGCACGAGGGGTTCCAAACCGAGAAAACAAACTCTTCAAAAACTTGACTACCACACGGGCATCGTTCGTGGGCAGATGCTTAGCTTCCACCCACTTGGATAGGTAGTCAACGGCGACAAGTATGTACTTATTACCACAAGATGATGGGAACGACCCCATAAAATCAATTCCACAAACGTCAAAGATCTCACACACTTGGATGATGTTTTGTTGAATTTCATCGTTTTGTGAGGCTTTGCCTTGACGTTGGCATGAGTCACATGACTTGACAAGTGCATGTGCATCTTGGTAAATAGTAGGCCAAAAGAATCTGGCATCAAAGACCTTCTTCGACATGAGATTAGCACCATGGTGACCACCCGTTGGTCCCTCGTGACAAGCTCTAAGGATATTAAAAGCTTCGGTGCCAAAAATACAACGTCGAATAATTTGATCCGCGCAAGTCCGAAAGAGATAAGGGTCATTCCAAAAGTGGAACTTGACGTCACGAAAGAATTTTCGTTTTTGTTGAGTCGTCATACCCATAATGATGAAGTTCCCCGCATGGTAATTTACGATGTCCGTAAACCATGGGTGGATGAGTCAAGCTTAGAATTCACTACACCAAGTGTCTCGAGAGGAAATGTTTTGGTGATTTCCTTGTTCTCGTACACACTTTGGTGAGGATCTTCCAAGCGAGAAAGATGATCGGCCGCTAGATTCTCGGCTCCTTTTTTGTCAAGGATTTCGACATCAAATTCTTGTAGGAGGAGAATCCAACAAAGCAATCTCGGCTTTGCATCTTTTTTAGCCATGAGATACTTGATTGCCGAGTGATCCGTATACACTATGCATTGGGTCAAGACGAGGTAAGGTCAGAATTTCTCAAATGCATACACCACGGCAAGGAATTCCTTTTCAGTTGTAGTGTACTTAAGTTGAGCCTCGATCATCGTCTTGCTAGCATAGTGAATAGGCAAGAAGTGCTTTTCATGACGTTGCCCCAAAACGGCCCCGATAGCGTTATCACCAGCGTCACACATGAGCTCAAAGGGGAGGTTCCAATTGGGAGCAACAAGAATGGGAGCTTTGGTAAGTTTCCTCTTAAGGATTTCAAAGGCTCGTACACAATATTCGTTAAAGACAAAAGGAGCATCTTTTTCTAGGAGATGTGTAATAGGTCGAGATATCTTTGAAAAATCCTTGACGGTTTTGGGATGAGGTAATTTGGCGATGACGTCTAACTTAGCTTTATCTTCCTCAATCCCCTCTTTCGAGACCTTGTGCCCTAAGACGATTCCTTCCTTAACCATAAAATGACATTTTTCCCAATTGAGCACAAGGTTGGTTTTCTCACAACGTCTTAACATTCTCTCAAGATTCGACAAACACGAAGTGAACGAACAACCAAACACAGAAAAATCATCCATAAAGAATTCCATCTTCTTCTCGATCATATCATGGAAAATAGCCATCATACACCGTTGAAAAGTTCCCGGTGCATTACAAAGTCCGAATGGCATTCTACGATAGGCAAACGTTGCATATGGAAACGTAAACGTAGTTTTTTCTTGATCACGAGGATCGATGGGGATTTGGAAGTAACCGGAAAAACCATCTAAAAAGGAATAGAAATCGTTTCCCGCAAGACGCTCCAACATTTGGTCCATTAAGGGCAAGGGAAAATGGTCTTTACGAGTGGCGTCATTCAACTTACGATAGTCGATACACACCCTCCAACCGGTCACGAGTCGAGTTGGAATTAACTCGTTGCCATTGTTTGGCACAACAGTCATTCCTCCCTTCTTAGGGACATAATGAATAGGACTCACCCAAGGGCTATCGGAAATAGGGTAAATCATTCCCGCGTCAAGGAGTTTAAGGACTTCCTTTTTGATGACATCGTGGATTTTGGGGTTCACCCTCCTTTGACATTGGATTGCGGGTTTGTATTCCTCCTCCATTAAGATTTTGTGGGTACAAAATTTGGGATCGGTCCCCTTAATGTCGGATAATTTCCACGCAATTGCCCCTTTGTGGTCCTTTAGAACATCGATAAGTGCGGTTTTTTCATCATTCAAAAGATCTTTCGCAATAATCACTGACAACTTATCGTCTCCGTCCAAGAATATGTATTCAAGATGAGGAGGTAAATCTTTCATCTCGAGGATTGGTGGTTCCCCAATCAAAAATTTGGGCTCGATACTCATAACCTCCTCGGGTGGAGGAAATGAGAAATCGCTAAGAAAATCCTTGATAATCGAGAAGTCCTCATCGTTGTCGAGGTCTTTGTTACAAGTACGAGGAATGTCAAATTCTTCCAACGTAAAACCACCACCTTCAAATGGAGTGAAGGATGGTGTCGAATTATCAAGAATGGGATCAAGCATAGTGGGATTGCCACTATTTTCATCGTCACCAAAACCTAAAAATTCTTGTGAAAATTCCTCGCAAACTACATCGATCATATCAACGAGGTTTATAATCTTGACGGAATAAACATGAGAAAGTTGAGAGTTTTGTGTTGCGTTTATAACAAGTTCCTCGTCGTTGAAACGTAAGGTGATTTTTCTAGCATGCACATAAATCAACGCCATTGACGTATCCAAAAACGAATGACCTAAAACAAGAGGAACTTGAGGATCCGTGGGAATATCGACAACAGTAAAGTCTACCAGATAATATAACTTTCCCACTTTCATAAAAACGTCTTCGGCCAATCCACATGCGGTAATCGTGGAATGATCGGCCAATTCGATAGACATTAGTGAAGGAGTAAGATTAGGAAGATTGAGCGACTTGAAGATTGAAAGTGGCATCAAGTTAATACTAGCACCAAGATCAGCCAAGGCATAGCATTCTTCCATATCTTGGATAGCACATGGAATCAAGAATTTACGGGGATCAGCGAATTTTTGAGGTATGCGGTTAAGATAAACCGATGAACAACTAGACAATTGTTGTAATTTCCCCAAGTTGTTCAACATTCTCTTAAAGTTAGGGGCAAATCGAGGCATCATGATCAAAGCGTCAGAGAAACTTATATTAAAATACAAATCACAAAACATCTTCATAAAAAGCTCGAATTGGTAATTATCACGTTCTTACCGTTTCTCCTTACGAAGTCACGATGGGTAGGGAAAAGGTGGTGTGGGTTGAGGCATAGGCATAGCCTTTGGAATCTCGGGTTCCAATGATGGTAATGGGTCAACCGTAGGTGTGGTTTGAGCGGTTCTTCGTGGGATTGGGATATACTCCTCTTCGACCACCACCTCGGATTCTTCTCAATTTCCTCCACTGTTGGAGTAATTGGTTGAGGAGTCGGTTCCTTAAGTGTCTTACCACTTCGTGTGGTAATCACTTTCATCTCTCCCTTGGGGTTCGATATGGTGTTACTAGGAAGACCACTCGAAGACGTTTTACACATTATAGCCTCAAACATGGATGAAATTTTATCCTCAAACATAGATTGCCTCTTATCGGCCTTAAGCATCTCTTGTTTTATCTCATGTTGCCCTTGTTCCATCTTTTGTTGGTTTTGTTGTAACCTAGTCACATTACCCTCCATTTTGTTGGTATGAATCTTAAGCTCATTTTCTAACTCGATTTTCAACTCCTTTTTAAGTCATTCTTAAACTCGGATCTTAGGCTAATGATCTCCCTTTGTATATTATCAAACCTAGCATCATTTCCATTTGCGTATTCAACAAATTTATTTGGAAGATCTTTCAAGTTTTGCAAACTCTTGTTGTTGTTTTAAAAATCATTGTTTTGATTCTTGTTTTGCACTTGATTATTAGTCCCTTGATTCCCATAGTTGTTACCTTTGTAATTGTTTTTGTAACCAACTTGATTGTTTCGATAATTGTTAGCATTTTGATTGGGTGAAAAACCCGATGGAGTCAATTTATTAGTGCGGGTAACTTGACCGTTTTGGTTATAAGTTCCCGTGGCCGCGTAGGCACTCGGAGTGTTACCACCGTTGGTAATGCACTCAGAGAAATCATGACTTCCACCACAATATATACAAGAAACCTCAACCGCTTTAGCCGTAGCGGGAGTAGATTGTTCACCAACTTTAAACTCAATCAAAAGTCCCTTAAGCTTATCAAAGATTTTGTTCTCCAAATTTGCCTCGATTTGGCAAGCATCGATGGTATGAGACAATGAAGGTGAAGCCAAAGACGAAGCATTACGAACACTCGATGTGATACGAGGGCTATAGACCTTAGACCTATTCTCAATAATCAACAACGCTTCCTCGACCGTTTTACACAAAAAATTACCACCCGCGGCGGCATTAAGATAATATCTCTCATGATCGTTCAATCCATTGTAAAACGTGTCAATTTGATGCAAGTCGGAAATACCGTGATGAGGACACTAATGCAACATTTCCTTAAACCATTCCAAGCCGTAGAAAAACTCTCATTAAACTCTTGTGAGAATTTTGAAATCTTGTTTTTCAAATGTGTAGTCTTAGAGGGCAGGAAAAATTGGTTCACGAACTTCGAAACGAGATCCTTCCACGTCAATATAGAATTGGGTGGCTCTTTCTCTAACCAAATTTTAGTGGGCCCCGCTAATGAATACGAAAAAAGCATCATCTTAATCGAGTCGTTAGAGACGACCTTAAACTTGCAAGTCGCGGTAAGACGGTTGAATTGGCGGATATGGTTGTGAGGGTTGTCCTTTTCATCACCACGGATTTTGTTGTTTTGGATCATCGACAACAAACCCGTCTTAACTTCTAAATTCGCCGCAAGGATGGCGGGAATCGCAATCGCTTGTCCATAACCCTTGGTGGGTGCTTGAAGTAACTCCATCATAGTACGATTAGCCATGGTTGCTTCTTGTTCTACGATAGGTTCGTCAATAGGAGATTCTTCACTAGAAAGGTTAGGTGTCGTTTCCTTTCGGTTTTTACGTTTACGTGCACGTCTAGTTTGGTTACGAGTAAGCATAAATGTCATGTACAACGTGTGGATGAGCAAAGAAGATTATTTTTGGTGTTTTTAACTTTTTCAAAATTTTTTTGTGGTTTTTGATTGTTTTTACTTTCTTTTGGATTTTGTGATGTATTACGTAGACAAAAATCTACAAATCTCTCCTCAAATCAAATCTCTCGATTAAAGGAGCCTGAAGGAATGAAAATGATCACGTCAAGTGAACGCCTTCGATGACTTTAGAACGTTGGTGGAACACAAAAACGTTCAAGAGGGTTTAATCTATTGAAACCAAGAAAATATAGATACGTAGATAATACTTTGGTTGGCAAACCCTCGATTAGCCATTTTTATCTAAACGCACAAGCAAGTGGAGAAACGAGGTGGAACGAAGCACTTAAGAGCCTTTTTCTTTAGGGTATATTTTATAATACCCGCCTTATACCCACCTTATAGTTTGTGTTTTTCAAAATTAAGCCTCACGAAAGTAATTATCTATTTTGCCTTTTTTCTTTGTTTGAGATTCGAATACAATGATTGAGTGATGAAATCCCGAATCAAGGTTGTGTTTTCACACTTTTAGAGTACTTGTGAATTTATTATTTTACGTATACAATATAGTAATAATATTCACACAAAAAACGAAAAATCGATAATACGTATTAGTAGAGTGCTACTAATACAAATAGTTATTATGGCTAATATAAAAACAAAATTTTCCAAATCAAAACACAACACGCCTTTCCGGCAGCGGCGCCAAAATGATAGGTGTAGTAATACGTCTTTTAGGAAAAAGAGCGTAATTAGGGTAAGTACGACGATTTAGGAAAATCGTGCACAAATGACCCAATGAGTGACTTCGTTCTCAAGGAGGCTAGTGTGTTGAGTAAAGAAATGATTAAATGTTTTTGATTATGATTATGAGAAAAGAAAAGAGAAGAGGATGACGGTTACGATTAAAATTACAATAAGACGAAAAGTCGTGCACGTAAAACCGTAAAATATGTCGAAATTTAAAAATTAACTTAAAAATTCCTAGACAATCGCAATAAATCCAAAAAATGTAATTAGAGTTTACAAAAAAATCAAAAATCATTCAAACCTTTTATTTAATTAAATAATAATTTTTTAATGCTAATTAAAGCCCAAAAAATCAATTTAATTAACAAAAGTCCCAAAATGAGATTTTTTAATTTGTAAACCTCTAAAATAACTTAATTAAGTTAAAAACTACTTTTGAAAAATTTAAAATTAATTAAAACTATTTAAAAATGATTAAAAGGTATAAAACTTTTAAAATAATTCTAAAAATTAATTAAATGACAAGAAAATTAATCTAAAAGTTTTAAAATTCTTAACTTAATGTATTTAACCTAGGAAAAATGAAAACTTGCAAAAATATTAAAAAATAATTTTAATAATAAAATAATATGAAAATAATATTAACAATCCAAAATATATAAAAAATTCTAAAAAGTTACAAACTAGTTTATTTTAACCTAATTTAAACACAAATGAACTTGAAATGACCAAATTACCCCTATTGGGCCTCCAAATGGGCCAAAATTAAAAACAGACCCTTAATGGGCTTAATTTTGGCCCAATTAGAAAATGTTCACCAAATAAGCCCAAAATCACATATCTGACTCAATATTTGGTTTTAAAAACAAAAGTCTAAAGGCACAAAAGCTGAAAATATGCTTATCACAGCTTATTTTTAATGGGCTTTTTGGCCCATTAAGCCATAAGCTAATGCCATAAGCTCTAATTTGACACACAAGCTTCTTTTGGAATACTAAAGAGATCTGTAAAAAGAAATTTTGAAGCCCAAGAAATAAGCCTGAAATAAGCAAAAGCTCTCTACACAAAACGACAAAATAGTCGTTTTCGAGTTGTAGGCTGTTTCAAGTGCTGATTCTTTTTGCAAAAGGTTTTAAATAACTTATTTAAGCAAAGTCAACAAAAAGTTTTCAAAATGAACCACTCAGTAAGCTGGAATAAGCAATTAAGCACTTATGAAAAAGTCAAGTCAATTGGTTTTCTAGTCAAACCTAAAAGTCAAACCCTAAAAAGCTCTAGAATAGTCAAATGGGTCAAATGATGAAGATTGATCACAAAATCAAAACTGTTCCAGGTCTGGATAAGCTATTATAGCTTATTAATAAGCTGATTGAAAATTAACACTAGCAGTGGCTAATTTTGGGTGTCCTGTAGTGGGAAAAGTTACCACTGCTTGACTATCTTGACTTTTTGTCTTATATGGGTTTTTGTTGGAATCAAAGCACACAAAGGCACCCTTATAACCAGTGGGTTATAAGGAGTCAATATCAATCAAACAAACACAAAAACAACCAGCCAATTGATACAGTTAATTCAATCTTTGCCCATATATGATACAGACTTGGATAATAAGTAGTTTTGCACAAATAAGCAGATTTAGCAAGATTAAGCCAACAAAAGTTCACCAAATGCATACACAAGCGATAATAAATTCAAATGAACATAAACAAACTTGATTCATACACTGGTTCAAGGTTTAGACAAAGATTCAAGCTAATGAATGTTACTGATGAACACAAAGATGAACACAAAGTGAGGTTGCTGATATACTTGACCATAGATCCAATTTCAAACCTTAAAATATCTCAAACAAGTTACATAAACTTGATTTAAGCACTTGTTAATCCTAAACATGCATACACTCTAAGTGTTACCACGATTTTAGGTCAAAATAGTAAAAAACAAGTAAGATATAGCACAATATCAGATTTGATGTTTCAAAGAGCAAAACTTGCAAATATAAGAACTCAAACACTTGTATATCAGATACAAACTCAAACCAACACTTAACACCTATTCAAACTAGCATACAAAGCATAAACTCCAATCAAGCAGTAAACCCAAACACCCTTTTCACTTTTGAAAATCAAAATTTTGCAAAGTAAAATTGTTTTCAGATTTAACCAAGCTTAATCAAGCATCAATATAACATAAGCATGCAATAAGAATTAGATTTAAGCCATAAAAACACACCATACAATATCAGAATCACAAAATCACTAAAAATCACTTTTCAAGCAGATTTTTGGAAAGAAGGCTCAAACCTCATGAATGTACATCCACACTCACGAATTTTTGAGCTTATGTGCCTAGCTTAACAAGGCACAAGCTTCCAACAAGATGCTAAGAACAACAGGGTTAGAATAAGCAGATTATATAAAGAGAAAAATGAAATATAAAAGCTGATTAATTCAAGCTTGTTCCCACTCCTTGAATATCCCCAAACCACAAGCTCACTACACCTTGATAAGCTCCTTATCAGGGTGCTATGACCACTTGTAATCCAAAAATTTCAAAGGTTTGAACCAAGAACTTAGAAAAATATCATATTTTAGAAAACTTTGCAATTTCATGCACAAGTTGAAAACATGTTTTGGAACTCAACAATCATAAACATATAACAATAACAAGAGAATAATAAAGATAGCACTTGGATTTCTTCAACAATTCAAACACTTTTTCATTAACTTTGAAACAAGGATTTACAGAATGTTGAACAAGGAAAAACCAAGAGCAAGGTGTAATGTTGCAGTCCTAATGCCTTATATAGGCTACAAGAAACCTAAAATGCTGAATAAAAAACATAAACCCTAGTTGGTGAGTTTCCAGAATTGCCCTTGAGGTTTGAAAATACTTGAGCTCATGTGATGAAATCTTGGCGTCTTGTGAAGCTGTAAAGTGGTAGAATCGTGATCAAGGGATCATAACAAGCTTAAAATGTAAGCTTCATTTTGGTATGTAGATTCTCTGCATGGTTTTGGCTGTTTCACCAAAAGCATGTGTAGGGGAGGATACATGTGAGTCTTGTGATGATGTGGCATGGGGTTTAAGGGTGGGTTTAGGATTAGTATGACCCTAATCATATTTATGGATAGTTTTAGGGCTTAATTCCAAGTAGTTATCAAACCTCCAATTTTGTTCTTATGATGAATAGTTGTAGTTTGATCTTGGTTAGGATTTGAATTTGTGTTAACCGCGTATATTAAAACTAATTAATAAAATTAGTTATAAACGGTTTAAGTGGGAAGTGAGGTGGCAAAGTGGTGGCTGGTGATGGGATGAGGGGTGTTAAAGGGGCACGTGTCAAAGGGTGATAGGTCTAGGTAAGTTTGATGTCTTGGCAGCTTTTCCCCTTTGTCTCTCTTTCTCCTTTCATTTCAGTTTAAACCTTGCATAATCCGAATTCCCTTTATAATCAAGTTTCATTTCTTTGATTTTGGCCACAAAACTTTTGCAAAGGTTTATCAAGGGACTTGTTTTACCAATTCATGATATTTGAAGGACTGATTTTTGGCATTTTCTTCATTCTTCATGGTCTTGACTTGTTTGTTGACTTTGTAGAGGACTAATATTGACAAGTCTTCATAATTGAGGGACCATTCTTGCCAATTCTTAAAAGTGGATGGTCCTTTTTGCAATTTGACAAACTTTAAGGACCAAACTTGTAATTATGAATAAACAAGCGTTTAAATCGTAAATTCTTCAATATTGGAGGACCCTTCTTGTATAATCTTCAATTCTTCAAGGGTTATTCTTGGAAAATCAACTCTAGGGCTTGGTTCATTGTGCGGTTTCGTTTCCCGTGTTCGTTTTTGCTTGTTTCTTGTGATCTTTTGCCATTTTCTCAATATCCGTACCTAAAAGACACATGGAACAAACACAAGCATATATATGGAACATTTTATGATATTTTATGCATTTTAAGCCCATTTTGGACGATGAGACTATGTATAAAAGCAGTCTCATCATAAATCATAACTTAGGCCAAAAACATTTTATACGAATCATTGTCGTAAATCATAACTTAGGCCAAAAACATTTTATACGAATCATTGTCGTAACAGCACCATTCAATACGTTTTATAACGTTGTTTATAGTATAATAAAAACCGTTATATAATACAGTTATGTAAAACCAAAACACGGGTTTAATAATAAATAAGACCCCATATTGCTAGTCAGGCAATATATTCTAATTCAAATCATTTATCATACACTATTCCTAAGACCGCAGCCTCAGTGTTACCATTATCATTAGTATTATCGGATTATTATAGCCGCATGACATTGTTACCTTTCTATAATATATATCGGGTAGCTAGCCCGGAATTCATTTGCCTATTTAAAACAGCGTGTCGTCACAAAAATCACGCTAAATATACCACTCTCATACATAAATTCGCTTTCCAATCAATGTGACACAACGGGGATCAGCCGTCAAGACGCGAACTAGGGTGATCTTCCCCAAATAGTATTATTATATGCATAAGCGTCTACCCACTCCCGGTAGTTCACAATTCATGCTAATGGGACTTATAGTGACGTAGTCTAACTAATAATAATCCATTCAATCATTCATTAGGTCATCCAATCAATCGGGTCTATATCAATAAGCATACAATCGGGACCACTTGTGTTCTATTAAAACTAGCATGATATCTCCCTTGCGGGTTTATAAAACATTTCATAAAACATTTAAAAGAGTGCGAGGCTATGAACTCACACTGGTTTGGGAAGGCGGGTTATCGGCAATTAAGATGTACGGCGCGTGCCTCGATCACGGAAAACCTAAACAAATAATACTCGATCTTAGACTATGTCGAATCATATTTATAAAAACTTGTTATGTATATGTAATGATGTCATAAACATTATGATCAAGTGGGATTTTATCACTTTATACAACATTATTAGTTGTTAAGTATTTAGTTAACTTAGTCTTATTATGCTAATTTTAGCCCATGTAAATGTTAAGGCCCAATAGGCCCATTAAGAGTGTAATATGTTTTTATTAGTCCATTTTTTCATTTAGGATCAGGCCTCTACTCATATGTTGGGCCCAAGTGGGTTGAGCCCATGAAAAAGTCCAAAAATGCTAAGCCAAACTAGTTAGGCCTAGTGGTCTAACAAGGCTAATTTGGCCCATTATGGTCCATAAGTTACAAAGCTCGGGTTTGTCGATTTTTACTCGTTATATGTGTTTACATATCAGTAGATGTTCTATAAAAATATTACATTAGATGGGTCCGACCATCTAAGTTTTATTTGGTGAAAACGCCGTTCTTTCGGTTTTAGCCGAAAAGACGTAAAAATCATATACATAGTTTGTAGTTAGAAAACTAGTTGAGTTACATAGATTTGCTTTTATAAAATGTGGTATTTATTTATTATAGTATATAAACATATTTTATAGTAGTAATAATCATTTATTTACTTTTACATACTTATTTTATATAGTAATTTACTTCAAGTGGTCTTTTAATATTATATAACTTGTTGTCAAATCTGATGTAAAAAGGCATGTTCACCATTTTTATAATATCTTGAGTTCTACTAGGAGTTAGAACCCCAAATTTAAAGTGTAGAAACTACAAGATATGCTCTACAATTAACTCTTCTTTGGCTCCTTCTCAAACAGCTTCTAAATATCAGTTTTAATTCGTCCAAAACAGATCAGTCAGATTAGTACCTCAAAAGTATTTTGACCATATCTTGCTCATTTTTAACATTCCATTGTGTGGCCAATTCACCACTTGTGTAAAAATCATTTATTTATCATTGTATCAAATAATCTAATCCATTTGATCAACTCAAAATATTGAAACCTACTGTTTTTAACTACCTACTAATCTAGTTAAGATTTTATCACTTTTACTTGTAGATTTAGCCTAGTTAACTTAATCTAGTGATATAAAATCCCCATACAATAATTTGATCATCATTCATCGCCATCATACATATACATTTTGAAGTAAATATATAAATACATTTATAAAATTAATAGGATGATAGAAAGAAAACAATCTTTATACCAACCAAAGTGATGGAAAAGATGAGATTTTGGATGAACAAGGCTTGATCTTGTAACCAAATATTTAACTTTGCAAGACAACTTTTTGAAATCTACAAGTACATAACTCCTCCTAAAAAATCAGCCCAGGCCTCCTTAGAAACTTCCTTTCACAAGTTATAATCACCTCCAATCATCCTCATTTTAAGTAGTTATCATCATAGGTTAATTATAGTTTAATGTTGTAAGTTAAAATTTGATGAAAATGGTGGGATGGTGATGGTGGTGGACGGCCAAAGAGGGATAGAGGGAGAGGATTTTGATAAACTTCTTGGTTACACTTGCATGTGTGTGAGATGTGTGAGAGAAAATGAGGTTTTGTATCTTGTAAGCTTATGAGACAAGTGTCTCAAGTTAGCTTAAAATTTTGACACCAAAGGGTGTTACACCCTTGTGTAATCCGCCCCTATTAGGGGTGGGACAAGTGTTAAACTTGTCTCATCCCTAATAATTTACGGGTACTCCTCGATTCTATTTTCCTCGATTTATGTGCCCTCGGGTCGATTTACGAAAAACATTTTTGAAAATTATGAAACTACGGCACAAAACGATTCTAATAAAAATTGTCTCATCAAACACGGAGCATAAAAGCGTAAATACGTAAACCTAGGGTTTCCAGTTTAATCATAAAAGACGTTAAATTATGCACGTAAGCCCTAATTTCATCTCGTAAATATGTGAGTTCATGTACCAACACAAAAATAAAATATAAAAATAGTATATGATAATAAATTTACTACCTGAAAATGTCAGACTGTCACAAAAACGGAGTATGTAAACGTAAACACGTAACGTAGAGCTCTTTAGTTTAGACGTAGACGATGCTAATTCAAGACGTAAACCCTAATTTCTTCCCAAAAGTGAGTCAGTTCATAAACTATCAATAAAATAATGATTATAAATAATACTTGAGAATAAAATAACGACCTCAAATTGACGGATTGTCACATTCCTTAGTTTTTGTTTATTTCTTAAAAATCAAATGGGCTTGGCCCGTTCCTTCTCTTTGGTGCCGCGGCTATAAGGGCCCATAAGGGAAAACCGGGAGTTTTACCGTGTTCTAGTTTTACATGTTCGTGTTCTCGTGTTTTCGTGTTATTATTAAATGTTTGTGTTTAAATACTTGTACATAACGATATTAATCGTCTACTATTAATTAAGTACGTAGTTATGTGTTCATGATTTTTACGTTCATGATTTCATGTACGTGATTATAATTATTATTGATAATAATTATCGTGTACTAACACGTACTTAATATTTGTTGTAATAATAATACGTACTTAACTTCTGTAATTACTAATCGTGACACGTGTTCATGCTATAAAAGGAAAGTTTTTAAATGTACGTACGCTTACTAAGTGTACTGTTAATGGTAAGAGGATGTGGGTTTTACAACTGTTCCCCTCTAAAAAGAATAATTCGTCCCTGAATTATAGATAAAATAAATTGAAAGAGGAACATACCCGAATTCAAAATATGAAATGAGGGTAAGAAGCCCGGATAGACTCCTCTGTTTCCCAAGTGGCTTCTCGCTCGGTATGATACATCCAAAGGATTTTGACGAATGGAATCGTGTTCTTCCTCATGACTCGTTCTTGCTTGTCAAGAACTCATTCGGGTTCCTCTATGAAGGTAAGATCTTCACGAATTTGTTCCAGTGGATACTTGACCATGTGAAGGGGATTATACTTGTACCCTCTGAGTAAGGACACATGATAAATGTCATGAACGTGAGAAAGCTGCGTAGGTAACGCTAAACGATAAGATACTTCACCGACTCCCTCAATGACATCAAACGGTCCGATGAATCGAGGACTAAGCTTCCATTTGATTCCGAAACGTCTAACACCACATGCCGGCGATACCTTAAGAAAGACGTGATCTCCTACATTAAAGTGTAAGTCCCTACGATGCTTGTCGGCATAAATCTTCTGGCGTGAACGTGCTTCTTGCAATTTCTATTTAGCTACACTGACCTTCTCTTTGGTCAACTCTATCATTTCTGGTCCTTCAAGTGTTTACTCACCAACCTAATCCCAACAGATTGGGGCACGACACTTT
Source organism: Glebionis coronaria (assembly GCA_025667525.1). Taxonomy (NCBI): domain Eukaryota; kingdom Viridiplantae; phylum Streptophyta; class Magnoliopsida; order Asterales; family Asteraceae; genus Glebionis; species Glebionis coronaria. The sequence continues at coordinate 106,950 of JANFOE010001735.1, forward strand.
CTGCCATACAACATCTCGAATGTAGCACACTTAATGCTGGCGTGGCAACTGTTGTTGTATTCAAACTCTACCAAACACATGTAATCGTCCCAATCTCCTGTCCAATCCAATGCACATGACCTCAACATGTCTTCTAATGTCTGAATTGTTCGCTCCGATTGCACGTCTGTTTGAGGATGAAAAGCCGTGCTAAGCTTAAGTTTTGTACCCCAAGCTTTCTGAAGACTCTTCCAGAATCGCGAAGTGAACCGAGGATCTTCGTCTAAGACGATACTGGATGGAGCACCATGAAGTCTCGTGATCTCCTTCTTGTAAGTATCGGCGAGTTTGCTGACCGGATCATCCTTGCGGATCAGTAAGAACTGAGCTGACTTAGTAAGTCGATCAACGATAACCCAGATCGCATCATGCCTCCTTTTTTTCTGTAGAGGACCGGTAGCAAAATCTATGGTGATCTTGTCCCATTTCCACTATGGAATGTCTAACGGTTGTAGTAAACCACTAGAACGCTGATGCTCGATCTTAACCTGCTGGTAGGTAAGACATTTGGAGACATATGTAGTAACATCCTGTTTCATACCACTCCACCAAAAGTATTGCTTGATGTCGTGGTACATCTTGGTCGAACCAGGATGAATGGAGAATGGGGAGCTATGAGCTTCAGCTAATAACGCTTCCCTAAGAGTAGGATCATCAGGAACACAAAGTCTGGTGCCCTGCCATACGATACCATCGTCATCCAACCGAAACTCCGTCTATTGTTCTAAGTTCTGAATGATCGCCCAAATTTCACCATCATCCTTCTAATCTTCCTTGATCCTAGAGAGTAACTCGGGTTCCACTCTAAGATCAGCCCAGTAGCCGTGTTGTCTACGTACCATGATCTTGATGTCTAGTCGCCCAAGTCTTTTATAATTTTCTCCTCAATTTTAATGCCGTTTATCATACCAGACTTTCTACTAAGTGCATCTGCCACTACATTCGCCTTGCCGGGATGAGACTGCAGATTAATGTCATAATCCTTCAACTGCTGTAACCATCTTCTCTGCCTCATATTCAGCTCACGCTGAGTGAAGATGTGTTAGGACCATTGTAATAGTTATATGTAATAGGTAGACTAGTAGGTATGTAGTTCCTCCTGGTCCTAGTCGTAGTAGGAGCAAGTCCTGCTCCTGGTCCTAGTCGAAGTCAAACTTTATTATTTACTTAATATTCTGTTAGGATATGCATGAGATATGTTAGGAAAGGATATGCATATCAGTTTTACACGTTTTCATTAATGATGTATTAGGGTTTCCTTGTAGTATAAAAGGAACTTTAGGCAGAAGGGTTATACACACCTTCACAAAACGTAGTTCTAGTTTTTATCAATATTATAAATCCTTAGAAAGGATCAAGTCTTTATAGTTATTCTGTTTCTCTTGTTTATATTTATATTCTACATTCATATTGTGTATAGAGTCTCTTTGTGATTTGACTTGTGATTACAGAAGTCATTCACCGGTCCTGACAAGCTGCAAGATCTACATCTAGTAGACCCTACGAGTGGTATCAGAGACTGGGAGGGTCTCTATACAAGCAGAATCAAGTTCTCTTATTACTAACAATCTGTTTATCATGTATGCCTCAACTTCTACTCAAACAGGAGAAGAAGGCACTCCTAAAATTGTGCAACCTCAGCAGATCCTGGCTACGGTCTCCAACACGAATGGAATATTCCCTCTTCTGAAGAAAGGTGAATATGATAACTGGGCAATGAAGATGGAATGGTGGATCACCAACACTGATCAAGATCTTTGGAAGATCATTCTGAATGGAAACAGCAGAAAGCTTACTGGACGAGACAAGAACGGTAATATTACTCTTCTTGACCCTAAAACTCATGAGGAAATCATCGCTATTCAGAAGGAGGTAAAAGCAAAAACAATTTTGCTTCAATCTCTTCCTGAAGATCACATGGGTGACTTCTACCATTTGGATGATGCCAGAGAGATCTGGAATGGCATAAAAGCAAGGTTTGGCGGGAATGAGGAGTCAAAGAAAATGCGAAGGTCCATGCTGAGAGATGAATTCACAGAGTTCAACATCTCAGAAACTGAAGGTCTGAATCAAGGGTATGATAGGTTCCAGAAGATATTGAGCCAGTTGAATTAACTTCGGTCCAAGCCTGATGATGGTGATGTTAATGCAAGGTTTCTTAAAGCCTTACCCTACTCTTGGAACCAGGTGGTAATCTCTCTTAAAGCCAAAGGTGGGCTTGATTATCTCAGTTTTGATGATTTGTTTCATAGGCTCAGAACCTTCGAACCTCATGTGAGAGGATATCCTAGTGACTCTTTTCCCACCCCTGCTAATTCAGCCTTTGTGAGCTCTATGGCATCTAGTCCCATGTCATATGCAAGTAGCCCGAGCAATACTGTCTCTCCCCAGCATACTATTCAGCATACTGGTGCCATGTCATATGCATCTAGTCCCATGTCTTCTGCTCCTGATCCTGCTGCCAAGTTTGGTAGTATGGTAGAAGCTGTTCTTCATTCTTTTGTGGCTGATGTTACTGCTGAACAACAACTTGCTTTTGATGACTTCAAACAGATCGATAAGCTTGATCTGGATGAGATAGATCTTAAATGGCAGATGGCCATGCTTACTCTTAGGGTTCACAAGTTTGAGAAGAAAGCAGGAAGGAAGTTTAGTTACAACCCTCGGGAGCCAGCAAGATTCGATAGAAGCAAGGTACGGTGCTATAACTGCCAGCAACAGGGTCACTTTGCAAGAGAGTGCCCTAGCAAGAATGATCAGGAGAAGAGCAGGTACTCCGCTTTCAAGGTTCAGTAGGTTAAAGATGACAAGAAGGCATTGGTATCTGTTGACTCTATGGTCAACTGGAATGATCATCAGGCTTCTACTCTGGAATCAGCGGAATCCACGACTGATGTGTTGGCAATGATTGCTGGGAATCTCTCTGATGCAGAAGAAGCAGAAGAGTTTGCTCTTATGGGCATCTCACCTCAGGTACAACATTGTCCTCTTGGTTGTCATGATAAATACACAGAACTGTTGTCCCAATTTAATGAAGTAAATGATCAAAATGATAAGTATTTTTTAGAGGTACAAGCCTATAAAGCTTCATTAAACACATTGGAACAACAAAAGAAGTGGTTACAAGATACACAACGTGCGTATGAGGATAAAATCAGGATACTAAGCATTGATTTAGAAAACAATACAAATATGCTTAAATATACAGAAACTGAAAGAGATGCTAGTATCAAAGAAAAAGAGGAGATGCAAGCTAAATTAGATGCTACAATGTTAAGATTTGACAAATGGCAAAAGGCACCTAAAAATCTTTCAAAATTAATTGATAGTAGTATGTCTGGCAGAACTAAAAGAGGCTTAGGATTTGAAAAATATATTGATTCTGAAGATGTATTCGATTTATCTTTCTCAAGCGTCTTTGATGCCGACAAAGAGGATGAGGGCAAACCTAGTTACAATAGGTTTAAACCAGCAGCAGAAATGCATACTCCCTCCTCCTCTTACTGGAACTTTCATGCCCACCTCATGGCATAATGACTCGGATGGATCACAGATGCTTGAGTCCCCAACAAGTTATACTAATACTAACGACTTTGTCTCATGTACTTTCAGTGACAAAGCCGGTGACTCTGCATCTAATGGTTCAAGTGAAGAGTCGAGACCTACTAGTTCCAAGTCGAATGAACATGCTGCTACTGGTGCTAGGAAATGTGACGGAAAAGTTGCTGTCAAGTCAAGTGTGTCTGGTCCTTGTTTATTGAGTCCTAGGAAGAATGTCCTTCCTAGAAATCTATGTAATAAAGTAGGCAGTATGAAACAATCTCATTCTAATAAAAGGTCTTTCAAAACATGTTTTGTTTGTGGCAGTTCCTTTCATTTAATTAAAGATTGTGATTATTATGACACACGTGCATCTGTTAATCATGTTTTTCCTACTCCTGGTTCACCAGGAGCTGCTTCATATGCTTCTAGAAGACTTAATCCTAGTGCTCCAATGTTTAATACTTCTAGAGTATCCTCTCCTTACGCCTCTAATTATTGGAGTGATAGTGGATTTCAAACAACCAGTAATTATTTTCGAAATTTTAATCCAAACTATCCGTATAATTTAGACCACACGTTTTTTGGTATGGGAAACATGGGAACTGCTGTTAAGCCCTCAGCAGGTTGTTCTTGGTTCAATAACAATACCCATATGATGCATAGACAACCAAGAAACAATAGTGGATCTCATCAATCTTCTCGGCATTCTTCTAATGATCCACAAGGCAGGCTCAAACCTGAAAAGGTTTGGGTCCCCTTAAGACACTAACTTTTGTATTGTTATTATCTTGTTGTTGTAGGTTACTCCATACCAGGATCCTAGTCTAGGCATTGTTGATAGCGGTTGCTCTAGGAGCATGACTGGCAATAAAAGCCTTCTCTCTAACTTTGTACCATTTTATGGGGGCAAGGTCTATTTTGGTGGAGGTGAAGGCAGAATCACTGGCAAAGGAACGATAAAGACTCCAAATCTAAATTTTGAGCAGGTCTACTATGTGGAAGCACTTCAACACTTCAACTTGATATCGGTCTCTCAGATTTGTGACAAGAAGCAGTTTGTACTCTTCACCGATACTGATGCACTTGTGCTCTCCAAAGATTCTAAGCTTCCGGATGACTCACAAGTTTTACTCAGAATCCCTAGAAGACACAATCTATATAGCATCAAGTTGAATGAAGTCAACCCTACTGGTCTACTAGCATGTCTGGTTGCAAAAGCCTCGGAAGATGAAGCCACAAAATGGCACCGAAGGATGGGACATGTGAACTTCAAGACCATTCACAAACTTGCCAATCTGAATCTGGTCTCTGGTTTACCTCCCAAGATGTTTAGAAATGACATAAATTGTGTTGCTTGCAGCAAAGGCAAACAACACAAAGCATCCTTCAAGGCCATTACTGCTTTAAGTCTCATTACTGAACCATTGCAGCTTCTACACATGGACTTATTTGGTCCTACTTCCATCAGAAGCATAGACCACAAGCAATTCTGTTTGGTGGTAACTGATGGTTATAGCAGGTTTGCGTGGGTGTTTTTCATGGCTGCCAAAAGTGAGACCTACTCAATTCTTCGAGATTTTCTTACCTTGATAGAGAATCAGTTGTCCAAGAAAGTTAAAGGTATTCGATGCGACAATGGAACCGAGTTTAAAAATAGAGACCTCATCGCACTTTGCAATGCTAAGGGCATCAAAAGAGATTATAGTGCTGCTAGGACTCCTCAACAGAATGGTGTGGCAGAAAGAAAGAACCGGACACTAATAGAAGCAGCAAGAACTATGCTTGCCGATTCCAAGCTTCCGACCATGTTCTGGACAGAAGCTGTTAATACTGCAAGTTATGTTTTGAATAGGGTGTCTATTACCAATCCACACAAGAAAACACCTTATGAGCTGCTCACAGGCAAAGTTCCAAATATTGCTCATTTGAAGCCTTTTGGGTGTCCAGTCACCATTCTGAATACTAGTGACTATTTGGGGAAGTTTGAAGGCAAGGCTGATGAAGGATATATTGTAGGATATTCAGCTCATTCTCGGGCGTATCGTGTCTACAATCTTCAAGCCAAACGGATAATTGAAACTATTAATCTCAGGTATTTTGAGGAGAAGACAAACATACAAGGAACAGGTCCAGAATGGTATTTTGATCTTGATTATCTTAGTGATTCGTTAGGATATTTTCGTTTCAAAACTAACCATGATGCAGGACCACAAGTGTTTGCTACTTCAAGTACTGGTGTTCCTTCTAGTCTTTCTGATTCAGATGATGAGGATGACATTTTTGTGGTTCCATCCTATTCCACCACGGTTTCTCCTACTCCTCCTAGTGATGCAACTCCATTGGATGTACAGGATTCCCAAGCAGCTCTTGATACTCTTCTCAAGCAACAACAAGAAGCTACTAAAGCAGCGGCTCAAGGTAGTTTTGAGTTTCCCTTGGTTGAGCCTACTGACAAAGTTGCTCCTGGTACTCCAGCTTCTGCTCCTAGTGCTAGTCACCCAACTACTGGTACTCCGGCTAGTGAGTCTGCTTCCAATACACGTTTCTCCAGTCCTTCTGATTTGGGGAACCATGAAAAGAAGTCTTCTACCAAGCTGGATGATATTCATAAACAACCGGTAGACGGGATTTTCCAAAGTGCTTCATATGATGCTGATTTTGTTGGTGATCTCAATAACTTGGCACCAGAAGTGGAGGTTTCTTCCAATCCAGTCTTGCAACCACATAAAGACCATCCTACCACTCAAATTATTGGAGATCCTGGTTCTAGCGTCAAGACACGCAGAATGCAGCAGAAGGCCTCGTCTGATCATCATGCTCTTGTGGGCTATATTGAGGATCAAAAGCGTAATAATCATACGGACTTTCAACACTGTTTGTTTGCTTGTTTTCTTTCACAGGTGGAACCTAGGTCTGTTTCTCATGCTCTTGAGGATCAAAGTTGGGTGGAGGCTATGCAGGAGGAGATGCAGCAATTCTTGTTTCAGAATGTTTGGGTTCTGGTTGACTTACCAGATGGGAAGACAGCTATCAATACCAAATGGATTCTCAAAAACAAGAAGGATGCACGGGGAATTGTTGTCAGGAATAAAGCTAGGCTTGTCGCACAAGGACACACTCAAATTGAGGGCATTGATTATACTGAAGTCTTTGCGCCTGTTGCCAGGATCGAGGCCATTCGTCTGTTTTTGGCCTTTGCTTCGTATGTTGGCTTTACGGTGTTCCAGATGGATGTCAAGAGTGCATTTCTCTATGGAAAAATTGACGAGGAAGTATATGTTACTCAACCTAAGGGGTTTGTTGATCCACTTCATCCCAAGAAAGTCTACAAGGTGGTCAAGGCTCTTTATGGGTTACATCAGGCTCCTAGAGCTTGGTATGAGCGACTCTCAACTTTCTTGTTAAAGAATGGCTATAGAAGAGGTACTATTGACAAAACACTATTTCTTCGGCGGAATTCCAAGGATATTATCCTTGTTCAGGTCTATGTGGACGACATTATCTTTGGTTCTACAAGGAAGGAATGGTGTGATGAGTTTGAACACTTGATGAAAGGCGAATTTCAGATGAGTGCCATGGGAGAACTGTCATTTTTTCTTGGTCTTCAGGTCAAGCAACAATCGGATGGGATTTTCATCAGTCAAGACAAATATGTTCATGAGATTCTTCAGAAGTTTGACATGGATCCTCTTAGACCAGCAGCAACTCCTTATGAAGTTGCTAAAATCAAACTTAAGAATGAGCCAGATCCACCGGTAAATGTTCATATGTACAGGTCTATGATTGGCTCTCTCATGTATTTGACTGCATCACGTCCGGACATTATGTTTGCAGTAAGTGCTTGTTCTAGACACCAGGTGACTCCAACGGTTTCGAACTTAAATGCAGTGAAGAAGATTTTCAAGTATATCAAGGCTCAACCTAAATTGGGTCTATGGTATCCTAGAGAATCTCCCTTTGTTCTTGAAGCATACAGTGATAGTGATTATGCTGGTGCTAATAATGATAGGAAGTCTACTACTGGTGGTTGTCAATTTTTGGGTCGTCGACTTATTTCATGGAAATGTAAGAAACAGACAATCGTAGCTACTTCTTCCACAGAAGCTGAATATGTAGCTGCTGCTAGTTGTTGTGGTCAAGTTTTATGGATCCAAAATCAGATGTTGGACTATGGGTTCAATTTTATGAACACCAAAATTTTTATTGATAATCAAAGCACTATTTGTATTGTGAAGAATCCTGTATTTCATCAGCGGACGAAACATATTGAGATTCGGCATCATTTTATACGCGATGCGAATGAGAAGAAGCTGATACAGGTTCTTAAAGTTCATACGGATGACAATGTTGCTGATTTGCTGACTAAAGCTTTTGATGGTCCTCGGTTTAACCACTTGGTGGTTCATATTGGGATGGTCAATCCGTGAGGTCTAGGATTGAGGGGAGGCAAAGCCTAAGGGGAGGCTTTGTGTACATGTTAGGTCAGTCTAACATATTCATAGAATTTAACAACATAATTTCTTGGTTATGATGGTGTGTGGTGCTTCTGATGGAGGATTCTTGCTCTCTTCTGGTGGCTATGGCCTTATATGACTGGCTTCTGGTCCACCTTGGTCAGCTTCTACTTGTGCTTGGTTGCCTTCTGGTGGTTTACAATCCTTCCATGTCTATTGGTGTTTGATTTTTGGTACTGGTACTGGTCTGGCTACTGTTCATTCTTTTTGTCCTTTGTTAATCACGTTTTGCTCCTGGTCTGACTATTGTGCACTTTGACTTTTGGTCAATGCTTCCAATACTGATATTTACAAGTTTGAATTCATCAAATAAATTAGGGGTAAGTTATTATGTTAAAAAGGGCAAGTGGTTAGTATGCCATTATGGCTTAATTTGAAAGGGCAACCCCCCATTAATAGGGGTCAATGAACAGTTACTACTTTCTTCCTATATGGTCAACATACACCCTTGACTCACTCATTACAATTAACACACACAAAAACCGCTTCTACTCTTTGCATCCCAATCCAAATCCTTCTTCCATCCATTCATCAAGATCCATGGCTGCTCTTGCTTACCAACCTGCTCATAATCGTGTTGCTTATCTGGGTGATGGTCCTAATCGTGAACATTTTGCTGATATCTTGGAGTTTATTGAAGCTTCAAACTTAAGGTTTGCATTTACTGTTTGTCCTACCATATATGATAGTGTGGTACGTCAATTTTGGGCGTCTGCTGAGCTTGTGAATGTGGCTGGACGTCCACGAGCACTCCATGCTACCATAGATGGACGTGCTTATGTGGTCACTGAAGCATCTATTCGCTCTTCTCTTCATCTTCAGGATGAGGGGGGGTGTTGTATCACTTCCTAATTCGGAAGTATTAGAGGGTATGGCTGCCATAGGTTATGAACATAGGGGGAAGTTTAACTTCCAAAAGAATAGGTTTTCCCCTCAGTGGAAGCTTCTAGTTCACTTTTTAATCCATTGTTTGAGTCCCAAGTCGGGGAGTTGGGATGCGTTCCCTACTCCTTTGGCTACTGGTCTTATATGTTTAGCCCAGGGTAGAGTGTTTAATTTTTCACATTATTTATTTGAGGGGATGGCTAGTAATTTGTCAACTGCTGGTTCTAGGAAGAAATTTCTTATGTACCCTAGGTTTATTCAACAAATACTTGTTTGCATTCCACGTGATAGGGCTGAGCATGTACCATCTAAACTAACAGCGAAAGTGTATTATAATATGATGAATGGGTTTACTGGGGATTGGAGGCCCCTGACTGAAGCCATGATGGGGTTGGCTCAGGGTCCTATAGGTCAGGAGGAGGAGGCTCCTGAGTTGGTTGTGTTAGATGATGACCCCATGGAGGAGGAGGAGGCTCCTACTGGTGGTGACATTCCTGTGGTAGAGGAGGAGCTAGTTGAGGAAGTGGTGGTTGAAAAACCATCTCCTTCCAAGGCTGGTCCTTCCTCCGTTCCACACCAGTCTCCATTTGTGGATACTCCACCTCCTAGCCCTGCCCCACACTCGACTGATATCCCGTTTGCTGCTAGTTCTCCACAGGTTGACCCAAATGTTGCTTCGGGCTCCCGTGATGCTTTCCCTGATCCAAGTTCTCTTGGTAGGCAGGCGGAGGAGCCTACTACACTGACATCTTTGCTAGATCTTATGCACAGGTACTATGAGAGGATGCTTTGTTTGGAAGCTGACTTGAACCAACATCGGAAGCTCACAAGGGAGTTTGTTCTTCCTCTGGTCGATCGTATAAAGGTATTGGAGAATCAATAGCGTCGTCGCAAGAAGCATGTGGTTCTTTCAGATTCTGAGGATGAGGTTGCGGAGAATGTTGAGGTTGGCTTGACGTTGCTGGCAAAGGCTGCCTTTGCTGATAAAGTTTATGATGATCTGCCCGGTCCTCCAATGTCCTCCAATGCTCCTTCTTCTAGTGGTATTCCCCCTTCTATGGGTGGTGATTCTGATGCTGCTGCTGGTTCTCATGCTGGTCCCTCTCATGATCCGAAGGGAAAAGCTCCAATGACTGATTCTCCATCTCCCGCCCGCAAGCGCACTCATCGACAGCTTGAAGAAGAAAGACTTGGTGAAGAGGCTGCTCGTCGGGTTCAGGCTGAGATTGATGAGGAGGATAGGGCTGCTGAGGAAGAGCTCCGAGAGCGAAGGCGTGCGCAAATTCAGCATGATGCTATGCACTGGACTGATGGTGAATGGATGCAAGTGTTGACTGTTCTCACTCGGGATTATGCTCAGTTTAAAGATCTGTTGGGTGATGATGTTGATGAACACAATTGTATTCCGCGTGCTATGGTAATGATGCGTAAGCACCAGTTGGCTCTTACTGAAGAACTAAAGAAACAGCGAAGGAACAGACCTCTTTCTCGGACTGAGCAGCGCCAACAGATGCAACGTTACGTGAAATATCAATCTGCTGCTCATTTCAATGCTCCATGGTCTTGGAATCGGGTGCGAGCTCTGACATTTGATGAGCTTAAGGTCCTTTATGAGAAGATGGTGAAGCGTCAGAGCCAACCCATTCTGGAAAGATTTATTTACCATCCTCGTGGTGTGACTGCTTCTATGCCTGCTGATTCTACTGGTCCTTCGTCTGTACCCACTCCTGGTTCTGATGTTAGTCCTTCTGGTTCTATTGCTGCTTCTGTTGGTCTTTCTACTACAACCTTGGTTGCTCCTATTGGTTCTACTGCTGGTCCTGCTACTACCGTCTTTGTTACTACCACCTCCACTCATGCTTCCACCACCACCCATGTTCCTGCAAGCACGTTTGTTGATCCCCCCATACCTACTGCTGCTACATCTGATGTGCCATCTTCATCACCACACATTCCTGCAACACAACCTAATCCTACTTCTGATGCAGCTCCTAGTGGTTCTTTGGGTGGACATGTTCATGAGTCTACTTCTACTGCTCCTCCTGCTGTTGCTGAAGTTACGGTGAAGGTTGAATCCACTCCTTCGGCTCCCACGCCTCGACGTTCCACTCGCCAGAAACTTACTCGTCGTGTTCGCCGTGGTAAATCAGTTCCTTTTGAGAAGCGTGATCCTGAGAACTTAATTGATGCAGCTTCGGATAGCGATTCTGATTTACCTTTGGGCAATGGAAGCATTACGGGTTACACGGTTGAGAGGTCTACAACACTTCCTGGTGGTGTCTCCTATCGGATTACTTTGAGTGATGGGACTGTGCGAATGGTCACGGGTTTGCAGGGTGTGTTATCGTGGGCTAATCGTATGGATCTTATGGCGTTGTTTGGGCTTGTTGATTCTAGTATGCCGTTTAACCCCATGGCGGTGTCTTCCTGGCCTGGTATCCGTCTTTGGGCTGATCTCAAGCTTATGTTGGATCCTCCTCCATCTGCTACTCCTTTGGGCGTATGGAAGGATCAAATGCAATGGGAGATTGTTCGCTGGAAGCTTTATGCTGGATGTGGAGTTCATGTGTTGGATTTAGGTTCTGGTCATGTGGTGTTTATGTTGACGGATGTTGTGTATCCTTTAACTATTTCTTCCATGGAAGCAATGTTGGCAAGTCACTTGCAGATTTCTACTGCTCCTTCTGGGAATGAGTCGAGTATGGCCACAGCTTTGGTAGAGGGTATTCAAGCACGGTTGCTAGCGGATAAGAAGGCAGCTTCTGGTATGTAAGGTGAATGGGTTGTAAGTTTTTATACTTTGAATTTTTGTTCTTCTTTTTATTCTTTTCACCAATCTGTACAGTGATTGGTGAATGTTATTCTTTATAGTTAAAAAAAAAAAAAAAAAAAAAAAACAAAAACTACTTTTTATATAATATCTGCTTATACTTTAACACAGTTTAGCTTTTATACTTGTACATAATATCCCTTGGCTGGTTCAAAATGTGGTTCCTGGTTTGAGTTTGTTCTGGTACTTGGTTTCACTTGGTGTTGGATGACGTCCACACAACAAATGGTTCTCAACTTACCATGTCTCATAGACAAGAAAAAGTTGATTCACCTTGAGGGTACGGCTCCTGGTGCGATTATCAAATCCGTTGATGGTTGCCAGGTTACCTAAAACTAGATGGTTTTCACTTGCCATAGTCTTGGACTGAAAAGTGGCTAATCCAAGGGGTACGGCTCTTGGTAAAGATCTTATCAAATCCGTTGATAGCTGTAATAGCTTGCTTAAAGCTATAGGGTGTTCAACTCACCGATGATTTCTTGCTAAGAGTTGGCGAGTCCAGAGGGGTACGGCTTCTGGTAAAGACGCATCAAATCCGTTGACGGCTGTGATGGTTTGCCTAAAATCATCAGGGTACTCCCACTCACCATTAATTCACGTTCTAAGAGTTGGGCTGGGTTCTAGTCTCCCAGGGTGATGCTTATTCCACCAGAATGACTAGCTAGCCCAAGAGCGAGCAGCTACTTGGTAAAGGCTCATCAAATCTACTCATGTTGCTGAAAAGATTCACCCTGATGCTGATTTGTTCCAAGCTTTGGAGAAGCTTCTAGTGTTTCATGTTGCGGCTGTTCTTCTGGTTCTTATCTTGTTGATGCTGCTATTTGTTTTGCTGATACAATCCTCGGGCTTTCTTTGCACGTTTTCCAGGAAACTTGAACTCAACAGGTCAAATTCAAGTTTAGGGGAGGATTGTTAGGACCATTGTAATAGTTATATGTAATAGGTAGACTAGGAGGTATGTAGTTCCTCCTGGTCCTAGTCGTAGTAGGAGCAAGTCCTGCTCCTGGTCCTAGTCGAAGTCAAACTTTATTATTTACTTAATATTCTGTTAGGATATGCATGAGATATGTTAGGAAAGGATATGCATATCAGTTTTACACGTTTTCATTAATGATGTATTAGGGTTTCCTTGTAGTATAAAAGGAACTTCAGGCAGAAGGGTTATACACACCTTCACAAAACGTAGTTCTAGTTTTTATCAATATTAGAAATCCTTAGAAAGGATCAAGTCTTTATAGTTATTCTGTTTCTCTTGTTTATATTTATATTCTACATTCATATTGTGTATAGAGTCTCTTTGTGATTTGACTTGTGATTACAGAAGTCATTCACCGGTCCTGACAGGCTACAAGATCTACATCTAGTAGACCCTACAAGATGTACTTCAGGCTCTTGTGATCTGTAAAGATATCAGATGATTCTCCATACAAGTAGTGCCTCCATATCTTCAATGCAAACACGACTGCTACAAGTTCCAAGTCATGCGTAGGGTAATTCTCCTCATAAGGCTTAAGCTGCCATGAAGTATACGCAATCACTTTCCCATGTTTCATGAGAACACAGCCAAGTCCCTTCCCTGAAGAATCACTATAGATTTGAAATCCACCTGTACCAGATGCGAGAGTAAGAATCAGTGCAGATACTAACTTCTGTTTTAGGTCTTTAAAGCTCTTCTCTCTATCTTCAGTCCAGACGAATTTCTCCTGTTTCCGCATTAGTTTGGTCAATGGCAGTGCAAAACGGGAAAAGTTCTCTACGAACCTACGGTAGTAACCAACTAAGCCTAGGAAACTGCGAACTTCAGTCGCTGATCTCGGCCTTGGCCACTTGGTAATAGCCTCAACCTTTGCTGGATCCATGGTGATTCCTTCTACTGATACAATATAGCCTAGGAACGCCACCTTGTCTAACCAGAACTCACACTTGGAGAATTTAGCATACAACTGCATCTGGCGAAGTATCTGTAGTACTATACGAAGATGGTCTTCGTGTTCCTACTTGGACTTAGAGAAAATAAGAATGTCGTCAATGAAGACAATGACGAACTTGTCTAGGAACTCATGGAAGATACGTTTCATCAGATCCATAAAGACTGTTGGAGCATTGGTGAGGCCAAATGGCATGATTACAAATTCGTAGTGCCCATAGCGTGTACGGAAAGAAGTCTTGGCGATGTCCTGCTCCTTAAACCGTAACTGATGATAGCCCGACCTCAGATCAATCTTGGAGAAATGTTTGGCCCCTTGGAGTTGGTCAAACAAATTATCAATGCGTGGCGAAGGATATCTATTCCTGATGGTGATCTAGTTAAGCTCACGATAATCTATGCACAGACGCATGCTCTCGTCCTTCTTCTTGCGGAACAGAACAGGTGCGCCCCATGGAGAAGCACTAGGTCGAATGAAACCACGTTCTAACAGTTCCTGTAGTTGTTCCTTTAACTCCTTCAGCTCAATGGGAGTCATGTGTTAAGCAGCCTTGGATATTGGCTCAGCTCCTGGGACGAGCTCAATATTAAACTCTACTTCACGAGCAGGTGGTATGCCCGGAAGTTCTTCTGGAAACACGTCTAGGAATTCTGACACGATCGGCTGATTCTGGATAGAGGGAGATTCAGCCTCTAAATCATGAACAATCGCAAGATAGCCCTCACAACCATGTGTTAGTAGTGCACGTGCTTGCAAGGTCGAAATTATTTGTTTAGACCTTCCGGGTACAAACCCGTTGTGAATGTACTCTGGTGCATTTACATCACCAATGATGACCCAATATGTATTGCAGTCTATGGTGGCGTGATGTTTGGATAGCCAGTCCATGCCAAATATCATTTCAAAATCACACATATCCAGTGGAAGTGCGTCAACAGGACGAATCTTGTCATCAAACTCTAGGGGAAGGCTCTTGTACCCATAGGTTATGCGTAGAGAGTCTCTTAAAGGCATAGAAATGTTGAGTACATTATCTAATGGCATAGGGGATATCCTAACATTCTTGGCATAAGGAGTAGAAATGACCGAGTGAGTAACACCCGTGTCACATAAAACACATGCAGCTTGACCATACATATACAATATTCCTATGATGGTACCTGTAGACATGTTGGCCTGGTCGCGAGAAGTCGTGTAAACGCGTCCACTAGTAGGAGGCGGCTTGGAATCAGCATGTCCAGATGTGCCCTCTATCTCTCCCTTGCGGCAGTCCTTCATGCGATGACCAGTAAGGCCACACTTGAAGCAAGCGTCACTGTCGCGACGACATGGCCCTGGGTGCCTATGGTTGCAGGTAGTGCAGAAAGCGTGAGTATACCCTCCAGTAGGTGCCCTTGTTGGCTGGGAGCCTTTTTGGAAAAGTACACATCAGACATGATTATAGGTATAAAAGGACAATGCGGAATATCATAAGATGTAATACCAGTGATAGCTGGACGGTTAGGCTGTGAACCTCTTTGGTTCTGCTCCCTCCCGTTACCATGATTCCTGTTAGAAGATTGCTAATGTGTCATAATTTTAAATTATCACATGTAACATATGGAATGAGTAAGTGTAAGGACCTGCTTCTGTTGGATTTTCCAGCGTTGTTACGGTAATTTTCATTACCACCACGCCTATCCGTAGCAGAACGGTCTTGAGTCTGACAGTTACCCTTGGGCTGAGTAGGCTGTTGCCGAGTAGCCGATTGAGATCGGTCCTCAGTCTTCTGCCTAAAAGATGCAGTTTAAAGAGTAGGATATATATTAAATAGTACTGAATGAATTTGAAATGGTCACCGTTTAATGACGAATAAATACCTCTTCTCGGGTCTCTCTGCTTCCCCGAACTCCTCTCTTTCCTGCATCATCTCCAGCTTACGTGCTGTATCGGCAACTTGTGCCACCGTGTTGAAGGTAGCACACACCAAGTTGTTGGCGACCGATGTACGAAGAGCCCATCGGAAGTGGTATGCTTGCTCTTCGGTTGTACCTGCTGCTGCACCAAGAAAACCAGCCAAACGAAGAAAGCGCTGCATAAACTCGTTGCTGTTCTCCCCAGATGTCTGCCTCATTTCGTGGTATTCCCTCTTCAGCTTGTCTTGCTCAGCCTTGAAGAACTGACCCATCACTTACTCCCTGAACTGAGCCCAAGTCAAACCAGCCACCCAATTGTCACCTCCCTCAGACTGCTTTACTGCCTTCCACTATCCCAACACATCACCTTTGAACTTGTAACAGGCCAACCTCAACTTGATGACGGGGTCGCATCCCATTGCATCAAATATCTTCTCGATATGAGACAAACAGCTTTAAACTTCACTGGGGCTATCAGTTCTCTCGTAGGATCGAGGACGTTGCTTGTTGAATCTCTCCAGCCATGTGACCAATGTTGCTGTAGGAGGAGGAACTGGGCGATGTTGCTGATTGTTGGCAGCCTGCACCTCAGCTCTGATTTCGTTCCTCAGCTGAGGAAGCAAAGCTTGCATTGTAGCTTGTACTTCTGAATTGAGTTGTTTCGGCTCGTGCGCGAGAACCATCTGACTGTATCAAACAAAATACATGATTAAACTAATTAAAACATAAAATATATATACATGAAAAAAAGTTATGCAAATAAATCATGAGAAAAAAAATTTATGCAGGAAAAACAGTACATGAATGCATGATGCAGTTTATGAAAACTTTTATATGCTCGAGACTAAACGCCTATGGTCAGTTCACCCAAAACAAAAGATATGGCGAGGGGACGCCTATGGGTCGGTCCCAAAGTTAAAAGTTTCGATAAAAGCACATGCGACTAAATAGGGTCAGTCCTGTAGCAACCATTACTTAGTCATAAACCTGCGACAATGACATATAACATGAATGCATGAAAACAATGAATGCATGAAAACAGACTGTTATTTCTAGGAAGACCATAGTGACTACCTACTAATCACAGGTCGTGTTTTGAGAGCCTACAGGTCGAAGCCTTGGCTCTGATACCATATTTGTAACACCCCATTTTGGTAAATGGAATGTCACGCGTGATTATGGCGTGTCATCAAAGCATACAAGGAAAATGTCTTAAAACATTACATGACCATAAAAGAAAATGCCGGAAACAAACATCGGTATCCCAAAGTATAAGCTCATCACACACAAGCATAAGTACTGTAAAGGAAAAGGACTAAAAAATGTCCATAGAAATAAGTAGCAAAATGTATGATGTAATGCAAAAAGTAGAGAAGGCTAGATAGCTTCCAATCCATATGCACGTATGCTTAAAGTCTACGAGCGCCCTTGAGTACCTGCCGTTTGGTAACATGAAAGGAAAACGGCTGAGCATAATGCTCAGTGCACGGATATACAAGTATGACATGGAATAACATAAGCATAAAAAACTAATAGCAGCGGAATATCATAAGTTCTAAGTAATCTAGATTCATGTTCATAAAACTGGTTTTATAGTTTGAAAAGACTTATGTTTCTATGAAAATATGTTTTAATTAGCCAAATAGCCCATATAGGTCATGAGGTTCCACCGTGCATGCATACTTGGAGGGGAGACCTCGTCATGCAATTAGAGGGGTTGCCACTTATTAAATAGTCTGGGTAGGAGGGATCAACTCCTAGTGAAGGATGCAAGGCACACATCGCCAAAACTGAAAATGGACACCACGAGCAATCGCTTCGCCGTGGGGAAGTCATAACACTGGTGCCTCCAGTGTTATGGTTATGGTACCTCCATAACTAGGTGACACTGGTCATGCATGTATATGGCTTAGGCTCTTAATCTAACATAAGTATCAAACATCTAAAACAAATACTGGGAAAACAATTGGCTGCAAACGGGGAGTTTTAATAAGTAAAGAATGTCCATACTGAAGGGACGAGAAATCTGTACCTTATGTCCAGTGAACGAAGAAGACGAACGGAAGAGAGTCCTACTTAGATCTCACTAATGCTACATAAATAGTATACGTGTATAAGTATTCTGAATACTGAGTACATAACTGATTTTATCATGTCTTAGCTTGTTTTATATGTTCATGCCTTGTTTTACTGATTATAACGTTATACTATGTTTATCATGTATTATGTATATTCTGATTAAGTATTACTTATATTTCTTGTATTATTATACTTGTTGTGTAATAATAAGTAACTTTCTAAAAATAGCAGGTTTCCTAAAATAGAATGTTTCCAAAAATAGAAAGTTTCCAAAAATAGAAAGTTTCCAAAAATAGATTAACTCCTTAAAATAGATCAGTTTCTAAAAATAGAAATTTTCCAAAAATAGTAAGTTTCTTGAATTAGAAAGTTTCCATATTTAGAATTAAGCTGGATTAAATATCATAAGTCATGTGATATGGTATAGTTTATTAATCATAACATGTTAATTAAATAAACTATAGGTTATATGATTTAATTAAATAAAAGCATGATTTAATTAAATTAAAGTGTATAAAATACTTAGGTTAAAACATGTATTAATATTATATTAATATAACCTAAGTCATGATTATTAATTAAATATCTTTCATGTTTTAATAAGTAATTAACTCTATAGTCTAAATTAAATAGATAAATACTTAGGTTATAACATGTATTATTATATAAATAATAATTAACCTAAGTTCATGTTTTAATTAAATTAATTATATGCCATGTTAAATTAATTTAATTAACTTGTAAAATTTTATGCCTTGTTAAATAAATACTTGTTCTATTTTAGTCATGAACCGGACCATGTAATTAATTAAACATGTCATGAACGGACCCGTGAAAACCCGTGAACCGGTCTGAACCAAACGCCCCTTAACAGTGGCAAATCGGCTTGACCGGTTGTCCCTGTTTTTGTCATGACTGCCACCGGCTGCTGCCGGTGGTCTTGTCTCTCGGCTAGCCGCTGCTAGCAGTGGCGTTCCCACCGGCTGTGTGCCGGCGGTTACCCGCTGCTACGCGCTGCGTTCCCCCTGCTTGACCCGAAACTGCCACCGGTTGTGTGCCGGTGGTGGGCTGTGTGCTGTCGTGACCCAAACCAACCACAAGGACACCCCGACGCATGTCGAGGTGCCTTGTCCCTGCTTTCGACCGAACAAAACACCACCGAGATCTAGATCTCGGTTGGTTGTGCGAACCAAACGACGCCAAGCGCCATGGGGCTCTCGGTTTGAGTGGCGACCGAACAAACCAAACCCAGACAAACCCCTTAATGTGTACCCCTTGCTCCCATGACATGGTTTTAACTCATGTTTTATTTAATTACATATTCTTGTGATAATTAATTAAATAAAAGAAAAAAACAGAAGGGTTTACGGGTTACCTAATGCGTGAAAAGATTAAGGAAGAATAACAAGAACACGATCTAGGATTTGCTTAGCTAAAAATCAAACCAATCACCCCATTGTGGTTATGTATGCCGCCGACCACAAGAGAGAAGAAGGAGAGTAGGGTTTTAATTTTTCTATAAAATTCTATAAAGTGAAAAAGGGTTCCTTCCTTTTTGTTTATTTCTTAAAAATCAAATGGGCTTGGCTCGTTCCTTCACTTTGGTGCCGCGGCTATAAGGGTCCACAAGGGAAAACCCAGAGTTTTCCCGTGTTCTAATTTTACATGTTTGTGTTCTCGTGTTATTATTAAATGTTCGTGTTTAAATACTTGTACATAACGATATCAATCGTCTAATATTAATTAAGTACGTAGTTATGTGTTTGTGATTTTTACGTTCATGATTTCATGTTCGTGATTATAATTATTATTGATAATAATTATCGTGTACTAACACGTACTTAATACTTGTTGTAATAATAATACGTACATAACTTCTATAATTACTAATCGTGACACGTGCTCATGCTATAAAAGGAAAGTTTTTAAATGTACGTACGTTTACTAAGTGTAGTGTTCATCGTAAAAGCATGCAGGTTTTACACGTTTGTTGAAGAGCAGAGATTAAACCTTCTTTCAAAATACAGTAAACTTGTTTTTGAATTAAACAAATGTAAAGAAGATTTATTGATTTTGAAACAAGCCAAACTTGAAGTAGTAAGCTGTCAACTTCAGAACACAGAACTTACTAAAATTAATCATGCTCTTCAAGAACAACTTAAGGAAGAAAAACACATGAATGAGAAATGGACCAATAGCTCTACCTTAGCTTCTCAGTGTATAAACAGTCAAATTCCCGCCCAAAAGAAGAAAATTATTGGGGCACGTCAACTCACTAAAAATCCACTTACTAAGGAAATGAGTGAAAAAGCATTTCTTCCAGCCTCAGTAGGGTTTGATCAAGAAATGATTCCAAAGTCAAAAGACTGGGTTGAAAGATCAAATCCTGAGAGTGTGTTGCCTAACTTTGATACTGGAAAGATATTAATCCCTAAATCTCAAGCTATTAATGAAAAACTTGGGATTATTGGAGAGACTGATGTCCCTAATAAATCCAGTAACACTGAAACATTTAGTGTTATTGAGGACATTCAGGATCCTCTGCCTCCTTTGAAAAATCTTCAAGGGGCAAGTCCATGTTCTGAACTAATTCCACTATCTTATCAAGAACACTCACCTAGAGTAAGAGTTGGGTTAGGTTGTACTGAACAAACAAATCCTGATTCAAAAGTTACATCAAATCAAACTGAGTCAGGAACTGTCATCGAGAAAACAACCAAACCTATCTCTCTCTCAAGGACTCCTGCAAACTCAGTCAACTCTATTCCTGTTGTAAACCAAGAGGAGTTAAGTAGATTGTTCCAAATTTTCATGGAAGAGAAGTTAAACTCATCCTCTAAAACTCAGGGTGAAACATATGTGTCCTTACACCCTGAATCATCAACAAGTAACAAAACTGAACCTGAGTCTTCCAAGAAAGTTAAGACAAAGAAACCTTCATGTGAACTATGTCACTACGCAAATCATACCACTGATAACTGCTTTAGAGTTCCCTATTGCATGAAGTGTAAAAGTGAAGATCAGAGGACAGCAGATCATGAGGTACACATGGCTTCTATTAGAAATTCTAATAGATATAATGCTCAGCCTTACAACTATGGGCCCTCCTTTAAACAAATCAGAAAATCTAAGGCTACGCCTTTCCCACAATGTACACATTATGGCATCCCTGATCATAGGACTGATGATTGTGTATACTACCCTGAGTGTGATATTTGTGGAAGCAAGGATCATACTATCTCAATACACAATAGGATAATTATGGTCAGAAGGGGTATGCTAGCTGAGTCATCTCAAAGCACTGAATCCTCAGTCGGACTAAGCTGCAACACATGTGGAAGCAATGTTCATTCTACCTCAGACCATGCTGAGTTTGAGTACTTCAAACGAGGTGAAAGACGTCAGGCTTTGTAGAATGATGATAATCTATGACCCTATCAAGAGGGTTGTTGTTTCTAGAGAGAGAAACTAGAGAGAGAAAGATGGAGAGAAACTATGTGTTTAATTGAAATGAAATGAACAACCAACACCCTCTCCATCAAAGGAGAGGGCTATATACCCAAGTCCTTAGTGGACTTGGGCCTTCCAACCCATGGACAAGCCCATGGTCTATGTTGATAATATAAAGTTAGTAACTTTCTAACTACGAGCTTACAACGTTTAATAATATTGTTGGAGTGACCGATACTTTAATATACGTTAAAAACTTATTTCCAACAATCTCCCCCTAAGGGAGGTCACTCCAAATTACAAAGTTCTAAACCTAGCATACTATACTAAGTCTTCATTCTTGAGCTCGTAGTTGTTTCTCTTTTCTTCTTTTTCTTTTTCGACTTGTGAATATGTTGTAATAATCTTTGAGCTTTGGCTTGCAACATGTTCTTTTGGCTTTGACTTGTCTTGTAACTTGAGATCATCTTCACGTGTAGTCTTTGCCTTCTTGTGATGTTTGCCTCTTTGTGACTTCATGTCCCACATACCTATCCTTTGTTGAATTCTTGAAAGTCTTAGAGTTGATACAGCAGAAGACTTTTAGGTCAGACGTTCTTGAATTTTGCTGAAATATTTGATGCAGAAGGATTAACACTCTGTTCCCGAGTTTAATTTTGGAATGAAAGTGAAAGTTTTGGGATGATAATAAAAATAAGTTGTGCTCCTGAGTTTTTTTAAGAGAGTAGAGGGAAGTAAATGAGAGTAAATTAACCCAGAATTTCATTCCTAATCTTCTTCCCAATTTGGGATGATTTGGAAAGAAAGCAAGGACCAGTGTGGTTGACTTCTCTAATTTATATGAAATTCTTTATTTTTTTCACTTTTCTTTCCAACTCAGGAACACAAAAACTTTATATACTCTTTACCTTCATACTCAGCTCGGGAACACAAAAATTTCAATCATTTCCTCTTCACTCCACTTTCCATTCTCTCAAATACTCTGTCTTCTTTCCTCGCTAAACTCAGGAACAGAGTGTAAGTATGTGAGGGCGACTTCATCTGGTACCCCGCAACGCCACTGTCTTCAAATGCAGCAACATAATAAGACACGAATTAAATAGCTTTGACATTCTATTCTGATTCGGTAGCATTTTACCTCCGGTTGGTGAAGACCATTGGACGATAATAAATATCGTACTTGTGACAGGTAGCTCTAATTAAAGATCTCCTTGACAAGATTTCACGGGTAAACCCGTTCTCTTTATTCGATCGTCCAAAGCTGACTGCGAACATAAAGAGTGAATCACTTTGATAATAGATATCCTTATGATTGAAGCCGTCAATTGATGACCGTGGAACAAGTGAATTTCAATTAAGATTTTCACCATCGTTGCTTTCTAGTTGTCACTAGCTTGATTCTAATAGAATCTTGCTTGTCACCTACCGCAGTGCTGTTTGATGTTGACACTGGAAGGATTTCCACTCTTCACTGTGAACACTAAAGAGTGCCATTCTGACTGTTCTGGCAAGATCACTTGGATTTTGCGTAGAGGCCCTGGAAAAAGTTTAATCTCAATTAAGATTCAAACCATCGTTTCTTTCCAGTTATCACAAGATTAGTTCTTGAAGAACCACACGTGTCACCTACCATGAGCTTGTTTGATGTTGGCTCAAGCACCATTTCCATCTTCATTGTAATACTTTCGTATCACTCAGATCATTTGGCAATATTACAAGAATATTGCGTAGGACTCATAAAAAATCTTTCTTGTTTTTAAAATTGTATCCTAGTGAGACTTTTGATGATCTCGTGGCTCTAGACACAATAGTGCATTTTGTTTTGGTGATCAGAGGTTGGATAGGATTGCCAACTTTTCAATATCAAATTATTCGGAGTGAATAAACTGATAGATAACGTGTTGAACTCCGTGTCATTAAAACAAATATCTTTTGAGAGATATTTGAGTTGGCTGGGAGGGGTTGTGCATCGCATCACTGGGTCCATGTTACTTTGTCTTCAAGATGAGTTGACCCGGAATCTGCCTAAGTTGTAAGGAGGCTTCTTTCTTTACACCCTTTATCTTTACGTTTCTTTTTCATTCTTCAACCCCTTCAATGCTTACCAATACATCTTCACTAACACCTTGTTGTGATTGTCCTAGTGCTAGCATCAGTACTTGGTCGGCATTCAGCTACGTTCATAATCCATTCCCCATCTTTCCTAAGGACTTTTATTTTCTAACTATGGAATTGTCCTTAGGAAGATTCCTCCGGTTCTTGGAAGAATCATTGGACTAGTACCTAATCCTACCACCCTTTTGTCACCACATCCGTCGTGAATTAAGTGTGTTTTGGGTAAGTATTCGGCTTCATGAAAGTTCATTAAAATCACTGAGGTACTTGTGATATAAATATCAAGAGTGTTTTGTACCTTCGGTGTTTTTTATAACAAAATGCCCCCCTTAACATATGCATAGCACATATCAAGTTGGATTTTCCATTAAGCTCTTTTCATTTTTAGCCACATATATTTAGAAGTCTCCTTAATCCCATTTCTCCCCTTATCCAAAATGTTAACCATCAATATTTTGGATATTAATGGATAACCGGTCTTTGGGTAACCAAATGAAATCAGTTGTTGGCGATAGAACATATCAATTCTCCCCCTCAAGTTAATGAGGGTTAGATGTAGTGCTTGAGTATGATATATTTTAAAAGATTTAGAATCTCGTGAGAAAATATTGAAAAATTGTCATACTTTCACACTACAACAAGCCACAAAAGCACAATATTAATAGTATTTACATATTCACAAGTAAAATATGGAGTTGACCTGAGATAGTACGACACATTTTCAATGGATCGTTCCATTAGCTTGTGGTGCACTCCATATGGTCTACCACCAACGAATCGTTCTAGACTCCTCATTAACCGTCTTTCCCTCAGCTTTTCATTAATCTTATTGATCAGGTAGTGAGCACTTATGACGTATCCCTTGTGCCACATGACGGTAACCTTGGGATGCTTCTTGGTTCTGTTGATCTGAATCAATGTGTCCCGTACTTGTTAAAGAGTCCCGTCACTAAACTTGTGAAGTTTTGCGACTCTCAGGAATTTCTTCTCACCAGATCCATTTAAGTAGAAAGTGCCTGGAACCAGTATTGTAGTGCTTTTGTAGGGACTTTTGTTGCGATGAATATCAGGAACTTCAGTGTATGGGGCAGTGAGGTTTAACTTCTTCTGATAACTTTCGACACCGACTTGTAAGTCTTCAACTCTCTTCTTGATAACAATGCGACAAGTGTACATTCTCAGAGCTTAACTCAAGGAAATGATGTCTTCGGCTTCCACGTGTCTGAGTGTACCTTGAGTCATCAGATGCAACATGTCTTCAATGTCTTAGAGAGTAAGATCCGAAAAGTATCCTTCCATGATGGTGTAGTGGTTGTCGTCTTCTCTTTTCAGTCTGATCTCTATTAGATGATGGTAACCGACTTTGGGTTGAATTCTCACTCCTAGAATGGCTTTGATTATGAACTTAGATATGACTGGAGTCTTTGGTTTGAATCCACATTCATAGCTGTAAGCTTGTCGTATGGTTTCGCCCCAATGCGATGCACCCAATTCGGCATAGTGATCATACTGAGGAATTAATTTCTTTATCCAGAGACGATCAACCTTTTCCTCAATCCATGATATTGACCCCCAAGTTGCAGCTTTGACCAAAGTAAAAGAAGTCACATACTTGTTTGCGCCTTTCACCAAATACTCAAGGTCACGGCAGACAAAGAAATCACGTATAATTCGATTGTTACCGTCAGCTATCGGGAGATGAGCATTTTCTGGCCTGTGACGACATGTTCGTTGAGGAATGTTTATTGCTTTCAAAATCTCATTCACATTGTATTCAGCCTCCATTCTGCTGATTCTTGAATTAGCGAGGATGGTGGGATCATGAAAAGCTCGAGTTACCATAGCTAGAGTTATGTTGTCAGTTCCATAAGTGTAGACTAGATATGCTGAAAGTCAATGGGATTGCTGAGGATTTGAGAGAAGTCTGATTCATCTTCTTGTGTTAGAGGACGAATGCTAGCAGCTTTCGTGATCCAAGACTGCTCGGGTGCATTCTCATCTATAGTAATTGTATCCACCCACGTCGGTTCACTTGATTCTTGAATGACAGAAACTGGTTCAATGGCTGGAGTCTTCATGATTGGTTTAAATTCTGGTTCATGTTCTAGAACTGACTGAGTTTCAGGAAAATCATTTACTAGACCAGATTCTGAAACTTTAGGTATATGTTAATTAGATTCGATAAAGGTTGTTCAGGTTCTTGTGTTGTAGATGTGGTAGTTGGAGCAGCTTGAATTTGAGCGGATGAGACGGTCATATTAGCATCAACATCATGACGGTGTTTGGTGCGTTTTCCCTTTTGAGGTGTCTCGGTTTCTAGAGTTTCGTCGGCTGCTGAAGTGGTTTGATCTTTGGTAACATCATCCTTTTGAGACTTGTCACCTTTTCCTGAAGTTTGACCATCATTATCATATGTCTTGTCTTTGTTTGTGTTATCATCCTCAGCCTCATCTTTATCATCTTTTTTCTCTTCTTCATCCTCCTCTTTCTCATCCTCATCATTGACTTGTTCATCCATATTGTCATCATCATCGTGTTTTTCAGCATCATCATCATCACCTTTGTCACTGTCATCGTTATCATCATCGTCATCTTCATATTCATCTTCACCATCATCATCATCTTCACCGTCGTCATCTTCATTATTATCAGAAGATTCATCGGGTTTGTCTGATTCACCCTCTTCTTCGTTTGCTTTATCTTGTCTTACAGTAGTGTATGGGACGACGGAGCCATGCTTTTCAAATATCTCTGTGTCTATATCCATAGCCGTCTTTAAAGCTTTGTGGAGTGCTATTTGTTCTGGTGTTTGGTTATTGGACCCAATTTGAATCATCCTAGCATGCAACAACTTGTTCAACTCGTAGTATGTGAGCCTTTGAGCAATTAGATAGTCGGACTGCTGAGTGTCTGAAGACTTGATCATCAGTTTGCTTGCAACAATGTCTTTTAGTTCTTCTCGCAGAGCAGGGAGTGCCGTTTCAAGAGATCCTTGAACCTTTTCATTGATAGATTCAATGAGTGTAGCATTAGCTTGAACAAGTTCTTACTTCTCGTCTTTGTATTTTCTTTTGAGTTCACGAAGACGTTCAATCTTTTCTTGCTTTCTGTCTGCTTTAGCTTCTAGGCTTGCTCTTAATGACTCTTCAGATTGTTGACGACTTGCTAATTGTTCTCAGAGCCGGTGGATTTCTTTTTCAAAATCTTTCTTTGATGATTCTAACTGCTCTGTGACGTGAGTAGTTTTATCTTCTTGATCTTTCAGTCGTTGTTCTATTCTTATCATAAAAGCTGTATCGACCGGTGGATGTGACGGCAAAGACACTGGTTGTTGATGGTGAAGGGGTTACAAGAGTTGTCATGATTGTGTTGATTACCGAAGTCGTGGCCATAGTTACAGGGACATTAACCATGTTCCGGTTTGATGAGGGATCAGTGTTAGTGACTTCCAATCTAGAGATTGAAGGTTTAAGTATTTACCTACTAGATCCGACACTGAAGTGGATTTGGTAACACTCTTCTCCTTGTTGATGTCAGCTATCTCTGTCTCCATGTGTACTATGTATGTTTGTACAGGTTGAATATCATCAAGACTAGTGTCATGGTATTCGTGCTGCTGATCATCGTCTTCATCATGAACTGGCTCATCCTCGTAATCATCGGGTTCTCCAAAATCAGCAATATCAACAATATCAGAAACTTCGATTTCCTTTGACTTCTGACCCGATCCACTACCTCATGTTTATTTTCTACTTCGTTGGAAAACCTTCTTTAGTTCCTTTAGTTGTTGTTTTCAGTTAAAGGTTGTTCTTCTATGTCTTCGTCCATGAGAAGTGATTTCTTTCCATTGGCCTTTTTCTCCCATAAAGACATTGTTCTTGTTCTTTAGCCTTTGTCTTGTTTTGGTGGATCAGCTTTTGAAGAATCAGTTTCCTTTGTTTTGCCTTTGGGTGTTGGTGCCTTGATCTCTCCCGAAATTACTTTCTTTGAGTGTTCTTCATTTTCTTTTAGAAGGGTCTTATATGCAGCACTCCATTTGATTTTGTCATTCAGCATATTATCCGGAACAGGAGCAGGAATACCCGAGTAAATAATCTTAAATCATTCTTGTCTCATGGCTACTATGAAGAAATCATCATCTTCTGAGTTAACAAAGAATCCTACACGTCTATCTATAGCTTCATCGGCTTTTATGAAGTAATTGATGATGAGCTTTGTGAATCGTAGAAATTGAAGTTGTTCAGATTTGTTCTTAACATTTATGAAAGCTTGATAATGAAATTCTTCCCATATGAGAGAGGAATAATCTACGTTGAGTCTCTTGTAGATTCCATAAAAAATACGAGCATGATAAAGTCTGAAGGAATCTGTACCTTTGGATTTTCCTGTCAAACATCGGATAATGATACTTCAAATTTCTTTCCACGATTGTCCAAGCCTAGAAGTATTAAACATAGACAGGGTTGGCAATTCTTCATCATAGCCAAGTGACATAATCAAATTTATTATTTCTTTTGCGTCTGGAACAGGAGCATATTTTTTCCCTTTAGCTAACGAAGCGAATCCAAAGATTTCGCGAAACTGATTAAGAGAAAATTCCTTCTTCTCACGATTGATGTCGAAAGAAAACTTTGTGTTTGTGTTGGCTTTGATGGATGACAAAAACTCATGCATGTAAATTTCGGGAACACTTGCTGAAATTCGTAGTGCAATTTTGATCGGTGTGAGATCAAGGATTTCGATAGCGATTCTGAATGCCTCTTGTGATGGAACGAAGTATTCTTTCAATCGTTAATTATTGGGGGTGATTGGAAGACGGTTTTCTTCTGGTACGAGTGTATCGTCAAGTTCAATTTGTTGCTCTTGAGTGCGAGACATGATAGCTGCTAAGACAAAACATACACGTTGATACACAAGAGATATAAATCATAATGTATTAACCTTAAAAGCATCAATTTTTAATACTCTTAAAAATATAGCAACTACAACTAGCACATGAGATACCATACAATCACTACCCAAAATAATCATCAAGTTGAAATCCACATGAGTATGAACAATTTGTAAATCAGAATCCTAAACAAGCATATAAATCAAAATCAAAATAATAGAGCATAAGTCGGAATCCAACTAAATATTATAAATCGTAATCCAACTAAGGAATGTAAGTCGGAATCCCTCATTACAAACATAAGTCGGAATCCCTCATCACAAATATAAGTCAAAATCCCTCATTACAAACATAAGTCGGAATCCCTCATCACAAATATAAGTCGGAATCCCTCATTACAAACATATGTCGAAATCCCTCATTACCAACCATAAGTCGGAATCCCTCATTACCAAAATAAGTCGGAATCCCTCACATCAAAACATAAGTCGGAATCCCCTCATCACAAACATAAGTTGGAATCCCCTCATTACAAACATAAGTCGGAATCCCCTCATATGGATCTAAGTCAGCATCCTTGCACACGAACCATAAGTCGGAATAATTTACAACCCATAAGTCGAAATCCACTTATATTGATCTAAGTCGGAATCTAGTAAACCAAGGTTTAAGTCAGAATCCTCTTATAAGATTATAAGTCGGAATCCACTTATAAGATTATAAGTCGGAATCCACTTATAAGATATAAGTCGGAATCCACGTATAAGATTATAAGTCGGAATCCTTAGTAAACCAATGTTTTTAGTCGGAATAATGTAAAACTCATAATTCGGAATCCACTTATATGGATCTAAGTCAGAATCTAGTGCAATTACCTAGTTCGGAATCCATGTGTTTCACCTGTGTGTTTAATCGGAATCCATTTTTCTTTTTTCTGTTCATCACCACACAAACCAATTTTTCTTCCTAAATCAAATTCGTTTGATTTAATACAACCTAATCAATTACCCTATGTTCAGCCACACTAGAAAATCATTTCCCCTTTATCAATTACACGTTTAAGCACAAATCATATCAAAACACTAAACTGATTAATCGAGACCTAGGGTGCGTTTGTGTGATGAACAAATGATAAGCATAGAAGCAATATGTATTAGATGATTACCTAGATGATAACAGCATATTTAATCAATCAAATGAAGCTTTGGAGAATCAATAACAATGGCGGCAAAGTGTTGGTGGTTATGTTTGTGTTTAACAGTGAAACGAAAGAAAGGAGTGTGGGCGGGGTCAAATATTTTGACCTAACTCAAAGTTTTTAATCTTTACACTTTTGGTCCTACCTTTTCTATCTATTTTTAATTTAGTTAAAGCCCTATTTAGTTTAACGTTTATTAAGAGAAAACTTAACATTCGTTATCACTTAAATATTATTTTAACTATTTTTCTCACACACAACCAATCAACGCACTTAATCGAGTCTGCCTAAAAGCCAATAAACTCTAAGATCCTATCGAATGCACGAGAGACGGTCTACAACAAATCCAAAATCCACAAAGTTGACAAACTCATGACGAACAACATTTAACCATTTTATTTTTCTGAAAGAAATTTTTGAAGACGATATTTCGATGACAAAGATGATTTGATGTTTTCTCCCCCTTAAACACAGACCCGTTTTCTTTTTAAAGAGTTGTAGTCGTTGTTTAAAGAGTCAAATATCGATGAAAGCATTTTCTGTTTAATGATTTAACAGAACGATTCTGGTGGCAATATGATTTCTCTTATTTTTACAAAATAAGTGCACTGAAGCGTACACAAATTTATGTTAGACCAAGTTATAAAGTAAACTTGATCCCTTGTATGGTTTTAAAGTAAACCATACCCGAGAAAATTAATTCCCGTTGTGAGCCAACGTTTTCGAAAGAAATACATGACTTTAATGCGAAAAACGGGTTGTAGTCAGAAATAACTACAAGCCATGTGGGCATGTTTTAAAATATGTAAAACTTTTATACGGACTCTATTTATGGCGTCGTGTCAATTTTCATCGACATTTCTAAGGCCGTAATATTACCGTACTAAAAGACATGCCCGATTTAAAATGAAAAATATTTTTGGATTTTCTTGATTTTTTATTTTTTTATGGTTTTTGTATGTTTTATATTTTTATATTTTTCTTTTGATGGTTTATATATATACGATAATATACATGATCACGATTAAAAGGATACTCTAGAATAGCTTATCACCACTATTCTACAGATTCTTCTGCCAACTCCTTAAGAGTTGCCCATGAGAATGATTCCATGCCCAGCTTTTCGATCAAAAACTCGATACGTCCTCGATCTAAGGCCTTTGTGAATATATGCGCAAGCTGATACTCAGTGTTTACAAAACATAGCTCGATCACCCCATTTTCCACTTGCTCTTTGATAAAGTGGTAGCGTATGTCAATGTGCTTCGCCCGGAAGTGTTGAACGTAGATGCAACAAAGAGCAATGGAGCTTTTATTATCACAGTACATCAGAATTTTGTTGAATCCAAGACCGTAGTCAGTTAATTATGATCTCATCCATAGAACTTGAGCACAACAACCAGACATAGCAATGTATTCAGCCTCTGTACTTGATATCACAATGCTTTTCTACCTTTTGGATGCCCAACTAATTAGTCTATCTCCAAGAAGTTGCACACTGCCAGAAGTACTACGTCTAGTATCTTGGCACCCAGCATAATCCGCATCTACATATGATATTAGTGCAATAGAGGAATCCTTCGGATACCACAGACCACGATGAAGTGTTCCTTTAAGATACCGAAAGATCCTTTTCACAACATGTAAGTGTTTTTCTGTTGGCCGAGCCTGATACCGGGCACACATGCATATAGAAAATTACAAATCAGGCTTGCTAGTCAGATAGAGAAAGGCGTCGATCATTCCACGATAAAGTTTAGGATCGACAGCAATCCCATCCGTATCCTCATCCAACTTGGATCTCTCTACCATTGGAGTATCCACGGGGTCAAAATTTTCAAAATGATACTTTGTCAAAGATTCAAGAACATATTAGGATTGATTAATGAAGATTCCTCTGGGATTTTGAGAAATTTGCAACCCTAAGAAAAATGAAAATTTTCCCATCATTGACATCTTAAAGCGAGTGGACATGATTTTCTCAAAATGGCCAGACAGTCTTTGAGTAATGGCAGAAAATATTATATCGTCAACATAAATTTGTACCAGTATCATGTCGTTCTCCTCCTTAAGAATGAACAATGTTGGATCCACTTTGCCTTTGGATAAGCCTTGTGGAAACCTTGGTTTCCGGATCTTTGAAGCTACTAGGAATGATCATTGTTCATATGATTAGATAATCAAAGCAGAATTAGAACAACAACCATTAACAAGGTGTTTAGGCACAATAACATGAATTTAAACACAATTGGATTGTTCATTATATTAATAACAAACAATCACTAGACATGTATACATTGAATCCCACGTCTAGTGCACATACGCTTTTAGGTTTACATTGTGAATATGAATGATAAATAAACCTAAGACCCTTGGTTCCTTTTATAGTGTAAGGATTAGGGTTTACAAGAGATAATAACAAATAAACAAGTAAATCTTCTATCTAAATAAACTTATACATAATATATCTTGCATGTTTATCTAAATAGAAGCTTCCATAAGCTTCTTGTCTACATTTCTATCAACTCTTAAATTGCATGTGACAATGCTTGGATTGCACACGACAACTCTTGAGCCAACAACGCTTAGTTTGTTCTTGTCAACGCCTAAATTGCTCTTGACAACGCTTAGACAATATCTTCATGTTTTCTTCGTTTTTGAGTTTCCGCACATCAACTTTTTGACCCAACAATCTTCCCCTAGTTGATGGTGGCAAAACTCTATGTGTATCTCTTGTAAGTTATACATGATCTTCAAATTGCTTCCCCTCAAGTGTAGCATGTATTTCTTCCCCTTTTTGTCACATCAACAGGGAAGTACACAATGTATGCAATCTTTGAAGATTCTCCAAATGTAGCTCTAAGTAATGATCTTGAAGAAAAATAAATAAAGTATTCTTGAAGTAGAAGTAGAATAACCCAACCTTGTGTTCCATGTCTTGTACTATCCACGTGATGAAGAACTTATACCTATAGCAAATTATAAGTAGACCTCGATCCCTTGTCAATATTCTCATCCTTTGTGAGACACTGAGCACGATAATGTAACTCCTTCAAGTGTTATGACAAGCCTTCATCACCAACCATGTAAAGCACGAACAAGTTACCTTAAAAGTCAATGACTGGGAGTTCACGACTTTAAGATATGATAGAACACAAACTCGCGAAAATATTCTTCAATCATCAAACTTACCATAAGAACTCTTCCCCTTAAGATAACACATCTTCATGAAGAATTTAACGGAATAACATCTTCATACCATATGTAAAAGTTTCGCAACGGATAACTCTTTTACAAGGCTATCCCGATTACATAGTTTAAAATATCCATCAAATTCTTATGAACAATTGCTAACTCGGTTTAAGATCATTAATCCCTTTCAAAATTATCCGAGCCATAAATATTAACTTGATATTCTATATTAAAACGGAGATTTCATGTACCTTCGTGTGTAATTTCCTCCTTTTTGTGTGCTAAAAACATACCAATTTTCTCAAACAGCAGCTATTCTTTTGTCATCCGAGAACCTTCTTTGTCCAATATCATTTCTATGTGTACTGTCACATATCGGACAACACCTATCAACGCGTGAGCAAGCGTTTCTCGGACAACTCATGTCAACGCCTATTCTGTCAGCGTTCGACTTATTCTTGTCAGCGTCAAAATTACAAACGTCAGCGTCAACCATAAACTTTGTCAGCGTCTTGTCCCAAACACCGACGTCATCAAGTGAAATGGCTTAATAATATGTGATAATAACAGTGGATAAAATTACCTTTTGTGACAACTTTAGGCATTATGTCACTTCCAGAATATTCGTATATTAAAAGATCAAGTCCACAAATAAAGATGAATTTACTTGTTGAAATAAATCCCTTAATTTTAGCAAACAAATATCACATCCTTGTACAAAACATAAGCCACGTCTCTTACTTGTTTACTTTTTCAACCATCAGCAACTGTGTATCCCACGACTTTTTCTTTCTTTATCAACGCCAAATTAATAAGTATCAACGTCTTGCTTTAAACATGTCATGGGCCACAAACGGTTCATCCAATCACAATTTTGTTCTTGCAACTATAATCGTGTGAACACATACTATGTGAATACAAAATGATTTATCCGTGTGAACACAAATATTTATGATCGTGTGAACACAAAGTTTAAGTAACCATGTGAACACAATCATATAACCATGTGAACACAACAAATATCTCACTCGTGTCTTGCAGTAATAATCAACCAACAAATATATTTCCTTTTGCTGTAGACAATCGTAGACCAGGCACAAGCATTGTCACAACAAATATCTTCTTCGTGTGAACACAAACTAGGACCACAAAAAATAATGCCAATGTTTCTGTCGTATATCACAGCTACTTTCATCCAATAGTACAACGAATATTCTTTCTGAGCGTCTAGTACTAGGGAACCACACCATCAATTCTCTTTTCATTCCTTAGACACACACGTGAATACCATAGCAGCCATAAATGGTGAACACATACCGATCTAGGGTTTATTACAAAACCCTAAGACGAAGCTCTTAATAAAACATCACCAATTACATCACCATGATCTCCACAGAAACAAATAACATCTTCTCTTCTGTTTTATAATCGATTCTAGGGTTTGGCATAAACCCTAATTCATTATTTTATGTGAAACAGAAAACTTTGTACCATCTTTGCAGCCAACTTCGACCTCAAATAACTTTCTGATAAAAGCTCAGATCGAAAATCCCTTCGGTGAGATCCTAGACACAAGTGCCAAGAATCTACAGTTCAAAAATCACGAAGATCCAACGGTTAACGAAGGAGAGATCGTGTTTTGAATATGGCTGTTCACAGAAAACTGCATATACCCTGCTGCTGACTTTGACGCTTAATAACTTTTTCCTGGGGATAAAACTGGACAATCCCTCCGGTGGATGTTTAGATATATGTATGTAGAACACACATATAAAATTTCGTGACGATCCAATCAAAAGTTATGACCTTCTGAATACTGCTGCGCACACAAAAACGTCCAGAAAAACCCTAGACGGATTTTTCTTCTTTTCACCATACACGAACACCTTGTTGGTCCTAGCATCACGAGCCACGAGGCTCTGATACCAATTGTGGAAACCTTGGTTTCCGAATCTTTGAAGCTACTAGGAATGATCATTGTTCATATGATTAGATAATCAAAGCGGAATTAGAACAACAACCATTAACAAGGTGTTTAGGGCACAATAACATGAATTAAAACACAATTGGATTGTTCATTATATTAATAACAAACAATCACTAGATATGTATACATTGAATCCCACGTCTAGTACACACACGCTTTTAGGTTTACATTGTGAATATGAATGATAAATAAAACCTAAGACCCTTGGTTCCTTTTATAGTGTAAGGATTAGGGTTTACAAGAGATAATAACAAATAAACAAGTAAATCTTCTATTTAAATAAACTTATGCATAATATATCTTGCATGTTTATCTAAATAGAAGCTTCCATAAGCTTCTTGTCTACATTTCTATCAACTCTTAAATTGCATGTGACAATGCTTGAATTGCACACGACAACTCTTGAGCCAACAACGCTTAGTTTGTTCTTGTCAACGCCTAAATTGCTCTTGACAACGCTTAGACAATATCTTCATGTTTTCTTCGTTTTTAAGTTTCTGCCACATCAACTTTTTGACCCAACAAGCCTTCCGACATGAGATAAGACGATTGGAGATCGTACCACGCGCGTGGAGCTTGTTTCAACGCATAAAGAGCCTTCTTGAGCTTGTACACGTGATTAGGATACTCCGAGTTGACGAATCCATTCGGCTGACTTACGTAGACATCTTCCCTAAATTCACCAATAAGAAATGCCGTCTTAACGTCCATTTGGTAGACGATCATATTCATGTGAGCAACATAAGCAACGAATATTCTAATCGCCTCCAATCGTGCAACATGAGCAATGGATTCTTCAAAGTTAATACCCAAAGCTTGTTTGTAACCTCGAGCAACCAATCTAGCTTTGTTCTTTAACACTCCACCTAACTCATCAAGTTTAGCCTTATATACCCACAACTATGTAAGGATGTCAACGTTCTCGGGTAGAGGGACTAATTCCCATACTTCAAGGCGTTGAAATTCATTAAGTTCCTCTTGCATGGCTTGATACACGGCTTTTGACACCCAGTATGAAAATTAAAGTTTGTGTTCTCGGTATCTTAACGAATTGATTTCTGATTCTAAGTACCACTCTATTGTTTTTGGTGAAACAAATATTTTTGGGTGTTTTTAAAGTAAAACTGCAAAATTTTAAAGTAAAAGTGCAGGTAAAGTAAATCTAAGTCTAACTTAAAGTAAAAGGGCAAGTATTTAAAAGCGTGACTAAAATTAAAGGGCACTAAAAGTAAATAACTCAAACTTAAATCTAACTAAGGCAAGGCTAAAAGAAATCTAAGGAAAATAAACTTAAGGTACGACTAAGTAAAAAGGCGAGAAAAATAAAGCTCGAAATTAAAAAGCAGAAACTTAAAAACTGAAATTAAAGAAACCTGAAAATCAGCTCATCCGGAATAATACCCTTATCCGAAATATTTGGCTTACTCGGAATATGTCACATATCCGGAATAATCCTCTCTATTCGGAATGTTGGTCTTGATTCGGAATGTTGCTGTTGATCTGGAATGTTCCTTGATTCGGAATAATATTCCGAATAGAATACCTTACTCGGAATATGTCACTTATTCCGAATAGACGCTCTTTATCCGGAATGTTCTGCCTATCCGGAATATTCTGCCTATCCAGAATATTCTGCCTCTCCGGAGTAATAGATTGATCCGGAACTTTTGGTTGATCCGGAATATTATTCCCAATAAAGCCTTGATTCGGAATGTTTTAATATTCTGAATAAACACCTTGATGTGGAATAAATATTATTCCGAGTAAACCCAACTGATCCGGAATATCCAATATTCCGGATGAACAGACTTTGAAATCCTTCGTTCGGAATGTCTGGGAAGATCAGAACCTGGGAATACATAAACAAACACCCCGAAGAACAAGGAAACACAAAACTATACGGATCTAATAAAAACTAAGCAAAATCAACCACAAGATTAAATCAAACTAGTGAATAAACATCTATTAAGCATAGACAATCAATCCAAAACAATCAAACTAACAAAACTAACCACAATAATCAAAACCCACTTTGATAAAAATAAGAATATGAACATGAACATAAAAATTAAAGATTAAAGAAAGGTAGAATGAGATCAAATAATAAAGATAAAGATTAACAAGAAGTAAAAGAATACTTACTTGAAATTAAATGGTAATTAAGGTGCAAGACAAGTATTTAAATTTGACAAGTAATTAAATGACAAGGTAATTAAAAGTGGAAGAACTAATTGTCACTATTAGCCAACAAAAATGAAAAGATTAATCCTAATGACTATATATAGGGGAGGATTAAGGGGTGCTTAGGAAGCTTCCTCCCCTCTTTCCTTTCTCCTTAATTGCATGCTTAGTCCTTCTCTTCTTAATCTTTTGTTAATTGCACCATTAGTCCTTAAGACTTTTAATCTTCTTAATCTTGGACTTTAAATGGCTTTGTCTCAGGATTTCTTCTAACTCGTCTTGTAATTCTTCAAAAATTAGACTTGAGTTTTTCGGTTTTTGATAAACTTCTGTCTTTTGACTTTTTCTTCGATAAATCTTCAGAATTGGTCTTGGACTTCCGTTCTTTTTGCACTCTTGACTTCTTGACTTCGTCTTTCGTCTTTTTCTTCGATAAAAGCCCGTGAATGCCCGTGTTTTCTCCAATTTTCACCTTTTCGTCCTAAATCATAACAAAAACACAAACCACGCATAATTCCGACATAAAAGACATAAAATACACGTTTTGGCTCGGTTATTATTGTAATTAAGTGGTAAAAAGGATGGGTGTTTACACACCTATCAAATCCCCTACACTTGACCATTGCAATGTCCTCATGCAATGCATTAGTTACAAAGCACGTTTACATTTTTCATTAAATTCAACCCACGTTGGCCTTTATTAAAGAGATAGAAAACTATAAACATTCAAAGGAAGAAAATAAAGAAATCAAAAAGCATACCTTGGGTTTTAGAAATGTCATGAATAATCATCATCCTCAAGTTTTCACTTTCTCCAAACCAAGCATAAAAACGAGATCATTGTTATTATAAGTTAGCAAACTAACACAAACTCATGTGGGCCAATTATTTACTTGGACTCCCTTATTCCTAGGTGTATCTCTTATATTTTGTTTTTGTCTTGAATGATCACGAGGATGCATTTTTGACTTATTTCGATAGTTTTTTAGTCCGAAAATAAAGTGAACGATTTAATCAATAGTCAGCTAAAGGACAAAATCTTTTAAAACTGCTTCTCGGGACCTCATAAAGTTCATATCTTGGCATAACTCGCTTCGCGATTTGAGACCTTTCTCGGACCGATATTTGGCAGCGACTTCATACTTCAAACCTTGAGAGACGTTCATGAAATAATGGCCTTCTCTTCATAATAGGAATTTCTTCACTTGAAGTTTTGAGAGATTCATACTTTGACCACGACTTCTTCATTTTTCTCCAATCTTTATTTTGGACTTTGATATACAACGATCCGCCTCCTTTTATGACTTGGATCTATTTATCCTCATACCTTGCTAGGGTCTTTTCGGATACACTTCTCCATGACTTTTGGGGAGTTTTTTTGCTTTTTGTCGTGTGTCTCGATCCTTCATATTGATTTTCGTTAAATGATTCTTCACATTACTTTGGATCTTTAGCAACAAAATATAGCCCTCATGCCTTGTTAGGACCTTTTTGGACTCGCCAATCTTCGCATCCCGCTTCAATAAGTTATGCCTTGGCTATGAACTCTAATCCATACCGAGCAACTTTTAAACGATCTTGGGCTAGAAGCTAAGTAACTTTTCAAATCGTACAACCTTATTTATTGCAGATAAATTTATTAGCAGGCGATGGGAGAATAGGCTTATAATTAACTCACATAAATTCATGAAAGAATACCGAACTTATAATTGACTCTATCATCTCTCGTTCTCCACAGTTTAAAATCTCAAGTAATGAGACTCGTGGATGCTTAGCCTATTAAATCAAAGTTTTGGGTTTTCGAGTCATCTATAGGATCTTGAAAACTCTTAGACTTTTTCAAGTTTAGAAATCGCGTTTTAAAGTGCCCTTGATAAACGACTCTCTAGGATCAATTATAGGAACTTGCGAAAAGTTCTTGTTCTTAACCCGTGAGAGTTAAGACTTTCGCGTTTAATAGCTCCCTATATAAAAGCCTAGCAAAACTTGACTTAAACACGTTAAGGATACTAGCTAGAGTAAACTTAGATAAGTAAACTCGGGTTGAGTCAAAAGATTCACAACGTTTGAAAATTAAAACCACTTTATTAAATTTTATTCTAATAAGGAAAGGGAATAACTATACAAAGGGGAAAAACTAACGGGCCAAAATAGATCAAAATTTTTGAAAAATGTCGAAAAATTGATTTTCCGGTTAAAATGAGGACAAATACAAGGAAAAGACCACTTAACTTCGATAGAAGTCCCCCCTACACTTAATATAAACATTGTCCTCAATGTTTAAGCATGTGGGAGTAAACTCCCCTACACTTAGGACATTGTGCACTTTGTTTAAATCACGCTAAGGAAAAGACAACTAAAGAGATTCCTATTTTAATATTTAAAAATATAAAAGAGTGAATCGAAAAGAGTTTAGGATAGAACCAGGAAAATGGGAACACGGAATCACGGGTCGTCAAGAATCATCAAGAGTGGATCATTGAGTGCTCGAATCCCTGATTATAAAAAGAGAGGAGAGAGAAAACACCAACGGGTCTCCCCTACACTTAGGATAAACAAAGCTAAAAGATAGATGCATGGGTTGCCTCCCAAGAAGCGCTTGATTTTTGATTACCGAGTCGTGAACCTGGCTCGACCTTGATTAGCAAAGGAAGTAGCATGAAACACATCTACCAGGATCAAAGACATAGTTTTCATCTATCAAATAACACAAGCTTAAGGCGAACAAGGCAAGCCAAAAAAGAGTAGGCAAGGTTCCCTTAAGCAGCGATGGAGCACGGTGGAAGCAAGGGTGAAGTGGTGCAAGCAGATTTCCATAAGTTCCAAAGATATTTCCTTTTATTTCATCAGACGGATACTGAGATGGTTGCAGAATAACAATACCGGGGTCGAACACCTTTTCCTTTAAGGGAAAATAGCACTCAGGCTCAGCAGAATGGGAAGAAGATCCGCGAAGAAGCACAACCTCGTCCTCAGAAGGGGGACAAAGAGGTGTTAAATCATACGTGCTGCGGATGTCGGTGTCGACCGGTTTCTCCTCCTTTGAATGTATTTTCTTCAAATCCAAAGTAGGATCAAGACGATAATCTTCAAAATCTAAAGGAGGAGCATCACTCTCATGAGGGAAGTACGTATTGAGAAACGTAGAGAAGTCTTCCTCAAATGAGTAATCGTCCAAAGTAGGATCGAGTGATGGCGGAGGATCTTCATCATGTGAAGAATCGCTCGAAAGAGTATCAGCCTCATCAAAATCATCGTATGTGGGCAGATCGGGATACTCGGAAGTACAATCATCAAAATCATCTGAATCTGAGCTAGAATCATCATCATAAGCATCGAAGATTGGAGAATCATAAAAGGGAGAAGGTTCCAAATTGGATAGAGAATCATCCACATCATCGTGAAAAAGTGGATTATCATTGCAAGACTCGAATAGAGGATTGTTGTAGATGACAAAATCATCGAGCACATTAATCATATTCACTGATTCTCGTCCAAAGGATTTGCTTGTAAGCTTCCCCATTTTAAAAACTTGTGAATCATTCCCGACTCTTAAGATTAACTCACCTTCGGCAACATCAACTAGAGCTCGTCCGGTTCTCAAGAATGGCCGATCAAGTATTAAAAGAATACGAGGGTCCATTTCATAATCAACAACCACAAAATCGACCGGGAAAGTAAATGTGCCAACTTTAATGAACACGTCTTCGGCTATACCAACGGGGTAAGCGAGAGTGCGATTAGCAAGTTCAAGAGTCGTCTTTGTTGGAGTGAGGTCGGATAATGAGAGTGTTTTCCAAACACTCAAAGGCATAAGATTAATACTGGCCCCGAGATCAGCAAGGGTAGTAAATTCTTCAGTTTTGTTGAAGATGCAAGGCAAAACAAAACGACCGGGATCTCCAAGCTTTTCCGGAAGTTCTTTAAGAATAACTGCAGAACAGTTTTCATTTAAACGTGTGTTGGCGAGTGTCACACCCCACCATGGCGGAATATATGGGGCGCGACGTATGGATATCATCACAACAATAGCGTGTCTATAGAGTTAACTAAATGAAATAGAAATGTCATAAAAAGGTGACACAATGCCATGAAAATATCTCAAACAATGCAGGCGCCTAGGTAAGTAGGTAACACGCCTACCTCTTACCAAAGACATACAAATAAACAAACATCAAACATATAGGTGTCTAAAAAGTATCACTTATTCAAACATTAAATAAAAACTAAGAGGAAAGGGATTCATCCTAATGCAGTCTTAGTAGCCTCTAAACTCTAGCCACATCTAACCTCATCCTCCTCAACTACCTCACCTGAAAATGACACTAAAATCTGTCAACATAAAGTTGGTGAGAACATAGGTTTAAGTTATCTAGAACATCATAAGAAACCTTTACATCCGCTGCAAATAAGTTGAAGGAAAACAATTTATAGTAATGGACCATAATGTGATAATCATGTTACATGCATCCACAACAAAACATAAACCAAGTACCGATCACATCTACAATTCACAAAGCACACTATAACAATCAAGAAGTATCCCGTCACACACACAAGAACACACACCACACTATCCGGATCTTTCCCACACCACCTGTGGAAGATGAACTATATCCCCGTCGAGATATCTTGCCTCCGAAGAGACGATGCACAAGTACTCAGGACGGATCGTGCCCCACGAACCAAGAACTCAGGACGGATCGTGTCCCACGAACCAAGAACTCAGGACGGATCATGCCCCACGCTCCACACACATCACCACTGGTCCCATAGACGCCCATACATCTACGTACCAATCCCAATCATAACCCAATCAAGATTCACATATCAGAACACATATCAAAGCACATATGAGAACACATAAGCACGCAAGTCACACAATATTACATGTATGTCCACACATTTTAAAACATAGTACTAAATCATGTTAAAGAACATTGCAAGTGTCATCTCCATCCCATACTGGAAAAACATTTAAAAACGTAGCAAAACGGGACTATGAACTCACCTGATAACACAGCAAGCTAGCACTCCTGAAAACCTATAAAATCATACACGACACCCTTAGCTCAGGTATTAACACCCAAGTTAAGTAACAATCAAGGAGATGAATCTAATCCCCCAATCCCCACTAACTAGTTCTCCCACTACAAGCTATTCTATACGTAAAATTCTAGTTTTTCCCCGGTATGGTTTACTAGTCACTAAACGATCAAATGAAGTGAACTTAACACCACACTTGACTCCTACCCTACTGGAGTTATGTTGTTATATGATCTAAGAACTTCAAAAACCAATTTTACTTTCTAATTACACGTTTAACCCTTTCGTTTAGTCTCTACGCCAAAAGTTGTTTTCACCAAAACTGATTTTCCGTACATGCTAAATGTTTGACACCAAAACCCCGACCTAAACACCATAAATCTTATTGAAAACCTCCAGTCCTTTTATATACATTATAAAGATTTCCTAAATCAAAAATATTTGGCTATCTCATCCGTTTGTTCAGGTTTTGACTCAAATCCCCGAAATCAAAATTTATTCCTGAACAGCGCACTGTTTTTGTAAAAATTATTTGACGACCTTCCCGAACTCCATTTTCGACCAACCTTACATTTTTGAAAAGTAGACTCCCTGAACTTAATTTTAAAAAAAAGAAACTCGACCAAAGGTGCTACCTACTGACCGGAACAGTCGACACAAGACAGCCTTAAAATT
The DNA here is from genome assembly GCA_025667525.1 of Glebionis coronaria. Taxonomy (NCBI): domain Eukaryota; kingdom Viridiplantae; phylum Streptophyta; class Magnoliopsida; order Asterales; family Asteraceae; genus Glebionis; species Glebionis coronaria. Next base: position 149,398 of record JANFOE010001735.1, read on the forward strand.
CAGACTGTTTTACGCCTTTATGCACTAACCCTCTAAACATCATTAATTATCCCTAAATTTATAACACAAACCCTAAAATCATTAATGGATCTTAATTAATATATTTTTCCATAAAATTAATAAAACCTTAATCATCTCAATGATGGTTAATTAACAATAAAATTATGATTAATTAATAAAAACATAAATTATATTAAGGTTTAGTTGATCACTTACCTTGAAACAAGAAAAATTAATGAACCCTAATCATAATTTCGACTTCTCTTGATATCCATGGAAGATTTAGACTGATTTTAGGTTTATTTAGGGTTATTAGTCGTTTTTAGGGGTCTAAGGGTGTTTATATAGGCCTTGGAAACTTTCTGGACAAGTTTAGGCCCAATTAGGACTTTTAAATGGTAATGATCCTATTTTTATTAATTTAATTATTAAAATTAAGGCTATGGGACACACAAATTAGACTCCTCTCTGTGTTTTATCATATTTACACTCTCCCCCTTCTATTTTATGTTTACTTATACTCCTATACACTTTCGGGACCAAACCGGGTACCCTTTTACTAATTTTTCGACTTTTTACGCGATTTTTGAACTAGCCTTCATTTCTAAAAGTTTCTAAATATAGAAAGTAACTATAAAACTTATACTAACCATATTATATATACTTAATACATACATACAACATAGGATACGCACACGAAACCTTATTAAAATGATACCCGAACTTTTCTGCAGTTCATTTCTGAACTCATTTCATTTCATTTCATTTCGTTTCATTTCCAACTTATACCATGATTTATACATTCATGTGAACTCATGAGCACGAACCAACCCCATTACATCATCATATAACGTACCATGTACTACATAAACAATGTCTAACATCATGATAAAGTCTCAAATATGAGCACATAACACATAAACGCACACCAAGCACACGATCAACATCAAACAGTCAAAAGTGAAAAATCCAAAATCTAGGGTTGTCACATCACTCCCTCCTAATAGAAATCTCGTCCCGAGATTTACTCCATAAGCTCAAAAAAACTTCATTTCACAACCAACTCGCTATCTCTCTCATAAGAACACCGGATCATCCGTATGACTACAACAACGCCCTCAATGAGTATAAGCTCAAGACAAATTTTAGGACCCCCAACTTCGGATAAACGATCAAGCCCATGGAAAACTAACGGACGTTTACGTGAAAGAATTTAAAAATATGAACCAAAACCTGAGACTCCAAAAGATACTCAACATAAAACATGTATCGACTCCCAACGAACCATGAAAACGGACCAATGACACAAGAAGAACCCAGCGACAACCGAAACGTATTACGACGGGTGACATACTATTAAAACCTTGTGCAAAACCAAATTTTACCCCAGAATGGATTTTGTACCTTAATGTATATTAGTTGTTCTAAAACCATGGTATCACATTAGTAATTTATGTAATCATTTGACGAAAAAAAATCTATAGTCTCTTCACGAACGATCAATTGCCTAAAGCACACAACACAATATCACGCGTCAACATTGACTCCGGAACCCACATTCTTCATTAATGTAACAATCTCTATGATGGATACATCTAAAATCCTATCCCAAAGCAGCCCTATGTTAGCCTTCTAAGTGTCCGCTATTCCAAAATACCCAAAACACGAGTTTAAACCATGTTGTCCGAAAATTAATCTTGAACTCGACAGTTGTACAATTAATTCGACCAAGCTACTGACTTCCATTGACAATACGTTGTAAATATTTGAAAAGTACGCTCCGAGTACATAACTTTAGGCTTTTGAATCACCCAAAAATCTTTAAAAACGAATAAGTTATAACCAAAACGATTTTTACCTAGAATCTGCCCAGACATTAGCGACAGTTTCTGACAGTTTAGCGATGAATTCTGACAATTTAGCGACAGGTTCTGCCTACTCCGATTTATAACAAAAAAAAAACGATTTGAAACCCTAAAACCCCTCATTAATTACCAAATTCAAGACCTAATTTATTTTAATTCTAGAAAATTAGAAACTCTTACCCATCATATGAGTAATTACATGATTTTAACATATTTAATTAAATAAGAACAAGAATTTAACTAAAGATCATTAGCTTTAGGTGATCAAAACCAATTTTAGTTTTTTTTTAAAAAATAATAATAATAATAATAATAATAATAATAATAATAATAAACAAGCCATACTTATATGTTAAAAAAAAATATATCCCATCTTATTTCAAACACGCTTACGACACTTAACCTTTATTTCACCGACTACCAACAACTATTTTAACTATTTACAAATTCCATTTCTTTTACCACATAAGATACAAACTAAAAGATACCGTGATCCCAAAAAGAATTCTCCACCCTCTCAATAGCCTCTACACCAAAAGTACCGTACAAACAAATACGTGAAATGAGGACTCGATAAATGCGCTACTACAGAAGTTGAACATCCCAAAGAATGAAGAGCTATAAAACCATCCTAAGAATACAACCGATAAGTAGAAGGGATATACACATATATAGGCATATGCGTACATACACTCAAATCCGTACAACATATACAATACAAGCATGTATTAACCCTCTTTCATGCAACCATACTTAGGAATCCATTGATGTCGTGGTACTTGTATAACTATGTTGGCCACCATACTTATACCAGTCCCCTTTCACTAATGCACTCCCTCCTATGATGACACTTATAAGAATTAATACTACACATAACACATCCGTCTACCAACTCAAATAATCACATAGATCCTACAACTCATATAAGCACATAATCCACAACATAACAAAAGGTCAAAAATCACATGTATTAAAATAACATAGCCAATGCATGAAACAAATAAACTCGTAGTCCAGCTGAACCAACGTAGACTAAATTCAAAATGTATAAAGAACATGAAAACGTAATTAAACAAAATCCAACAATGACTAGCGTATACGACTATAGTTCTACCCGCACTAGTCAAAACTCGTAAATAAAATAAAATGTAGCTAAGTATGAACTTACTATGGTTAAATTCATACGAGTCAAAACATCGCAATAAATAACATCCAAACACATCAATTAATATAAAATACACACATACTCCTATGACGCCTATATGCAGGGACCCTTAAGCTATAGATTAGGCTACGCGACTAAGCAACCTAATTCTCTAGAACCATATTCTCTGATACCATTCTGTCACACCCCACCATGGCAGAATATATGGGGCGCGACGTATGGATATCATCACAACAATAGCTTGTCTATAGAGTTAACTAAATGAAATAGAAATGTCATAAAAAGGTGACACAATGCCATGAGAATATCTCAAACAATGTAGGCGCCTAGGTAAGTAGGTAACACACCTACCTCTTACCAAAGACATACAAATAAACAAACATCAAACATATAGGTGTCTAAAAAGTATCACTTATTTGAACATTAAATAAAAACTAAGAGGAAAGGGATTCCTCCTAATGTAGTCTTAGTAGCCTCTAAACTCTAGCTACTTCTAACCTCATCCTCCTCAACTACCTCACCTGAAAATGACACTAAAATCTGTCAACATAAAGTTGGTGAGAACATAGGTTAAGTTATCTAGAACATCATAAGAAACCTTTACATCCGCTGCAAATAAGTTGAAGGAAAACAATTTATAATAATGGACCATAATGTGATAATCATGTTACATGCATCCACAACAAAACATAAACCAAGTACCGATCACATCTACAATTCACAAAGCACACTATAACAATCAAGAAGTATCCCGTCACACACACAAGAACACACACCACACTATCCGGATCTTTCCCACACCACCTGTGGAAGATGAACTATATCCCCGTCGAGATATCTTGCCTCCAAAGAGACGATTCACAAGTACTCAGGACGGATCGTGCCCCACGAACCAAGAACTCAGGACGGATCGTGTCCCACGAACCAAGAACTCAGGACGGATCGTGCCCCACGCTCCACACACATCACAACTGGTCCCATAGACGCCCATACATCTACGTACAAATTCCAATCATAACCCAATGAAGATTCACATATCAGAACACATATCAAAGCACATATGAGAACACATAAGCACGGAAGTCACACAATATCACATGTATGTCCACACATTTTAAAACATAGTACTAAATCATGTTAAAGAACATTGCAAGTGTCATCTCCATCCCATACTGGAAAAACATTTAAAAACGTAGCAAAACGGGACTATGAACTCACCTGATAGCACAGCAAGCTAGCATTCCTGCAAACCTATAAAATCATACACGACACCCTTAGCTCAGGTCTTAACACCCAAGTTAAGTAACAATCAAGGAGATGAATCTAATCCCCCAATCCCTACTATCTAGTTCTCCCACTACAAGCTATTCTATACGTAAAATTCCAGTTTTTCCCCGGTACGGTTTACTAGTCACTAAACGATCACATGAAGTGAACTTAACACCACACTTGACTCCTACCCTACCGGAGTTATGTTTTTATATGATCTAAGAACTTCAAAAACCAATTTTACTTTCTAATTACACGTTTAACCCTTTCGTTTAGTCTCTACGCCAAAAGTCGTTTTCACCAAAACTGATTTTCCGTACATGCTAAATGTTTGACACCAAAACCCCGACCTAAACACCATAAATTTTATTGAAAACCTCCAGTCCTTTTATATATATTATAAAGATTTCCCAAATCAAAAATATTTGGCTATCTCATCCGTTTGGTTAGGTTTTGACTCAAATCCCCGAAATCAAAATTTATTCCTGAACAGCGCACTGTTTTTGTAAAATTTATTTGACGACCTTCCCTAACTCCATTTTCGACCAACCTTACATTTTTGAAAAGTAGACTCCCTGAACTTAATTTAAAAAAAATAAACTCGACCAAAGGTGCTACCTACTGCCCGGAACAGTCGACACAAGACAGCCTTAAAAATCAGACTGTTTTACGCCTTTATGCACTAACCCTCTAAACATCATTAATTATCCCTAAATTTATAACACAAACCCTAAAATCATTAATGGATCTTAATTAATATATTTTTCCATAAAATTAATAAAACCCTAATCATCCCAATGATGGTTAATTAACAATACAATTATGATTAATTAATAAAAACATAAGTTATATTAAGGTTTAATTGATCACTTACCTTGAAACAAGAAAAATTAATGAACCCTAATCATAATTTCGACTTCTCTTGAAATTGATGGAAGATTTAGACTGATTTTAGGTTTATTTAGGGTTATTAGTCGTTTTTAGGGGTCTAGGGGTGTTTATATAGGCCTTGGTAACCTTCTGGACAAGTTTAGGCCCAATTAGGACTTTTAAATGGTAATTATCCTATTTTTATTAATTTAATTATTAAAATTAAGGCTATGGGACCCACAAATTCGACTCCTCTCTATGTTTTATCATATTTACACTCTCCCCCTTCTATTTTATGTTTACTTATACTCCTATACACTTTCGGGACCAAACCGGGTACCCTTTTGCTAATTTTTCGACTTTTTACGCGATTTTTGAACTAGCCTTCATTTCTAAAAGTTTCTAAATATAGAAAGTAACTATAAAACTTATCCTAACCATATTATATAAACTTAATACATACATACAACATACGATACGTACACGAAACCTTATCAAAACGATACCCGAACTTTTCTGCAGTTCATTTCTGAACTCATTTCATTTCGTTTCATTTCCAACTTATACCATGATTTATACATTCATGTGAACTCATGAGCACGAACCAACCCCATCACATCATCATATAACGTACCATGTACTACATAAACAATGTCTAACATCATGATAAAGTCTCAAATATGAGCACATAACACATAAACGCACACCAAGCACATGATCAACATCAAACAGTCAAAAGTGAAAAATCCAAAATCTAGGGTTGTCACAGCGAGCTCAATCAACTTCTCCTTCTTGCTAAGCAATTCCTTGAATGCTTTCACAAATTTCGGCATGTGGACAAGTGCTTCAACAAGGCAAATGTTGATGTTCATTTGAGAGAGCATCTTCACATAGCTCGTCACTTGAGAGTCATCCTTGGTTAGCATTTTGGTCTTGCCTGAACGTGAAGGATAAGGGATATTGGGTTTGGGTGGTGAAGGTGTAGGTGTAGTAGGTAAATGTTGAGATGTTGAAGGGTCCTTCTTAGGAACATCGTCATGACGAGGCGGAGACGGTGATGGTGTACTAATACTAGGTGTAGGAGGAGTAGGGATAAATGGTGGTGGAGGAGGTGTAGATGATGGGGACGGGATCGGTGGTCCTACTATGGTGACTCCACTACGGGTAGTAATAGCACTCACATTTGCTCGCGGATTGGTGACGGTGTTTGAAGGTAGAGAACTCGAAGAAGAAGGTTGAGCGGCGGGCAAGAAACTAGCAAGCATATTCTTCAAATCATTTGTTTGAGTGCTGAAGGAGGATTGAATATTATCTCGAAGCTCGGATCTTATCTCATTTCCTTGCTTGGTGATATCCCCTTTCAGATTGAAAATTTGACTATGCAGATTCTTGGTTTGCTCACCTTGGGTTCTCATTATGGCTTCAACATCCGGGTTAATGGGTGGGGCTTGTTGAGTGGGTGGGTGATAAGGATTAGAAGCTCTTGGTGGGATTTGGTTGCTTCTATTGTAGTTGTTGGCGGGGTTTTGGTTTTTAGGAGAAAACCCGGGTGAAAGGTAGTTGTTTGACCGGTAACTCAGCAAATTTCTATCCCCTTGTTGTCGAGCTTGGTAATTTTCCGGTGAATAATTACCATAAGCTGCATACACATTTTCCGGATTTCCTTGAGTCGAAGGATAATCGGTGTATGAGTGAGGACCGCCGCATGTTTCACAAGGATTAGCAACCGATTTAACTTGTTGTTGTTGGTTTGAAGCGAGAAGCAAGATACTTTTGTTCATTTCAGTCATCATGCGTGTGAATTCGGTCATATCAAGGCTTGCTGAGGTGGAGGGAACATTGACTCTCTGGTTGTTCCTTGAAGAAGCGGAGGAATCCCAGTATTTATGATGATTAGTCATGTTCTCAATAAGCTCTCTACACTCCTTGGGTCTCCTTTTCATAAATGTGCCACCGGCGGCTGCATTAATCGTATCACGATCACGAAAAGTCAAACCGTTGTAAAAAGTATCAATTAAGGTCACAGGGAGCATGTTGTGGTTTGGACAACGATCAATCAAGACATTATATCTTTCCCAAGAATCAAAAAGAGATTCATCGGGTTCTTGCATGAAACCGCTGATTTGATTTCAAAGGCTCGTCACCATGAATGGTGGAAAGTAGCGCGACAAAAAGCGTTGAGTCATGTCATCCCAAGTATGAATAGAATTCGTCGGAAGACGATCAAACCATTTCTCGGCATGATGTGATAAAGTATGTGGGAAGAGTTGAAGGCGTAGAACATCCATTGTGGCACCGGGCAACTTCATGCTTTGAGTGATTGTAATGAACTTGTCGAGGTGTTTGTTGGCATCATCATCAGGCATTCCTCGAAAAGGATTTTTTTGCACTTGCTGAATCATGTGGTGCTTCAACGAAAACTCCGGAGCCGTGATTTGCATTGGCGCAATCGGTCCTCCTCGTCCAAACATGGTAGGTTGACAAAGCTCCTCCATTGTCCGAAGATCGGGCTGTGGAAGAACATTGTTGTTATTGTTGAGGTGCGGTGGATTATTGTTGTTGTTAACACCTGACATACTTAAATCTTCTCGAGTCTCGGGCTCTTGATGATTAGAAGATCTAGTACGCATACACCTACAAAGGAAAAAGAAAACAATACCAAACACAAAGACAATATATATACACAATAAAAATAAAATCTTTTTGGATTTTTTAAATTTTTAATTTTTATGGATTTTTAGCAATTTTTAATTTTTATGATTTTTTTGAATTTTTTAAGCAAGAAAAGTAACGCTCACAAGTGAACGGATCCTAAAAAGCAACGCGTCTATCACAGAAAACCGTTAATCTTTACGAAAAGAGCCGGCAGCGGCGCCATTTGATACACGGCTTTTGACACCCCGTATAAAAACTAAAGTTCGTGTTCTCGATATCTTAACGAATTGATTTCTGATTCTAAGTAAGACTCTATTGTTTTTGGTGAAACAAATATTTTTGGGTGTTTTTAAAATAAAAGTGCAAAATTTTAAAGTAAAAGTGCAGGTAAAGTAAATCTAAGTCTAACTTAAAGTAAAGGGCAAGTATTTAAAAGCGTGACTAAAATTAAAGGGCACTAAAAGTAAATAACTCAAACTTAAATCTAACTAAGGCAAGGCTAAAAGAAATCTAAGGCAAATAAACTTAAAGTGCGACTAAGTAAAAAGGCGGGAAAAATAAAGCTCGAAACTAAAAAGCAGAAACTTAAAAACTGAAATTAAAGAAACCTGAAAATCAGCTCATCCGAAATAATACCCTTATCCGGAATATTTGGTTTACTCAGAATATGTCACCTATCCGGAATAATCCTCTCTATTCGGAATGTTGGTCTTGATTCGGAATGTTGCTGTTGATCCGGAATGTTCCTTGATTTGGAATAATATTCCGAATAGAATACCTTACTCGGAATATGTCACTTATTCCGAATAGACGCTCTTTATCCGGAATGTTCTGCCTATCCGGAATATTCTGCCTATCCGGAATATTCTGCCTATCCGGAATAATAGATTGATCCGAAACTTTTGGTTGATCCGGAATATTATTCCGAATAAAGCCTTGATTCGGAATGTTTTAATATTCTGAATAAACACCTTGATGCGGAATAAATATTATTCCGAGTAAACCCAACTGATCCGGAATATCCAATATTCCGGATGAACAGACTTTGAAATCCTTCGTTCGGAATGTCTGGGAAGATCAGACCCGGGAATACAGAAAGAAACACCCCGAAGAACAAGGAAACACAAAACTATACGGATCTAATAAAAACTAAGCAAAATCAACCACAAGATTAAATCAAACTAGTTAATAAACATCTATTAAGCATAAACAATCAATCCAAAACAATCAAACTAACAAAACTAACCACAATAATCAAAACCCACTTTGATCAAAATAAGAACATGAACATGAACATAAAAATTAAAGATTAAAGAAAGGTAGAATGAGATCAAATAATAAAGATAAAGATTAACAAGAATTAAAAGAACACTTACTTGAAATTAAATGGTAATTAAGGTGCAAGACAAGTATTTAAATTTGACAAGTAATTAAATGACAAGGTAATTAAAAGTGGAAGAACTAATTGTCACTATTAGCCAACAAAAATGAAAAGATTAATCCTAATGACTATATATAGGGGAGGATTAAGGGGTGCTTAGGAAGCTTCCTCTCCTCTTTCCTTTCTCCTTAATTGCATGCTTAGTCCTTCTCTTCTTAATCTTTTGTTAATTGCACCATTACTCCTTAAGCCTTTTAATCTTCTTAAACTTGGACTTTAAATGGCTTTGTCTCGGGATTTCTTCAAACTCGTCTTGTAATTCTTCAATAAATTACACTTGAGTTTTTTGGTTTTTGATAAACTTCCGTCTTTTGACTTTTTCTTCGATAAATCTTCAGAATTGGTCTTGGACTTTCGTTCTTTTTGCACTCTTGACTTCTTGACTTCGTCTTTCGTCTTTTTCTTCGATAAAAGCCCGTGAATGCCCGTGAATGCCCGTGTTTTCTCCACTTTTCACCTTTTCGTCCTAAATCACAACAAAAACACAAACCACGCATAATTCCAACATAAAAGACATAAAATACACGTTTTGGCTCGGTTATTATTGTAATTAAGTGGTAAAAAGGATGGGTGTTTACACACCTATCATGGCTTCAATCCAAGATGATTGTGTCATGGCTTGTTGCCAAGATGTAGGTTACTTCTCGCAGAGAAACACGTCAAAAAAGAAATATAATGCGTGCTCTTGTAGTTGATGACGTGTCAAGACTAGTCGATCGATGTCACCAATAATATTACGGATTGGGTGATCCTTTGTCCATTTGGTGTTATGATTTTCAATCCGTGGTGGTCTGGAGTAAACAATTGATGGAGCTTCCTCTGAGGTAGACGCACCGCTAGGTTTTTCGGGTATTTGTGAACCAAAGAATGGAAGCTCTTGTAGGTGAGAAATTTCCAAATCGTGATCATAGTAATCCTCTTCAACATCATTAGGAACGAGTGGGGGTGTTGATTCGGGTGTAGTTTGAGAATTGTTGGGGGATGGTGCATCTGGTTCAATAGTCACTGTAGATGCATCGGATTGATTTCCATTATCTTGAGCAACAACTTCGGGAATCAGAGCTACTGCTGCAGGTGCTGGAGAATCATCACTTGGAGGATCAGAGAATTCATCAAACATAGGTTGAAATAACTCATCCGACCCCGGCCTTGTAGGTAGTGTAAATGATGGAGAAGAAGGATTGGTTGGAGTTAATCCGGAACTAATCGTACCGGTTCCCATCTCATGAAGTGCAGGTTCAGAGCTGTGTTTCTCAGAATCCATCGCTGTGAGCTCATTAAAATCGGCATCCAAAGCTTCTACTATCTTGCCAAGACGACGGTTATAAATTCGGTAAGATTTCTTTGCGGGTGAGTAACCAATTAAAATTCTAATATCAGCCTTCGGTTGAAGTTTGCCCAAATTCTCACTATTAGTATTTGGATAGCACAGAGCACCAAACACATGAAGAAATGAAATATCGTCCATGAAGAAGCTCATATGGAGTTTTTCCATGGCGCTTACGAATGATGGAGCGGTTTTGGGTATAACATGCGGTTGCCACTGCTTCAGCCCATAAGAATAAAGGAGCATTCGCATAAATCAACATGGTTCTAGAAGCTTCTATAAGTGTACGGTTACGTATTTCCACGACACCGTTTTGTTGCGGAGTGCGAGCAACTGATTAACGACCTCTTCATAATAGTCTCGTAGAGTCTGATTAACGAACTCAGTTCCATTATCAGTTCGAATGCGGCGGATAGTAGCATTAAGATGCACCTGGACCATCTTAAGAAAAGTAATAATATATGTTGTTGCTTGATCCTTGGTTGCTAAGAATTTAACCCATGTAAACCTTGAAAAATCATCCACCATGACGAGGATATAATTTCGACCACTCACACTAGCCATACGCATCGTCCCACAAAGATCCATGAGCAAAAGTTACAGTGGTTCTTGGTTGGTGTCTTCCGCTTTAGGTTTGTATGATTTCTTGGTTCTTTCCTTAAAGAATACGCGGAATTTAAATGATCCTTTTCGAACTTGAGTTTTGGAAGACCACGAACAAGCTCGTTTTTAGCCAAATGATTAATAGCATCAAAGTTAAGATGAGATAACCGACGATGCCGCAACCATGACTTAGTCTTAGATGCTTTGGAGAGAAGGCATACAGGAGAGGCAACTATCATGTTTTGAATAGACAGTGTATAGAGATTATCCCCTCGATAACCTTTTAACAAGTCATTTCCTACAAGATCATGAATGAAGCAAGTATGTTGTCGAAAAGCAAACTCAAGGTTTGAATCGTAAAATTTTCCCACAGAGAATAAATTATGAACAAGTCCCTCAACGTAATACACCCTTGAAATTGTAATATTCCCAATTTGATATCCACCATAACCCATAATCTTCGCAATATGGTCGTTGCCAAATTTCACGTTTCCTAGAAACTCGCTGACGAAATTTCTGAGCATCGAGCGGTCTCCGGTCATATGCTTGGAGCATCCAGAGTCTATATACGAGAGGATGATTTGGACCACCTAAAAATATCACCAGACAAAGACGATGTATCGGAATCTAGTAGTTCCTCTATGTTAGCAGGTACAAATATATTTATCTTAGATTTGCTAAAAGAACAATTCTTAGGCTTCCAAATTTTCTTCCTAGATGCCGACTTAGATTCTAGTTGTCTAAGATCCTAAGTTACTTCTTCATTGGAAGGCACAATAGTGGGGGCAGACCTAGTTAAAGGGAGATTTTTCCATTTGTTAGTGCTAGTGTTCCTATTTAAAGGACTTTGAGACCTAACTTTCGTGGATGTGATCCTAGTAAAAGGGCACGTAGTTCCATTTGCAGTAAAGGTCCTACCAATGGGTTTCCATTGCCAACCAACTTGGGTGAATTTCTTCCCCGTTGGAGTCCATTCAAGATTGTTCCTAATTGCATACATTTCATTCACATGGTCAACAAGACATAAATCATGACGCTGAGAAAACATGCATTCATTACAATTCCAACATCTCAAATTAGAATTCACATTTTGCTTAGGCTGCTGCACAAGCGCAGGGCCTTTAGTCTTAGCTACATGATTCTTTTTATTCAAATTTGAAATAACATTCCTAGGGTGAACTTCTACTTTCTTCTTTGTAGTCCTACTAGTGAAAGGCTTGATCCTATCTTTCTTGTCTTGAGATCCTGTAGCCTTAGTAGACACAATTACTGCAATAGAAGACAAGGGAACATTAGTGAAAAATTTTGATTTAGCCTTGATGGGTGTGTTTAAAATAGGCTTAGCTCCTAGGTTCTTATTGAATGGAGTCATGGAAATGATGGGGGTTTGTTGTTTAAGTGATGCAGAACTAGGTGGACCTATGAAATTAAGATATGATAGGCAACATTAAACTCACTCAATATATAAATGAGCAGCATTGTACTCGTTGTTTGTAGGATCAGATTCATATAAATCATCTAAAATGTCCTTAGTAAGAAGCACATGCCTAATTGCCTTTTTCATATAATCCATGTAAACCGTTGAGTTCTTATAGGTCGGGTTCCTAAAAAGCACCACTTCTTTTGTTTTTGGAGCACTAGAGGTCGGGGCGGAGATTGTAACTGGATTATCAACAACTTCTTATCCTTTGAGTTGAAGTGTCTCCTTTAATTCAGCTATAACCATGTTTTTATCTATGAGCTGAATATTTAGGTCAGAGATTTCCTCACATTTCTTGTTCAGTTGGTCAACAAGTGACTTTTGCTCTGCCGCATTGTTGGAAATACGTTTTTACGTATTTTAGAAGTTTCGGTCACTCTGACAATATACTAAGTAGTAGCTCGTAGTCTAGACATCGTTATTTAATAAACAAGCCCAAGCCTAGCCTACAACATGTGTAGGCCGGCCCAAACATGTAAGCCCAAGCCCATTACAAGGCTTGGGTATATAAACCCTCTCCTTAGATGGAGAGGGTGTGTGGTTAATCATTTTTTCACATAGTTCTTATATGTTTCTCTCTCTAGAATTGTGTGTAATCCACCATCTCTCTATCTCTTTCTCTCTCTAAAACATAAGCAAGATTTACATTTCTTCAAATGGTATCAAGAGCATGGGATGAAATATAGGTTTGTTTTAGTGTTGCGTATGGTCTTATAAGCATTTCGTGGCTTTTTCAGTTCATATTGCCGAATCATCAATTTTTTTTTTGTGTTTGATCGTGATTCCAAGAAGCATAACGTATTCAGTAGTGTTGTAGTGTTTTTGGTGTCTTGATTTTGGTTAAAACACAATCTTTCTTGGATCAAAAGTTCAAAAAGTTCTTGTTTTCTTCATTCCGAGTTTCAAGCAACATCACCATCGGAAAGTACAAGTGAAAAGGGTTTCCATCGCAATAACCATCACCATCGGAAAGTGACTGGTTCTACTTTGCGATACTTGGATTTCGATACTTATTCCGATCTGGATATTCCGATCGTTCTTTGTGATCTGGGATTCCGACGGTTATAAGGAAGTTTTAAGTCGTTACTCTGCCTAAATTGTGTCAGCCATATTCCGATCTGAATATTCCGACAGCACTTTGCGATCTGAGCATTTCGACAGAACTTTGCGATCTGAGCATTCCGACAGAGCTTTACGATCTTAACATTCTGACAACTTGCATTGCGATCTGGACATTCCGATAGTGACATTCCGATCTGGACATTCAGATAGTGTGACATTCCGATCTGGACTTTCCGATAGTGACATTCCGATCTGGACATTCCGATTTAGACATTCCGATACCAGCAACATTCCGATCTGGACATTCGTGTGTAATTTTGACTTGGAATTTTTGGTTTATCCAGAACATATTTTAGGGGATTTTAACATTGTTTCTCGACTTCAACACATAAACACTTAACCTTATTTCGTTGTTCGATCAACTTTGTAAATCTTAACTTATTGAAATGGAGTACACATCTCTTACGGATAAGTCCATCCTCTCGGGTACGGATAATCGTCCACCAATGTTGGAGAAGTCTATGTACGAGGATTGGACTTCCCGAATGGAACTTTACATGTTGAACAAAGAGAATGAACATCTCATTTGGGCATCGGTGCTCAATGGACCATTAGATTATGGTACAGTGACGGAAGGTACGACTACTCGTCCTCGCACAACGGGTGAGTTGACTGGAGATATGAAGATTCAAGACAAATGTGATAAGTATGCTACAAACATCATTCTCCAAGCCCTTCCTCCAGATGTCTACAAACTCGTCAACAAACATAAAGTTGCCAAAGAGTTATGGGATAGAATTCGGGTTCTAATGCAAGGCACCTCATTAACTAAACAAGAACGAGAGTGTAAGCTTTATGATACTTTTGATAAGTTTGCCTATGTGCCAGGGGAGAATCTCAATGATTACTATCTGAGATTTACCCTATTGTTGAATGAGCTTAATATCTATGGCATGGCAATTCCTACCTTTCAATTGAACACCAAGTATTTGAACACTCTTCCTCCAGAATGGAAAAAATACGTGACGGATGTTAAATTGGCTAAGGACTTGCATAACACCAATGTGGATCAACTTCAAGCTTTTCTTCAACAACATGAATGCCATGTGATTGAGGCATCGGTGCTCAATGGACCATTAGATTATGGTACAGTGACGGAAGGTACGACTACTCGTCCTCGCACAACGGGTGAGTTGACTGGAGATATGAAGATTCAAGACAAATGTGATAAGTATGCTACAAACATCATTCTCCAAGCCCTTCCTCCAGATGTCTACAAACTCGTCAACAAACATAAAGTTGCCAAAGAGTTATGGGATAGAATTCGGGTTCTAATGCAAGGCACCTCATTAACTAAACAAGAACGAGAGTGTAAGCTTTATGATACTTTTGATAAGTTTGCCTATGTGCCAGGGGAGACTCTCAATGATTACTATCTGATATTTACCCTATTGTTGAATGAGCTTAATATCTATGGCATGGCAATTCCTACCTTTCAATTGAACACCAAGTATTTGAACACTCTTCCTCCAGAATGGAAAAAATACGTGACGGATGTTAAATTGGCTAAGGACTTGCATAACACCAATGTGGATCAACTTCAAGCTTTTCTAGCCACTCATTTTTTTTCATAAGCCGCTCTTATTTTTCTTTATTCCTCACAAAGAAATTTGAAAAGAAGAAAAGGAAAAACATCCGCTAAATATTAAGCATGACATAAGTCTAGTACACATAAAACGTACTAACTTAGAATCTTAAGACGTACTCATATCAACCATAAATGATTAGCCAAAAATGCATAAGAGATTACAAACCAATTAAAACCGTACTTGATTATTTATTAACAATTATATACATGCGAAGAAATTAGAGGCAAAGAAGAGAAGGGTTTAGCCACAAGTAATTGCCATGAAGTCTATCTAGCCCTTTTATTCTTGCTTCAACTCTATCATTTCCCATTCTCCACAAATTTAAAATCTCAAATAATGAGATTGGTGGATGCTTAGCCTAATAGACCAATGAAGGACTACATGGTTAAGGATACTAGCTAGAGAATGCTAAAATAGCAAACTCGGGTTGAGTCAAAATATCCATGGCGGGCCTAATATGTCAAAGAAATCTAACTTGTTAAAACCATGTTTTTATTATATTTTTTTTTCTTTTTATATATTTTTTAATGAAAAGTAAAATAAGAAATATATACAATGCAAATGTATTATGCAAATGAAAAATATATGATGCAAAAATTATGAATGCATATTTTTGTTGGCCAAAGTAGATAAAAAATTTGAAAAATGTTTGAAAAATTAATTTTCCCAATTATCATGAAAGTAAGGCAATGGTCTAGGTAAGGTCACTTCGATAGAAGTCTCCCCTACACTTAAGATAAACATTGTCCTCAATGTTTAAGAGTATTGGAGTGAACTCCCCTACACTTATGACACTGATAACTTTGTTTAACCCAAGTTAAGGAAAAGACAACTAAAGGGTATTCATCTTAAGCACAAGTGGTTTTAATATCATAATAGCAAAAACCAATCGAAGTGAACCAGATACACGGGCCTCCTCCATAAGCTCCAAGCATGAAATGAGAGAGATCAACCCTTAAAACAAACACCAAAAGACGAAGAAAGGCACCCCTCCACGTCAACTCTACTATAACATCCTTTTAATTAAACCTAACCTATTGAAAATCTACTCTACGTTTTCTAACCTAGTTATTCAATGCTTGAGTTTTTTTAACCCTAAGTCGCTAGCTCGACTCGGCCCCGAATTAAGTTGTCCTTGGGGAAACCATCATGGAGAATAAAGGATATCCACTTTGAAGTACATCTCACATGATACACTCAAACTTAGCACGTTTCCATTTACTATAAGATTTACAATATCCGCCTCGATAAATGAAACGGTCCAACGTGTCTCAAGTTTGTCCAACATACGAAATCTCTCAAATAGGAAGTACCCCAGGATCAAACACATAGTTTCCATCTCGACAAGTGAACAACTCCAAAATAGGTAGTATCACCAAAGTAAGCTCATACAAGAAGCGCATATCAATCGAAGGCACACTCTTAAGTGGAGTAGATGAAAACCAATTTTTCCCAAACATATGTATCCCAGGATCAAAAACCTTTCCCTTCATGGGAAAATAAGAAGATGAGCTCATGTCAACCATATAAGATTCCCCCTTAGTGATCAAAGCATCATGAGAATATGAAGGTGTAGGTATCAAAACATTCATAACAAGTATATCCATATTAGGCTCATCATCATCATCAAAAGGTGGGTAATCTTCCATAGAAGGCATAGAATAAGGAGGATCAAGATGAATAGTGTCTTGTGAAGGAGGTGTAATCTCTATGTTCCCAAAAAGCAAGTTCTCACTAAGACGAATCTCCTCTTCCCAATTAGAATCACTATCATCAACCTCAATATCAATTTTATCAAAATAAGCATCTATGGTGGTATCAATATCCATATGAGAATCCATATCAAAGGTTTTGGGTTCTAAAGGTGCCATAGGTGAAAAAGGATCAATCTCTAAGAGTATAGGATCTTCATCAATAACCAACTTCAAGGGTGGAAGGGTGGGAATAGAAGGCTCAAAAGAAGGTATATTGAGATAATCACTCAAAGGGATGATATCATCATAAAAATCAATAGGTGCAACCTCAAAAACCGGTGAAGAAATGTCAATGAAAGGTTCTTCTTCTATGGACTCATCATTATGGTTTTCATTCAAAGCTTCAATCGAAGAGATAAGATTATAGACGTTTGATAAAACCTCTCGAATATGAACATCTTCCACTTCTTCTATATGATCAACATCATCATCCAAATTAGGAATGTCATCTTGACATGAAAAGTCCTCGGATAATATATCATAAGATGCCTCACTAGAATCACAATCATCATCCTCTACTCGTGGCAAATCTTGCATAAACTCTTCCTCAATCTCATTATCCCTTTCTTTGAACAATTCATCAAGATCAAAGTCACCAAAATCACTAGTAGTAGCATGAAAGTCAACATGTGATGAAATCTCAATGTGATCATGAGGAGAAGAGGTATCAATACAAAGCTCGTCACATGGTTCATTGGAAATACCCTCAAACTCTCTTTGGATTGGGATAAGGTTCTCAACACTAGAAACGGTTAATTCTTCTAAATTGGTGTTTGTATTAGTGCTAAGAGGCTCGTCCCCCATGGTTAAAGAGTCGGTGGGTGCCACGTGAGGTAAAGGTGATGAAGGTGTGTCATCATTAAGTGTCATACAAATCGAAGGTTCCTCAGCATCTTCATCTAATAATGGATAAGGCCTACGAGTAAAAGTAGTCATGTATTTTCCGTCTTCCTCGATTATAAGAGTCTTAAGGAAGAAATCATTTGAATATTTCCTGAGGCAACAAGAAAATTTGTTCAACGATTCACGATACAAATCAACGAATTCCTTGTCATTATATTGCCAAGACTTAATTTCCTCTTCCTGAGTAGAGTTAATTAGTTCCTTTAACCATCGATGCGTGTCTTTCATTTCCTTGTAACTCATGTTTTTCATACCATCAAGCATCTTATAAACGTCATCGTTCGACTTGTTCATTTTCTCAAGTAAAGAATGAAACTTCTCGACAAAATTAGGGTCATAAGATGGCGGATCCCTCGGTCTACAATCATAACCATAATGGGGTGCGTTCCCACAAAACTCACATGAATAAGTCGAAGAATATGGTGGAGGTGGATTTCCATAATTAGGTGGATTATAGTTTTGAAAAGAGTCATGATTATGAAAGTTCTCATGATTGTAACCTTGAAAATTTCCTTCATTTTGAAAACCCTCATAATGTGAAAATCCTTGATTTTGAAAAGTATCTTGATTATGGCATGGAAAATTTTCATTATTTTGAAAGCCTTCATTGTTTGAAAATCCTTGATTATGAAAGGTTTCTTGATTATAGCCTTGAAAATTATCATCATTTTGAAAACCTCCATAATTGGAAAATCCTTGGTTTTGGTATGGCACATTAAAGGTTTGATCATGAAATGATGGTGGAGGTTGTGATGAAAAACCGGAATATCCCATATAGTCATTACAAGTGTAGTCCATTTGAGTGTTAGGTTGAAAATTAGGGTTCTCGGTTCCATTGTAAGCATATCCCTCCCCATAATAACCATTGTTTTGATCACATAAATAAGTATCGTGTGGACCACCACAAGTCGAACAAGGCAAATAATTAGCGTTGGTGGATCGTTGTTGCAAAATCTCCAACATGGAACGAGTATCCATGTGTAACAAGGTGGCCGAATGTATATACAAGTATAATGACGTTTAAAAGCTTCCTCTGGGAAGGAAGTAATACACCAAAGGTGGGATGTTTACACGTGTGCGAGTACACGTGTAAGTAAACACGAGGAATGAGGGAGTAGCCCTCGGTCGACTTTTGAGAGAGAAGATATTATCTCCCTCGAGGTTCGATATAAAATATCCACAAGAAAGTATATATATAATTACTACTTGGGTGCAAGACCTCCAATTAAGCCTTCCTTCTTAGAATACGCACTAGTGAACGGGGGGTTAGGTGGCGCGAAGCACTTAAGTACCTATTGACCCTTAGATGGCATTTTATAGCACATCGCCTTTCTATTCACTTTGTAGTTTGTATTCTTTGAATTATTGCCAATTGGAAGTATTTATCTATTCTTGCTTAATTAAATTTTATCGATACGCGTGTCAAGGACCGGAACGCCCCTCAACACGGTGTATTGCCTCGGCAATACTTATGGAGATAGGTAACTTGGTTGTTCGTATCTACGTATACTTATTTACATATAATAATATATAAAAAATATTTTTGTATTTATTTGTTTTTTAAGAAAAATACTATATGTACGTAAAAACGATGAAAACGATATAATATATATTTTTTGTTGTAATCTTTTAGGAAAAATATTACTTTTTGGATTTTTTATTTTTTTTTTGGTTCAATTCTTTAGGAAAAGAATTGATTTGTTGATTTTTTATTTTTTTGTATTTTTATCTTTTTGATTTTTTTTTATCTTTTGGATTTATAATACGTAAAAAAAAAATAACGTTCACAAAGTGAACGGATCCCAAAATCCAATCGTCTCACTCGAAATCGTTAATCTTCACGAAAAGAACCGGCAGCGGCGCCATTTGATATTTCGTTTTTAGTGTAGTTGTCTTCTCAGCTCGATTCGAATTGATATAACGTTTTCTAGCAAAGATTTAATTGTTTTTGGTAGTAAAATCTTGATTGGTTTCTATGACTACTTTGCACAAAGCATGTAAAAAATGTAAAAATATTTGTTATACTACATATACGTACTAACTAAAACACGTTGCAAATACCACAATTAAAAGCACAAAATATAACACATGTAAAATGCGAATTTAACTACAAACACAAATTTACAAAATACAAAATATTAAACTATATCTATTTAAGTAAAAATACAAATTTGATAAAATGTAAATCTAATTTTGTAAAAACTAAAAATACAATCTATATAAAATCTAAATCTACGTTCATACAATTTCTTAAAAAAAACGACTAACCCAAAACTGAAAAGTCTATTTAATGAGTCCACTAACTAGCCGACTAAACTAATCCAACAACAGTTAACGAGTCTGTTACTAATTTAACTAACCTAACGAATTTGGACTAACAGTGAAACGATTTTAACAGAATTATTTAACTGCCAGGGACCTACAGCTCTACATTTAACCTGACAACTTAACAGAACATGTAACGACCCAGATGTCACTCTAACTTTGGGCTGTGACTGTAATGAGAGCATATAAAGTGGAGGAGTAAAGTTGTACTTACACAAAACTTGATAAAAGTGGAATAAACCAACAGCCTATTTTCACAGTACATTCATTCTTCCATTTTTATTTCTAGTTCTATCAACTGAGCTTTTAGTGAGCTAACTAATAAGTAGATTTTAATTCCTACAAGTTATGAAACTTAAATGTTCAACGATTCTGTATCTTTAAAACACTGATCCTATTTCCTATTGAGCAATATAACAAGAACTCAGTATACAAAATAACAAGAATCAACACATTCTATCTATAACATATAGCAAGCAGTAAACAAGTACAAGTAAAATATGCAGCAACTAATTTTTACACTACAAATCACTATACAGAATCTTAACTACAAGAATCCAGAAAATTAATAAACGAGCTTGACCTGCCACATCTAGGCCAGTCCGTTGATGACGAGAAGCGCGGTGCTGAACCGGCTTAATACAAAAACACGCCTAATCTCTAACCACCGGACTGCTCACCTGCCAAATCAGACCTGCAAAATTGAAACAAACACGAAAAACAACCAAACAGATCCTTCGACTCTGAAACCTGCAGTACTGATCTAAATCGAATGATTCTACAAACTAAGTCATCTCGTTTCAACTGATCAACTAGAAAGCTTATCATAAGCCATTATAAGCTCAAAACTTGAATTTTTTAACTAAGTAATCTTAATACGATCTAACTGAATCTGAAAACTGATTATTAGGAGCTATACTGATGAGATATGATTTCGACTAAGCCACTACTACATTTACTCTAAGTTGAACAAACTAATCTCATAAAACTAATTAAAATCCTCTCATAAGCTTGAATCCACTATGCTACTTACCATTACCTGTCTGATTTCAATCTAACAAATCCTTGATAACAGAACAAAACTAACAGAAATATTTCCAAATCAGAAAGAAAGTAATTGAGTCTGATAAATCAAGAACTTTTCGTACAGTAACCAAAACTTAACAAATCAGTAACAGTAATCTTCAAACTTGTTCAAACATAAAAGCTAAATGTAAAAACCTAAACAGAATGTAACTAAAGGAATCACCAAAACTGCAAGCGTATAAAAGAAAAACTGAACCGAGTAACAGATTCTTAACAATCTACTGAAATCAATCATCACACTAAATGAACAGTAACGCCTGAAATTGTTTAGAAAAGATAGAAACAAGAATGCTCGAAAATTTCATTAATGGTGAAAACTGAAACGGTTACAAACTACTTAACTGAAAAGAAACTGAATTCGTTACAAGATTAAAAACTAACTAACTATCTACTCCTAACTACTATGTGTAAAAAAACACCTAAGCTAACCATTTGCAAATGAGTCTTCGTCTTCAATTTATAGGCGTCGAGAGGATGATGAGATGACGTGTTCGCTCCAATGAGGAGTGGACACGTGTTTAATACGAGGTTGACACTCGTCCTTCATCATCTTCTAATTTGGGCGTTTCTTCAATCTTCCTCTTTGAACTAATTAATCAATACCATCTTGTAGAGGAAAGGATTAGGAGTATTTTTGTAGTTGTAAGTTTCCTTTGATTCTTTGTGGATCGTCCTTGAATGTGGATTGCAGGTTATGGAAGAAGGAGAAATTCGTTTCTCTCTCTTCTTTGGGAACGAAGGAGAAGACGTGTATTGTTTTTATGTTTGTGTGTTGACCGACTTGGTCAATTGACCAAGATAAATAAATCTTTTCTCTTAATTGCCTTTTTGGTCCCTCGTCTTTGATCTCTTTCATCAAATGCAAAAGCTTTTAAGTGATTTTCCATTTCATCATTTATCTCATGAAACTTGCAAGTTAAGCCCTCCATCTTGGTGAATAATGGCAAATATGGTCCTTGAAAGCATCTTTCGTCTTTTTCTTCGTCTTTTGATCAAATAAGTCCTTGAAAACTCGTGTTTGTCTCAAATGTACCTATATTACCTGAAAATACACAAACACAAAGTACACACGTAATTCTGATAATTTACAGTTAAATATTATGTATTTGACTGTGTTTTGAGTGGTATTTGGATCATTATTGATGAGTGTTTTCACACTTATCAACTCCCCTCCACTTGACCATTGCCATGTCCTCATGCAATGCAGCATTTTAAAGCTCTAAATTACACTTTTCTCTTAATTAACCAACCTTGGCCATTTTATGATTTAATAAACTATGCTATGCTACATGATGAATGGTTTTGAATATTTACAATGCAATGCAAAGGAAAACAATTCTATTTATATGTTTTGATTTTTTTTGAAATGGTTTTAATGGAAATAACTCATAAAGAAGTCAATGACTTAGATTAGGGCTTTGGTACCATGGACACTTATCACCCTCAAGTTTCACTTTCCCCATACCAAGCTTAAAAATGGGATCATTGCATTCACAAGTAAAAAGTGCATCAACTTATTCATGACAATTAAATGTGGAACCGGTTATTATTTGAGCAAATTGCTTTTGGGCAAATTTGTCATTATTTAAAGCGTGAAGTATAAGAAATGTAAAATCCAAAAATAAGGAAGCACGGTTTTAATCCTAAGTAATCCTCTCATCCATTACTTGAAAAACCGCTCACAATTAATATAAGTCCGTTTTAGGAGTAATAAGTCATTCGCCTTATGTGTAAAATCCTCATGTCATGCTTTCATAAGTAGCTACACACTCGCTAAGGAGAGGAAAATAAAACTCACGCAATAATTTACATCCGCCATCTTTTTGAGACTTTGGATCTTCAACCCCGCAACCCGTCAAGGTAATATTGGATTGGAGCAATCTATTGAATCCCCGCAACCCGTCAAGGTAATATTGGAACTCAATAGTCACTATAATTAACACCACACTGCCCCTCTTGGGAGTCTTGCATTATTATTTTTTTCTTTTTCTTTCTTTTTCTTTTCTTTTTTTTTTCTAGCCACTCATTTTTTTTCATAAGCCGCTCTTATTTTTCTTTATTCCTCACAAAGAAATTTGAAAAGAAGAAAAGGAAAAACACCCGCTAAATATTGAGCATGACATAAGTCTAGTACACATAAAACGTACTAACTTAGAATCTTAAGACGTACTCATATCAACCATAAATGATTAGCCAAAAATGCATAAGAGATTACAAACCAATTAAAACCGTACTTGATTATTTATTAACAATTATATACATGCGAAGAAATTAGAGGCAAAGAAGAGAAGGGTTTAGCCACAAGTAATTGCCATGAAGTCTATCTAGCCCTTTTATTCTTGCTTCAACTCTATCATTTCCCATTCTCCACAAATTTAAAATCTCAAATAATGAGATTGGTGGATGCTTAGCCTAATAGACCAATGAAGGACTACATGGTTAAGGATACTAGCTAGAGAATGCTAAAATAGCAAACTCGGGTTGAGTCAAAATATCCATGGCGGGCCTAATATGTCAAAGAAATCTAACTTGTTAAAACCATGTTTTTATTATATTTTTTTTTCTTTTTATATATTTTTTAATGAAAAGTAAAATAAGAAATATATACAATGCAAATGTATTATGCAAATGAAAAATATATGATGCAAAAATTATGAATGCATATTTTTGTTGGCCAAAGTAGATCAAAAATTTGAAAAATGTTTGAAAAATTAATTTTCCCAATTATCATGCAAAAGTTACAGTGGTTCTTGGTTGGTGTCTTCCGCTTTAGGTTTGTATGATTTCTTGGTTCTTTCCTTAAAGAATACGCGGAATTTAAATGATCCTTTTCGAACTTGAGTTTTGGAAGACCACGAACAAGCTCGTTTTTAGCCAAATGATTAATAGCATCAAAGTTAAGATGAGATAACCGACGATGCCGCAACCATGACTTAGTCTTAGATGCTTTGGAGAGAAGGCATACAGGAGAGGCAACTATCATGTTTTGAATAGACAGTGTATAGAGATTATCCCCTCGATAACCTTTTAACAAGTCATTTCCTACAAGATCACGAATGAAGCAAGTATGTTGTCGAAAAGCAAACTCAAGGTTTGAATCGTAAAATTTTCCCACTGAGAATAAGTTATGAACAAGTCCCTCAACGTAATACACCCTTGAAATCGTAATATTCCCAATTTGATATCCACCATAACCCATAATCTTCGCAATATGGTCGTTGCCAAATTTCACGTTTCCTAGAAACTCGCTGACGAAATTTCTGAGCATCGAGCGGTCTCCGGTCATATGCTTCGAGCATCCAGAGTCTATATACGAGAGGATGATTTGGACCACCTGAAAATATCACCAGACAAAGACGATGTATCGGAATCTAGTAGTTCCTCTGTGTTAGCAGGTACAAATATATTTATCTTAGATTTGCTAAAAGAACAATTCTTAGGCTTCCAAATTTTCTTCCTAGATGCCGACTTAGATTCTAGTTGTCTAAGATCCTAAGTTACTTCTTCATTGGAAGGCACAATAGTGGGGGCAGACCTAGTTAAAGGGAGATTTTTCCATTTGTTAGTGCTAGTGTTCCTATTTAAAGGACGCTGAGACCTAACTTTCGTGGATGTGATCCTAGTTAAAGGGCACGTAGTTCCATTTGCAGTAAAGGTCCTACCAATGGGTTTCCATTGCCAACCAACTTGGGTGAATTTCTTCCCCGTTGGAGTCCATTCAAGATTGTTCCTAATTGCATACATTTCATTCACATGGTCAACAAGACATAAATCATGACGCTGAGAAAACATGCATTCATTACAATTCCAACATCTCAAATTAGAATTCACATTTTGCTTAGGCTGCTGCACAAGCGCAGGGCCTTTAGTCTTAGCTACATGATTCTTTTTATTCAAATTTGAAATAACATTCCTAGGGTGAACTTCTACTTTCTTCTTTGTAGTCCTACTAGTGAAAGGCTTGATCCTATCTTTCTTGTCTTGAGATCTTGTAGCCTTAGTAGACACAATTACTGCAATAGAAGACAAGGGAACATTAGTGAAAAATTTTGATTTAGCCTTGATGGGTGTGTTTAAAATAGGCTTAGCTCCTAGGTTCTTATTGAATGGAGTCATGGAAATGATGGGGGTTTGTTGTTTAAGTGATGCAGAACTAGGTGGACCTATGAAATTAAGATATGATAGGCAACATTAAACTCACTCAATATATAAATGAGCAGCATTGTACTCGTTGTTTGTAGGATCAGATTCATATAAATCATCTAAAATGTCCTTAGTAAGAAGCACATGCCTAATTGCCTTTTTCATATAATCCATGTAAACCGTTGAGTTCTTATAGGTCGGGTTCCTAAAAAGCACCAATTCTTTTGTTTTTGGAGCACTAGAGGTCGGGGCGGAGATTGTAACTGGATTATCAACAACTTCTTATCCTTTGAGTTGAAGTGTCTCCTTTAATTCAGCTATAACCATGTTTTTATCTATGAGCTGAATATTTAGGTCAGAGATTTCCTCACATTTCTTGTTCAGTTGGTCAACAAGTGACTTTTGCTCTGCCGCATTGTTGGAAATACGTTTTTACGTATTTTAGAAGATTCGGTCACTCTGACAATATACTAAGTAGTAGCTCGTAGTCTAGACATCGTTATTTAATAAACAAGCCCAAGCCTAGCCTACAACATGTGTAGGCCGGCCCAAACATGTAAGCCCAAGTAGTAGCTCGTAGTCTAGACATCGATATTTAATAAACAAGCCCAAGCCTAGCCTACAACATGTGTAGGCCGGCCCAAACATGTAAGCCCAAGCCCATTACAAGGCTTGGGTATATAAACCCTCTCCTTAGATGGAGAGGGTGTGTGGTTAATCATTTTTTTCACATAGTTCTTATATGTTTCTCTCTCTAGAATTGTGTGTAATCCACCATCTCTCTATCTCTTTCTCTCTCTAAAACATAAGCAAGATTTACATTTCTTCAAATGGTATCAAGAGCATGGGATGAAATATAGGTTTGTTTTAGTGTTGCGTATGGTCTTATAAGCATTTCGTGGCTTTTTCAGTTCATATTGCCGAATCATCAATTTTTTTTGTGTTTGATCGTGATTCCAAGAAGCATAACGTATTCAGTAGTGTTGTAGTGTTTTTGGTGTCTTGATTTTGGTTAAAACACAATCTTTCTTGGATCAAAAGTTCAAAAAGTTCTTGTTTTCTTCATTCCGAGTTTCAAGCAACATCACCATCGGAAAGTACAAGTGAAAAGGGTTTCCATCGCAATAACCATCACCATCGGAAAGTGACTGGTTCTACTTTGCGATACTTGGATTTCGATACTTATTCCGATCTGGATATTCCGATCGTTCTTTGTGATCTGGGATTCCGACGGTTATAAGGAAGTTTTAAGTCGTTACTCTGCCTAAATTGTGTCAGCCATATTCCGATCTGAATATTCCGATAGCACTTTGCGATCTGAGCATTTTGACAGAACTTTGCGATCTGAGCATTCCGACAGAGCTTTACGATCTTAACATTCTGACAACTTGCATTGCGATCTGGACATTCCGATAGTGACATTCCGATATGGACATTCAGATAGTGTGACATTCCGATCTGGACTTTCCGATAGTGACATTCCGATCTGGACATTCCGATTTAGACATTCCGATACCAGCAACATTCCGATCTGGACATTCGTGTGTAATTTTGACTTGGAATTTTTGGTTTATCCAGAACATATTTTAGGGGATTTTAACATTGTTTCTCGACTTCAACACATAAACACTTAACCTTATTTCATTGTTCGATCAACTTTGTAAATCTTAACTTATTGAAATGGAGTACACATCTCTTACGGATAAGTCCATCCTCTCGGGTACGGATAATCGTCCACCAATGTTGGAGAAGTCTATGTACGAGGATTGGACTTCCCGAATGGAACTTTACATGTTGAACAAAGAGAATGGACATCTCATTTGGGCATCGGTGCTCAATGGACCATTAGATTATGGTACAGTGACGGAAGGTACGACTACTCGTCCTCGCATAACGGGTGAGTTGACTGGAGATATGAAGATTCAAGACAAATGTGATAAGTATGCTACAAACATCATTCTCCAAGCCCTTCCTCCAGATGTCTACAAACTCGTCAACAAACATAAAGTTGCCAAAGAGTTATGGGATAGAATTCGGCTTCTAATGCAAGGCACCTCATTAACTAAACAAGAACGAGAGTGTAAGCTTTATGATACTTTTGATAAGTTTGCCTATGTGCCAGGGGAGACTCTCAATGATTACTATCTGAGATTTACCCTATTGTTGAATGAGCTTAATATCTATGGCATGGCAATTCCTAACTTTCAATTGAACACCAAGTATTTGAACACTCTTCCTCCAGAATGGAAAAAATACGTGACGGATGTTAAATTGGCTAAGGACTTGCATAACACCAATGTGGATCAACTTCAAGCTTTTCTTCAACAACATGAATGCCATGTGATTGAGGCTCGGTTGTCTACACCTCAAGTTCATGATCCACTTGCAATGTATGCTTCTCAACAAAACATGGCTTATACTTATCAGCAACCATCATACTTGCAGCAGCCACCACCACATAACTATCAGCAACCATCTTATCCACCACTAATGATGCCACAGAAAGCATTTCAACCAAGTGTTCATCAACAATCTTTTCCACAGCAACCAACATGTCAAACATCACCATCACAAGCCAACACTTCTTCAATGGGCTATACTCCTTAGCAAGGATATTTTCCAATAGAAGCACAACCAACACAAGCTTTCTACTCTAATGAACTTCCGCCAATCCAAGCACCGGTCTTTACTCCAAATGATACGCCAACTGATGTACTAAACCATCTCACTGCCTACTTGTCAAAACTTGTTGCAACTAGAGGATTTCCACTAACAAACAATCAGCTCCGCACCTCTTCAAATCCTCAACAACAAGCCACTGTTCAAGATGGTCAAGTGACGGTGCAACCTATTCAGGGAAGGCAAACTTCATATGGACCTCCTACAAGGACTGTGAATGCTCAAGCTGTGAATACTCAAGCTAATGGAAATGGAAGCCCCATTGGTCCTAAAAAGATTATGACTTGCTACAATTGCCGAGGACAAGGTCATATGGCTAGGGAATGCACTCAGCCGAAAAGGAGAAGGGATGATGCATGGTTTCGTGAGAAGATGTATTTGGTTTATGCTTAGTCTAAGGGGAAGATTTTGGATTCAGAGGAGTTAGCATTTCTTGCAGACCCAGGGGCAGCAGATACTGAAGGCATTGCAGTTGTTTCCACTTCTAATCCAGCTTATCAAGCGGACGATCTTGATGCATACGATTCAGATTGTGATGACATTCACTCTGCCCAAGCTGCTCTCGTTGCTAATCTCTCTCACTACGGTTCTGATGTCATCAGTGAGGTACCAACCACATCTAATAATATTGATGATAACCAACATCAAGTTGGGCATGAAAATGACAACCTCGAACATCATTCGGGAACTAGTAACTCAAATGAAATGGTACCCAAACCAACACATTTGAGTGAACCTCAACCAAATGCTACAACGGGTATGGAATCTTATGCTCAACATGATTTGGTCATGGTCCCCAAACATATTATTGATCAAATGCATATGGATCTCAGACAATCCGTAGATACGAATTCCACCCTCAATGCTGAGCTTGTGTTGCATAAAGAAAATGTCAAAACTTTTGAAATGGTCCCTCAAGCAGAGAAAATAACATGTTCTAAATTTGACCAATTTTGTTTTGAAAAGATTGAACACTTAAAAGAAATAGAATCATTAAAAGCTAATCTTTCTAATGAATTAAAAGCAAAAGAGTCGGTTGTCAATGATTTTCAGAAACTTAAAATGGATTTCGAAACTCTCGAGTCTAAAAAGTTTGAATCGGAAATTAATGCTACCAAACTTCTTAAATTCAAAGAACAACAGCTTTTAAAACAATACGCTTCCACATAAAAGGTTCATCTTTTAACTAAATCATTTAAAGAACTCGAACTTAAGCGTCTTCAAGATTTACCACCTAATCCCGGTTATGCAAAACAAGCTTAGGAATATATTCCGTGTCTTTATGATATGACCCTAATTTTCAAATCGAAAGAAGCACCTTTTGTTCGTAGTACTGAGGAGACACAGTCACATGCGGATGAAACTCATTCTAAAATGCTTTCAAAATTCCATACGATTGATTATGATAAGTATAACAAAGATCAATTGTCTAAAAAGACCCGCATTCGCTTACAAAAGGAATTAGCTGAATTGACAGTTCTTGTGCCCCAAAGTTTATCAAATGAAAACCTTCCTAGTACGTCTCTTACACTTGTCAAAACGGATTTAACGAAGTTAATTCCACCGGTAAGTAAGGCGTCCGTTAACTTAAATGCGGTACACCAACAACTTAGCCGATTTTGACAAGGTCATTTTGGAACGTACGACGGCTTCGACCATAACGGAAGGTGAATGGAACTTTGAGCACACTAGAGCTGCATTTCGAGACGAAATTGTTCCGTTTGTAAAGAATGTTAAAGCTTGTCTTAGTACTCTTGATCAAGATTTGCTTTTGGAAATAGAAGAAGTTAGACGTGTTTTCAATGAAATGGATGATGCTTATGAAAATTGTTTACTTGAAATAGAACGGGTTTCACGCCAAAATGATCAGCTTCTGAAGCAAGTGATGTCTCATGATATAGTTTATGTCTGTGTGAATAAAAGTGTTGATAATGATTCTATTGTGCATAATGTTGAATCTGTGGTAGATAGTACTTGTCACGAATCGGACGCTGAATTTTTAAAGCTTTAAGATTCATATTCTTCGCTTTCAAAACGTTTGGATGAGATTCAAACACATTGTATTTCGCTTGAATGCGAGCAACAATTTATTTAAGAAATCTTTGAAACGTCATTCGAAGGTGTTAATATCGATGATGCAAACTTCGAAAAGAATTTTCAATTGAATTTGCAATCAAAACAGCGTCAGCCAAGTGACAAAGTTGCTACATCTTTGCCGATAGAAATAGAGAAATCTAAGGAGCTTAACTGTGTGAACGTACTTGAGGCTGCTGAGAATTTTAAACTTGATCTAGATAATCGAGTTTCCAAGATTTTGTCCAAAGTTGATAACTTAAAACAGAAAAATACACGACTCTTCGATTCAGTAAAGCCCGCATGTGCTAATACCACTGCACAGAATCAATCGTTGATTGAACAATTGAATCGAAATTCGGTGGAAATATCTGATTTGAGGGAACAAATTTGTGATAAAAATCTGGTCTTGGCTGAGTTAAAGGAAACACTCCGGAACCAATAGTTTCCAATGCATTGTCTACTGTTGTTGAAAACAGGTGGTCCAAATTGTTCTCTGGTATTTGGACTCTGGTTGCTCCAAGCATATGACCGGAGATCGCTCTCAGCTCAGAAATTTCGTCAGCAAGTTTCTTGGTACGGTTAGATTTGGAAATGATCATATTGCAAAGATAAAGGGGTATGGTGAATATCATATTGGGAATGTTATAATTTCGAGAGTGTATTACGTGGAAGGTCTCGGTCACAACTTATTTTCTGTGGGACAATTTTGTGATGCAAACCTAGAAGTTGCTTTTCGAGAGCATACCTGCTTCATTCGTAATTTGGAAGGGGTTGATTTATTGAAAGGTACTCGAGGGAATAATTTGTATACTTTGTTTCTACAAGACATGATGGCCGCTTCTCCCGTATGTCTTCTCTCCAAAGCATCGAAGACTAAGTCATGGTTATGGCATCGACGGTTATCTCATCTTAACTTTGACGCTATTAATCACTTGGCGAAAAACGAACTTGTTCGTGGTCTTCCTAAACTATCATTTCACAAGGATCAGTTGTGTTCCGCGTGTACAATGGGGAAAAGCACTAAGAAGTCATACAAACCCAAGACTGAAGACACCAACCAAGAGAAACTTTATCTTTTGCATATGGATCTTTGTGGGCCAATGCGTGTTGAAAGTCTTAGTGGCAAAAAGTACATTCTCGTCATTGTCGATGATTACTCTCGGTTTACATGGGTGAAATTTCTTAAAGCAAAAAATGAGGCACCAAAATTCATCATCGGCTTTCTCAAGATCATTCAAGTGCGTCTCAACACTACTGTCCGACGCATACTTACAGATAATGGAACCGAATTTGTGAATCAAATTTTGCATGATTATTATGAAGAAGTTGGCATTTCTCATGAAACATCCGTTGCTCGCACTCCACAACAAAACGGTGTCGTTGAAAGGCGAAATCGCACATTTATGGAAGCTGCTCGAACAATGTTAATTTACGCAAAGGCTCCATTGTTTTTATGGGCAGAAGCAGTATCTACCGCAGTGTACACCCAAAACCGGTCACTAATTCGTAAACGCCATGGTAAAACACCTTATGAGCTTCTCCATGGAAAAGTACCAGATTTATCATATCTTCATGTATTTGGTTCTCTTTGCTATCCAAATAATGATGGTGACAATTTGGGAAAACTTCAACCAAAGTCTGATATTGGTATTTTCATTGGAATACGCACTCGCAAAGAAGGCATACCGAATCTACAACCGTAACTCTCGCAAGATCCTTGAAACTATGAATGTTGATTTTGATGAGCTGACAGCAATGGCTTCTGAGCAAAGCAGCTCTGAACCCGCACTTCATGAAATGGGACCCAGTAACATTAGTTCTGGTCTTGTCCCAAATAACCCTACTTCATCATCATTTATACCACCTACTGTGAATGAATGGGATATGTTGTTTCAACCGTTCTTTGATGAATTCTTTACTCCTCCAAGTATTGTTGCTCCAGAACTTGAGGTAATAGCTCCGGTAACCGAAGTTGTCGCTCCAGCAACCAAAGCACAATTAGACACATCTGTACCTATAATTGGTCAAGACATACCATCAACGAGTAATTCTCAACCAACACCCGAATCAACTACCCATGTCATGCCTAGTGATGATGAAGAGGATGATGATGATCACGATTTGGAATTCGCTCAAATGTGTGAACATCCATTCTTTGGTGTACCAATTCCTGATCCTAATCAAGCCGGGTCATCCACCTCAGAGGAAGCTCCAACTACAGTTTACTCCAATCCACGGATTCGTGAACATGACAGTAAGTGGACAAAGGATCATCCTATAGATTCTATTATTGGTGACCCTAATCGTCCGGTATCCACACGAAGTCAGTTACAAGAAAGTGCAATGTTTTGTCACTTTGATGCTTTTCTCACTGAAGTTGAACCTAAGACATGGCAACAAGCTTTTACTCAATCATGTTGGATAGAAGCTATGCAAGAAGAACTTAATGAATTTATACGTCTTGAAGTATGGGAACTTGTCCCATGCCCGGATCAAGTGCAGTTACTCACTTTGAAATGGGTTTACAAGGTGAAACTCGATGAGTTAGGCGGAATATTGAAGAACAAAGCTCGACTAGTAGCTCGTGGATACAAGCAATTATTGGGCATCGACTTTATGGAATCCTTTGCACCTGTTGCCCGTTTGGAAGCTATTAGACTATTCCTCGCTTATGCAGCCCACATGAATATGATCGTCTATCAAATGGAAGTGAAGACGGCATTTCTTAATGGTGAAATCAAGGAAGAGGTCTATGTTCAACAGCCGGATGGTTTTGTGAATCCTAATTATCCTAATCATGTGTACAAGCTTAAGAAGGCTCTCTATGGGTTGAAGCAAGCTCCTCGCGCATGGTATGATCTATTGTCACAATTCCTCATTTCACAATGCTTCGCTAAAGGCAAGGTGGATCCCACGCTGTTCATTTAGAAACGAGGTAAAGATATGATTATAGTACAAATATATGTTGATGATATTATATTTGCTGCCTCGACCCAAACCTTATCGGATGAGTTCGGGACACTCATGTCTTCCAAGTTTAAGATGTCAATGATGGGTAAGGTATCATTCTTCTTAGGTCTTCAGATATCTTAGAGTCCCAGAGGCATCTTTATCAATCAATCCAAGTATGCCCTTGAATCGCTAAAGAAATATAAGATGGAATCTTGCGACCCTATGGATACTCCAATGGTGGAAAAATCTAAGCTTGATGCAGATCCATATGGAGTTGCCGTTGATCCGACACTTTATCATGGAATGATCGGTACTCTTCTGTATATCACAGCTAGTCGACCTGATCTTCAGTTTACCATATGTATGTGTGCTCGGTATCAAACTCGACCTACTGAGTTACACTTAGCTACTGTGAAACGGATCTTTCGATATCTTAAAGGAACCATTAATCAGGGACTTTGGTATTCGAAGGACTCTTCGATTGCACTTGTGGCATATGCAGATGCAGATCACGCGGGTTGTCAAGATACAAGGCGTAGCACGAGTGGAACTTTGCAACTACTAGGAGATCTACTAATCAGTTGGGCATCGAAAAGGCAGAAAAGCGCTGCAATCTCAAGTACGGAAGTAGAATACATAGCTATGTCCGGTTGTTGTGCCCAAATTCTTTGGATGAGATCGTAATTAACCGACTATGGTCTAGGTTTGAATAAGATTCTGATGTACTGTGACAACAAGAGTGCAATTGCCTTATGCTGCAACAACGTTCAATTCTCCCGGTCGAAGCATATTGACATTCGCTACCACTTTATCAAGGAGCAAGTAGAAAATGGAGTGATCGAGCTTTACTTTGTCCGATCTGAGTATCAATTGGTGGATATTTTCACGAAGGCTTTAGATCGCGCTCGAATTAAATTTTTGGCCTACAAGCTAGGAATGAGAACTTTCTCGCCTGAGACTCTAAAGGAACTAGCAGATGAAGCGAAAGAATAGTGGTGGTAAAACTATTCTCCGTATCCTTGGTGATCATTTGTATATATTGTTTATATCTTTATCCACAAAAGCAAAATACAAAAATATAAAACCATATAAAAACCATAAAAATTGAAAAATCTAGAAAAATCCAAAAATATTTTTACTTTATTTTTCAAAGGCATGTCTTTTGGTACGATAATATTTACGGCCTTAGAAATTTTGATTAATATCGACACGACGCTATAAATAGAGTTCGTACAAAATTTGTAAATATTTCATAAAACATGCCCAAATGGCTTGTAGTTATTTCTGACTGCAACCTGGTTTTCACATTAAAGTCAAGTATTTCTTATGAAAGCTTTGGCTCACAACGGGAATCAATTTTCTCGGGCAAGGTTTACTTTAAAACCTTGTAAGGGATCAAGTTTACTTTATAACTTGGTCTAACACAAATATATGTACGTTTCAGTGCATTTATTTGTTAAAACAAGAGAAGTCTTGTTTTTATGAAGTTATCATCTCTACAACCATAGCAATCTACAATTGGTATCTACATACTCGACGATGCGACTACTCAACCGATGACTACAACTCTTTCAATAGAACACGGGTCAACAATTGAGGGGGAGAAATTGTCAAGCATTCATAATCTTCGATGCAGAAAGTGCCAAGTTCACAAGTTGGTGTCAAGACAACAATACCAATCATACACGTGGTGTCAAGAGATGACTTCAGATGTGACGGGGCAACCAACATATGCTGACAAGAACCATTTGATCTTATCATATGATGTTCTCATCTATCAGGTCCAACCTTGTCAATTCTTTTCTAATATGGTGAATATGTAATCATGTTACAAGTCGGTATCATATTTCATACATTTGGTATCATGAAGATAAAACGGACTCGCATTTTTCTTCCCAAAACCTTTGTTAAAACATCATTAAATCAATTGATATTAAAAACATCGATTGGGTTAAAAATTTTAATATGGGGGAGAAAATGTGATTTAATACGGGATATTATCACAAATGGTTTGACTTAATGTGCTGGCTCATCCCGACATGTGCGAAATGTTTTCGGATATCGTGGCATATGTTATGGGAGAGCAAAACGGATTTGCATATCAAAAATGGTTTTCATGGTGACATATACTTACCCAAAACCCATTTATTTCACGATGATGAAGATTGTGGTGACATAAGGATGGTAGGATAGGTTAAGTCCTATGATTCTTCCAGAACCGGAGGAATCTTCCCAAGGACATTCCATAGCTAGAAATAGTAGTCCTTAGGAAAGATGGAGAAAGATTGTGAACGCAGCTGAATGCCGACCAAGTACTTAAGCTAGCACTGGAACAATCACAACAAGGTGCTAGTTATGACGTATTGGTAAGCATTGAAGGGGTTGAAGAAAGAAAAATAATTGTAAAGATAAAGGGTGTAAAGAAAGAAGCCCTCCTTACAATTTTAGGCAGAAACCGGGTCAATACATATGCTATTAAGATCATTTTTAACGATTCTTGATATTGAAGACATACATCATGGACCCAGTGATGCAAGACACAACCCATCCCAGCTAACTCAGATATCTCTTAAAAGATATTTGTTTTAATCACACGGAGACAACACATTATCTATTGATTTATTCACTCCGAATAAATTGGTATTGAAATGGTGGCACTCCTCTCCAGCCTCCGATCACTAAAATCCAAAATGCACGATCGAGTCTAGAGCCATTTGAGATCATCAAATATATCATTAGGACACACTTTCATATTTCCTTGCTTCTTCACACACTGTGAAAAGTAAGAAAAATTTTAAGAGTCCTACCAAAATCTTTATGATCTTGCCTGAACATCCGAGTAATACGAAAGTATTTACAATGAAGATGGAAATCCTTCTTGAGCGAATATCAAAAAGCTCATGGTAGGTGACTTATGCGATTCTTTATGAATCAAACTTGTGATAACTGGAAAGCAACAGTGGTTTAATTCTTAACTGAATTTAACACGTTCCAGGCCTCTATGCAATATCTTAGTGATCTTGCCAGAACACTCAGAGTGATACCTTAGTGTTCACGGTGATGAGTGGAAATCCTTCTAGTGTTAACATCAAACAGCACTTGGTAGGTAACTTGCAAGATTCAATATGAATTAAGCTCGTGACAACTGGAAAGCAACGATGGTGCGATTCTTTAATGAATCAAACTTGTTCCAGGAATCAGAATTGACGGCTTCAATCATGCAGATAATTTTATCCAAATGGTTCACTCTTTACGTTCGCAGTCAGCTTTGGACGGTCGAGTAAAGAGAACGGGTACCCGCGAAATCTTGTCAAGGAGATTTTTAATTAAATCTACCTGCCACAAGTACGATATTTTATATCGTCCAACGGTCTTCACCGACCGGAGGTAAAATGCTACCGAATTAGAATGAAATGTTCAAAGCCATTTCTTTCGTGTCTACTTATGATGCGGCATTTGAAGACGGTGGCGTTGCGGGATCCAAGAAGAAGTCGTCCCCGCATGCTTATACTTTATGGACTTAATACCTCATATAATTCAAGAAAGCCTAAAAGTTAAGTCTTCCGCTGTATCGAACTTTGAAGCTTTCAAGAATTACGAAGGTATAAGTATGTGGGACATGGTGTCACGAAGAGGCGAAGATCACAAGTGATGGATCACAAGTTC
Source organism: Glebionis coronaria (assembly GCA_025667525.1). Taxonomy (NCBI): domain Eukaryota; kingdom Viridiplantae; phylum Streptophyta; class Magnoliopsida; order Asterales; family Asteraceae; genus Glebionis; species Glebionis coronaria. The sequence goes on from JANFOE010001735.1 coordinate 186,368, forward strand.
AAGGCAAGAGATTAATGCTAAAGATTGATATCAAAGATCACATCAACATGTTCACCAGGAAAGAAAAAGAAAAGAAAGACGAAGACTACGAGCTCAAGACAAGCATAGTATGCTAGGTTTATTTTGTTATTGTAACTAGGGTAACACCCTTGTTTGGAGTGACCTCCCTTAGGGGGAGATTGTTGGAAATACGTTTTTACGTATTTTGGAAGATTCGGTCACTCCGACAATATACTAAGTAGTAGCTCGTAGTCTAGACATCGTTATTTAATAAACAAGCCCAAGCCTAGCCTACAACATGTGTAGGCCGGCCCAAACATGTAAGCCCAAGCCCATTACAAGGCTTGGGTATATAAACCCTCTCCTTAGATGGAGAGGGTGTGTGGTTAATCATTTTTTCACATAGTTCTTATATGTTTCTCTCTATAGAATTGTGTGTAATCGACCATCTCTCTATCTCTTTCTCTCTCTAAAACATAAGCAAGATTTACATTTCTTCACGCATTAATAGCGAAGCGTTCTTCTATTGAACCAGAAACTTGTGAGACACACTGCCTTACTTTTTAAAACTCCCCTAGCATAGAAGTAATTCTATTTTCTAGAGCATGGTTTTTAATCTCTGCAGCCTCTAGTTCCACTTTCTCTGCTAATGATTCTTTCTTAAGTCTCATGATTTCTTCCTCTAATGCCTGAACCACCTGAATCATCTTGTCACTTGTCTCAACGTTGTTTTAACAATCATTTGTTTTTGAAAGAGTTTTATTTTAAGTTTGGTTTTCAATTTCAAGAGATATACAATGTTGTTGAAGCTCATCAAAACGTTTTGAAAGTGAGTTATAAGAATCTTGAAGCTTTAAAAATTTAGCGTTAGTTCGTGACAAGAATGATTATCTACATTATTCACAGGCTCAACAATATTCACAGAAAGATCATGAACATCATCACATTTATTCACAATCGATATAATATCAATAGCATATTTAATAGTTACAACTTGCATCACTTCGAGAGACACTACTTGTCCCCGAGATCTAGAAATCCCTCTTTAAGATTGTGTACAAACGGAACTATCTCTTTCTCAAACACCGATTTCATGTGTTCGAAATCCCATTCTCCAGCGGTTTGAGCCGTTCGAGTCGTTCATTCCTTAATGACCTTGTCAAATCCGGTAAGGTATCGCCTAATCTCTTTCAAGCTTAGCAATACTGTACTTACCGGTGGAAGACCCTTTGGAATTTCCTTCGGTTCATTCGAGTTGACAAGTGTAGGAAATATACTAAGGTTTTCTCTAGTAGACATGTAAGTTGGTGTATGGATAAATTCCCTTTGTATGTTAAAGGGAGTTCTATAATCCGTTTTTGCATACTCTTGATTAAGTTGATCATAATCATACTGAGGATATTCCAAAAGCAGTTTTGACCGATTCTCATCAATTAGGGACATATTCTCGGAATAATTCGTATAACCAATCGGGTCTAAGACCAAGCCTAATTTTATTGTATCATAAAGTCGCGGGTTGTGGTTAATAGCTTGCTTTGCATATCCCGGGTTAGGTGGTAAGTCTGTTAGACGCGATAGAGTAAACTCCTTAAAAGATGAATGAAACAAGTGTACCAAATGTGAAGCTGAGTATTGTTTTAAAAGCAAAATTTCAGTCTTCTTAATTTTCTCAAACGCCTTAATTTCCGTTTCAACCCTTTTAGACTCACGAATTTCGAAATCCGTTTGTAGTTTTGAAAATTAGTAACGACTGACTCTTTTTCTTTAAGTTCTTTTGAAATATTTGCTCATAAACCTTCAATTTCTAGCAAGTTATCCATTTGGACTTTCCTAAACCAATCAAATTCTGGATTGGTTAAGGTATTTGTCAACGGAGTTAATTCCAAGGTTTGAACCTTTTCCTTATACAAAGCAAGCTCGGCAGATAATGTATGGTTAACACTAAGGGTTTCAAGGACCACAATATTCATTTGGCCAAGCATAGATGCCGACACCATAACCAAATCTTGTTGAGCAGACGAATTTGTAGACGTAATAGCTCCTGGTTGTGTTTCTCTCAAAGTCTGGGGACTTGCATTGATATTTCTATCATTGTTTATCTCCTCATTTGAATTAGTAACTACCGGAGGCTGTTCTAGTTACTTAGACACTTGCTCAACTTGATAAGGTACGATACTAGTATCATTGGTAGTATTTTGTACCTCAGCGATGTGATCAGACCCATAGAGAGAGATGGATTTGCCATAAGAGCTGCCTTGGCGGTGTTGAGATCATCACATCTGAATCATATGCATCAAGATCATCGCATTGATATGTTGCATTGTTTGTGAAAGCTGCTGTGAGTCCTTCAGTATCCACAACTCCCGGATCTACAAGAAATGCTAACTCCTCCTCATCAAGCTCTCGATCTCGTGCTTGAGCATTAACCAAATAAATATTTTCTTGAAACTAGGTACCATCCCTCTTCCTCTTTGGCTGCTTACACTCTAGAGCCATGTGACCTTCCCCTTTGCAGTTATAGCAGATGATCATCTTCACTTTGCCAGTATTGTTTCCTCTTGGAGCAGTGTTGAATGGGCGTGCAACAATATTGGATGAACTTGGTCTCCCCTGAAGTGGTTGCACAGTAACTCTACCATCTTGAATTGTTGCTTGTTGACGAGAATTAGAAGAGGTTCTCAACTGATTGTTTGTTGGAGATGGTCCTCTATAACCTTTTTTATTCAACGTTTGAGTTATGTAGGCAGACATTTATGCTGGTACATCAGTAGGATTATCCCCTTGTCTGAACTCGGGAATTGGAACCTCATCATTGTAGTAGAAAACCGGTGCTGGTGGAGCCACATACACACTGGAAGGATTACTGACATGTTGTGAGTAGGTGATAGCAGGATTTGTTGGTGGTTGATAAGGAGAGTATGGTTGTTGAGCACGTTGTGATGATAATGCTGGTTGCTGATATTGTTGCTGATATGATGTAGGTGCTTGTGGTAGAATCGAATACTTAGGAAAGCTTGGAGTTTGATACAAGGGCTGATATGAAGATTGTTGTCCCATAGCATACGGAGTGTTGTTATATGACAAAGTTGGATGATTTGCCATTAACGCCAATGGTTCGGAATAAGATCCTTGAGACATGCGTTTCTGGAGCACATGCTTCTTGTGTTGCTGCAAGAAAGCATAGAGTTGATCTAAATTTGATTTGTGCAAATCCCGAATCAATTTAACATCAGTGACATATTGGCTACACTCTAGGGGTAACGTGTTCAAGAACTTGGTGTTGAGTTGAAACTAAGCAATCGTGAGATTATACACATTCAAAATCATTCATCAATGTAGTAAAGCACCAGTAGTAGTCATGAAGTGTTTCCCATGGAATGTATGAGAACCTATCGAACAAGTCATAGAGTTGACACTCTCGTTCCTGCTTGGAAAGTGATGTCCCTTGTAACAAAACCGTTAAGTGATCCAAAAGTTCCTTTGCTACCTTGTGTTTGCTTACCATACGATAAATATCGGGTGGAAGAGCTTGCTTGATGGTCTGAACGGCCTTGTCATCCGCATGGGCAATGATTTGATTGGCAGCCGTTAGTTCATGAAATAGCCTTGGCCTAGTCACATTGGCTACTGTAACTTCACCCCAATCGAGTGGTTCTTGCTCAATGGATTGAACCATGAGTCGGCCACTGGGTCTACCCATAATATAAGACATCATGCGACCTTGCCATGCTTCAAATAACTCTTTGATAAGCAATGGTGGACGGGTATCGGTACCCGAGATGATAGAAAGATAAGTAAGCGATATCATTGTCGGCATAAAGAATGAGGATTCATTTTTGATCACTTGAAGGAAAAAGATTATCTTTTGATCGTCTAATGAAATAAAGTTGTGAAATTTGTTGTGTGTTGATGTAGAATTCTTCAAAAGATTACAAGTCCAACTCTTGAATAAAACCAATGCACAATTCGGAATATACGATCTACAGTTAATTTGGAATATGAAAATTTCCTAATTCAGAATAATATTCAAGAAAATAATCTGGAATACCACTTAAAGAAGCCAATTCGGAAGAGTATCTTATCCGGAAAAACTCAAAACTTTATTCAATTCGGAATACTATCTTATCCGTAATACCACTTGAAGAAGCCAATTCGGAATAGTATCTTATCCGTAATATCACTTGAAGAAGCCAATTCGGAATAGTGTCTTATCCGAAAAAACTCAAAGCTTCATTCAATTCGGAATACTATCTTATCTGGAATACCACTTGAAACACTCAAGTGGGAATAATATCCTAAGCATAATCTGGAAAACCAAATTAATACACAAGTCAGAATATTAAAACCCTAGTATTCCGACTTATCAAACCCTTATCCCCGAATTCTTAGAAGAAAATTTTAACTTGTAATTTTACCCAATAATCAAGCAAAAACCACCAATTTTTACATGAAAATCACCAATATGAATATCACAAATCCCTACCACAACTATGTAGGCAATTCGTAAGAAAGATTTTGGGTGAAAAACACGAATTTTTTTTAAAACACGGATATATCTTGATTAAAAGAGTAAAAAAACCAAAACTAACACCACAAAAGAACCTTATTTCACCCATGGCTCTTGATACCAATTGTAGAATGCTGATAATCTATGATCCTATCAAGAGGGTTGTTATTTCTAGAGAGATAAAGATGGAGAGAAACTATGTGTTTTATTGAAATGAAATGAACAACCAACACCCTCTCCATCAAAGGAGAGGGCTTTTATACCCAAGTCCTTAGTGTACTTGGGCCTTCCAACCCATGGAAAAGCCCATGGGCTAGGTTGATAATATAAAGTTAGTAACTTTCTAACTACGAGCTTACAATGTTTAATAATATTGTTGGAGTGACCGATTCTTTAATATACGTTAAAAACGTATTTCCAACAGGCTCCTAGAGCCAACGAGCCTACTAAAAAGTGGGCTCACAAGAGAAAGTAATCCACCACGTTATTTGTACAGAAACACTTCAAGGAGCTTGTCTGGTACTTAGACAGTGGGTGTTCAAGAAGTATGACAGGGGTCAAAAGTTATTTGCACAAATACGTAGAGCAACCAGGTCCTAAGGTAGTATTCAGTGATAACTCATCTCGTGTTACTGAGGGATATGGTTCAATAAAATATGGTGGAATAGTTTTCTCAAAAGTGGCGTTTGTAAACGGTCTGAAGTATAATCTCATCAGTATCAGTCAACTGTGTGATGCTAAGTACATCGTTCAGTTTGATGATAAGCAAGGAACAATATTTAATGCTAATAAAGAAATTGTGTTGACTGCTCCAAGAATAAATGATGTATATGTCTTAGACATGTCATCAGTAACTCACTCAGGAGCATGTTTTTTTGCTAAAGCCAAAGACTCGGTCAATTGTTTTGGCACAAGAGACTGTCACATCTCAATTTCAAAGACATGAACAAACTTGCAAAACAAAACAAAGTTCTTGGCTTACCATCTCTTGTGTACTCAAAAGACAAACCTTGTTCAGCCTGTGAAAAAGGTAAACACAAGAGAGCTTCTTTCAAGCCAAGACAAAACTTTTCTATCAGGAAGTGTCTTCATCTTCTTCATATGGACTTATTTGGGCCTCTCAGTCCAGTGTCTATAAATCATGAGAAATATACCCTTGTGATTGTTGATGAATAGTCTAGATACACATGGGTATACTTCCTTAAAAAGAAAAGTTAGGCTCCTGAATTCATAATGTCTTTTATCAGGCAAGTAGAAAATCAAAATGACACTAAAGTCAAACAAATAAGGACTGATAATGGAACAGAATTCAGGAACCAAGAGCTTGAGAGTTTTTGTGACGAGAAAGGAATTTCTCATAACTTATCTTCTCCTTGCACACCTGAACAAAAATGGTGTGGCTGAAAGGAAGAATATAACTCTTATTGAAGCTTCAATAACCATGCTAAATGGATCCAATCTTTCAAAACACTTCTAGACTGAGGCTGTGAAAATAGCTTGCTATACTCAGAACAGATGTATTATTGTCAAAAGACATGATAAGACTCCGTATGAAATATTTAGGGAAAGGATTCTAGATATCAGCTACTTCCATGTGTTTGGATGTCCTTTGTTCATTCACAATCAAAACGACCACGTTGGTAAATTTGATGTAAAAGCTGATGATGGATACTTTCTTGGATACTCTTTTGTCTCTAAAGCCTTCAGGGTTTTTAAGACAAGGAGACAACAAGTTGAGGAGTCATTTCATGTCACCTTTGATGAAAGTATGGATGCCATTAACTTCACAAGTCAATCAATAAAAGATATTGGGATCAATGACTCATCAAGATATCCTCCTTATGAGTATGAACATAGTCCCTCAAAGTAGTATCAAACTGATGCTGACATATCTTTCCATATAACACCTCACAATAGGTCAATCGATAACTTAATCATAAATCAACATGTCCCTGAAGTTATATCTACTCAGGCTAAAGAATCAACTGATTCTGTCATCCATGCAGACACTGAGGGGACAACTAATGAGATTGTTGACCTTCCTATCACTGAAAATCCTTTAGGGAGAAGTGATGTCCCAATACTATGTATTGAACCACCAGTCCCTGATACTCGTCAATTATCTACAAGCTCTAATCCAAGTCCTCAGGACAGATGGTCAAGACAAAAACACATAGAGCTTGTAAATATAGTTGGTGATGTGTCTGAGGGGATGCTCACACGCAGTCAGGCTGCTAACTTTTTGCTGCCTCAACCCATGAGTGTATGTTTGGAGACTTTCTCTCTGAAGTTGAACCCAAAAAGGTTTCAAAGGCCCTGAGACATCTAGGGTGGGTTGAGGCTATGCATGAAGAGCTCAATCAATTCCTCAGGAATAATGTTTGGAAACTTGTTGCTCTCCCTAAAGGGAAATAAGCTCTTGGTACTAAATAGGTGTTCAAAAACAAGACTGAGGAAGATGGAATTGTCATTAAAAACAAAGCTAGGCTTGTTGTTCAAGGGTGTGGTCAGCTTGAAGGCATTGACTATAAAGAGACCTTTGCCCCTGTAACAAGAATGGAAGCCATCGGGATCTTCCTTGCCTATGTTACTTACATGAACTTCAAAGTTATCCAAATGGATGTAAAAAGTGCCTTCCTGAATGGAAAGATCACTAAAGAAATTTATGTTTCCCAGCCTCCTGGTTTTGAGAGTTCTGAGTTCCCAAACCATGTCTGTAAACTTGACAAAGCCCTATATGGACTTAAACAAGCACCAAGGGCATGGTATGAAACTCTCTCTACCTTCCTGATAATGAATAAATTTGTCAAGGGGAAGATAGACAATACCTTGTTTATCTTCAAAACCAAGGAGGATGTTCTGCTCGTTCAGATATATGTTGATGACATCATATTCGGATCTACTAACTATGACCTTTGTAGAAAGTTTGAAAAACTTATGACAAAGAAATTTGAAATGAGTATGATGGGTGAGTTAACATATTTTCTTGAACTATAAATCGAACAGGGGGACAAAGGGATTTTAGTCTATCAAGAAAAATACACCAGAGAAACACTTAAAAATATGACATCTCTGAGTGTGATTTAGTGAAGACTCCCATGGTTCCCCCTAACAACTTAGGTCCTGATCTTACTGGTAAACGAGTCAATCAAACCTTATTCAAGGGAATGATTGGATCATTAATGTACCTAACAGCAACCAGGCCTGATATTCAGTTCTCAACAATTCTATGTGGAAGATATCAGGCCGATCCCAAAGAATCACATCTTACTGCTGTTAAAGGAATCTTCAGGTACCTGAAGGGTACTCGTTCACTAGGTATATGGTATCCTCGTTGCTCAGGCTTTGATCTTAAAGGATACTCAGACTCAGACTATGATGGTTGCAATATGGATAGAAAAAGTACCTCAGGTGCATGTCAATTCCTAGGTGGCAAGCTAGTATGTTGGAGTGTAAAGAAACAACAGTCAGTCGCAATGTCATGTGCTGAGGCTGAGTATGTGGCAGCTGCTGGCTGTTGTGCAAACATCCTTTGAATGAAAAGTCAACTCAAGGACTACAATGTGGAATACAAAGTAGTCCCCATCTTTTGTGACAACACCAGTGCGATTGCCATTTCAAATAATCCAGTCCTACACTCAAGGACTAAACACATAGACATAAGATATCACTTCCTCAGGTATCACATCTTAAAAGGAGATATTGAATTACATTTCATCCCCGCTGAGTATCAGCTAGTTGATATCTTCACTAAACCTTTGGATGAACCAATGTTCACTAGACTGAAAGCTGAACTTGGTATGCTGAATATTGATTAGTCAGGCTCCCTGATGACAACGCATTAAGTATAATGTATATTCTTAATCCTCTCTCTGAGTAAATATCTCTTATTGTCACTCCCTTGACACTGACGTACATTAAATGATGTAATTAAATGCTATAAGTATTTAGTTACTTAATGTCCTAGGTTGGTGAGTCACAATATTAAATAAGGAACATATATTCCTTTAAAAAATTGTCATAAACCGGTCAAGGGGTCACCAAATGTCAAGTATCCCACTAAGCATTAAATGCTTGCTCTTTTTCTAGCAAAATCCGTTGTAAAAACGTCCTTTCAACTTGTAACACCCCCAAATTTATACAACTCAGAACAGCGGAAGACTCGTTGGTGTTACGGGATAGCACATTACTCACATCATAGACAACGCTTAAAAATCGCGTCGTTTATTAATAAAGCATTTCCATTCATAAATATCAAAGTTACATCGGTCCCAAGTCATATTATTTCATACAAAGTTTTACAAAATATTTGAATGGAAAATATTGTTTAAGTGCGGGCCATGAATTCTTGTCGTCTTCCCGAGAATTACATTCAAGTACCTGAGATAAAACATGTTAAAAGAAAAGGGTCAGCGATAACGCCGAGTGAATTCATAGAGTTTAATAAAATTCATCTACATAATATCAGTATAAAATGTTACTGAAAATCATTTTGTACAAATCTTTGTAATAGGCCATAAATAGCCAAAGTCATTTGATACAAATCTTCATCAAAATCATAATATAGGCGTTTGCCTTAAAAAATCATTATGCGAATCATTGTCGTTAAAAACACCATACAATACGTTTTGCAACGTTGTATAAATAAAACCGTTATATGATTATGGTTATAAAAGCCTTAAAAATTATTATACGAGCCAATGTCGTAAAAACGTCATACAATACGTCTTACGACGTTGTATGAAAATAAAAACCGTTATATGAATATGGTTATGAAAACCAAAACACAAACATAATATCAATAGTATGACCCTGTATTGCTAGTCAGGCAATACATCGTAATTCGGAGCGTCTATTAGTATTTCGTTAATTTTGAATTATTATAAGTCGCATGACATTGTTACCTTACTAAACCAAAACGGGTAGCTAACCCGATACCAATTTTTGCCCATCTAAAGTAGCGTGTCGTCACAAAGGTCACGCTATGGAAATCTTCTCATACATAAATTCGCTTACCAATCAATGTGGCACGACGGGGATCAACCGTCAAGGCGCGAACTGGGGTGATCGTCCCCAAATAGTACTATTAAATGCATAAGCGTCTACCAAATCCCGGTAGTTCACAATTCATGCTAATGGGACTTTTAGTGACATAACCTAACTTTAATAATCCATTTAATTTCATCTATCGGGTCCTTTATTCATTTATCGGGTCATACAATTCGGGTCATTCAATCATTCGGGTCCAAATCAATAAACAAGCAATCGGGACAAATGGTGTCCTATTTTATAAAACTAACATGTTATCTACCTCGCGGGTTTATAAAACATTTCATAAAAACATTTAAAAGGGTGCGAGGCTATGAACTCACATTGATGTGGGAAGGCGGGTTACCGGCAATTCGGACGTACGGTACGTGCTTCAATCACGGAAACCTAGACAAATAATACTCGTCTTAGACTCATGTCCAATGACTTTATAAAAATACAAATTATGTATACATATGATGATTATATATATGATGATCAAGTGGGTTTACATATTCTCATTTACTCATTTTTGTGTTATATGTCGATAGCTTTTATACTAGTTTACTAGTTTTACCCATTTACGTGTTTTAGGTCCAATAAGCCTATTATAAGTTTATTAACTTGTATTAATCCATTTCATACTTATATTATCAGTATTTAAACTTTCAAGTTAGGCCTAAATGGGTTAAGCCCAATAATAAGTTTATAAGTGTTTTAGTCCATTTTTGTTGTATTGTTAGTCCAATAACGTTAATTTAGTCCGTTAACGTCCGTATGTCCTATAGTTCGGGTTTTATCGGGTTTTACTTGTTATACATGTTTATATATCAGTATATAAGTTTTATAAATTTTTTATTAGACGGGTCCAACCATCTAAGTTTTATTTAACAAAAACGTTAATTTTACGGCGATAGCCGAAAAAGTCATAAAAATCAAGTTTATAGTTTTATAACTTATAAGTATTATTTCACTACCATTTATATAAGTTATTCATTCATTTACCCTTTTACATATTTATATAAATAAGTTTTATAAGTTAGTGGGTTTTAATTTATATTTTATACTATTTAAATTTTGAGTGCTTATATAATAGTATTATTCTTTAATTTCCAAAAATCTGATTTTTATCTTCACTTTCACCAAAACTGCCATATCTTGAGTTTTATATGGAGATAGAAGCTCAAATTCTTATCACATAAACTACATGATATGTGCTACATTTAACTCTTTTATAGCTACTGTTGAATCATCTTCTAAATATTTTCTAAAAATCGTCCAAAACAGTAACCTCAGATTTATACCCTAAACTTGTTTTGATCATATCTCACTCATTACTTTGATTCCATTGCATGGCCAACTCTCACATGTGTACAAGACATATATCTTACTGTAAATGGATTCTACTTCATCATTTTATCAGTCCATGACCTGTTTCTTTACCGTTTTATACAGCCAACAAATTTAACCAAGATTTTAACCTTGTTTCTTATGGTTTTTCACCTTTTTAATCATGTTTATTAACAACAAATCCCCACATAACATTTTTATCATCATATAATCATCATATACATATACAATAGGAAATAAAATACATGTTTACATAATCAAAATAACAAGAAGATGAGGAGGACAATCTTTATACCACCATGTTGATGTAGGTTATTATTTGGACATGGTTTTTGATGGAGAAACTTGTGCTTAGCCAACACCATCTTCAAGACCATCAATCTTTATGATCACCTTGTGGAAAATCAGCCCCCAAGACACCATGAATACTCCTCCTTGGATGTTATAAGTACCACCAATCAATAGGGTTTTAAAGGGGCTTCAACATATGTGTAAATAACACATGATTTCATGGTTGATTTTGATCAAATTTGATGTTTAAGGGAGAAATGGGACGGCACATTTGAGCTAGAGAGAGAGAGTTTGGTGTGGTTTTGCATGTTGGAAATGAATGGTAAGAAGTTGCTAGTGGTTTTGTTAAGTTAGTGGCAAGTTAGCTTCACTTGTAAGCTTAGCTTACAAGTGTAAGCTTTATGTTTAAAATTGGACACCTATTTGGTGTGTTGTAGCTTGATGTTGGACGGTTTTGGGGGTGGGACAAGTGTCCCACTTGTCTCATCCCCATTTATTTACGGGTACTCCTCGATTCTAGTTTCCTCGATTTGCGTGCCATCGGGTCGTTTCACGAAAGACGTTTTTATAAATTATGAATCAACGTCACAAAACGAATCCAATAAAAATTGTCTCATAAAAAACGGAGTTCGAAAACGTAAATACGTAATCCTAAGGTTTCCGTTTTAGTCGTAAAGGACGTTAAAATAAAATCGTAAGTCCTAATCTCTTCTCGTAAATTTGTGAGTTTATGAACCAACACAAATTTAAAACTCCAAAATAATATTCACAGATAAATTTATTTTCTGAAATGTCGGACTGTCACCAAAGACGATGTATGTAAATGTAAGCACGTAACGTAGAATCCTCCGGTTTAAACGTAGTCGATGATACTTCAAGACGTAAATCCAAATTTATTCCCAAAAATAAGTGAGTTCATAAAATAATATATTTTCAAATAGATATTGAGAATAAAATATCAATCGTAAATTGACAGATTGTCACAGCATTTACCCCTAAACAGGATCTTTGTCCTCAAAGATCATCTTACCTTACTACTCGCTTCTTATAGAGTTAAAGCCATGTGGGTATTTCCTCCACATTTGGTCTTTTCTCACAAGTGTAATCCATTATAGTACGCGAGTTTCATCAAACATAACTACGGGAATAAGATCAGGCTTAATGTTGACTTACTTTCTCTATCCATGATGTTCATGGGTTTTTGATGAATGCAACTTTTCGCCGATCTAAGCTTTATTAAGAACAATCAGAATTTCACTTGATAGATATTCCATCAAGTTCGATTTACGAAACATAATTCACGCGGTTCTTGAAGTCCTAGGGTAGATCCAGCTTATATGCCTTTCAATCCCAACTTTTATATCATTTCAATGGTCCCATACAACAGGGACTTATATCCCATGATTTGTCAGATCATGAATTCATTTTTCCAAGGTTAAAAATTGTGGCATAACTTCGCTACCCATTTGGCACTTCAAGATCTACATTCCATATTCACTTAACCTCCTGCCCACCATCGGCAGTTAATAATCAAATCCTAATTTCAACAATCATTTCAGATCTCGCGGGTCGGGTATTTTGTAAGGTTTGGTTCGCCATCATAGGGAACCTTAATCTTAAAAGACATGTCCAACTACGGGAATAAGATCAGGCTTAATGTTGACATACTTTCTCTATCCATGATGTTCATGGGTTTTTGATGAATGCAACTTTTCGCCGATCTAAGCTTTATTAAGAACAATCAGAATTTCACTTGATAGATATTCCATCAAGTTCGATTTACGAAACATAATTCACGCGGTTCTTGAAGTCCTAGGGTAGATCCAGCTTATATGCCTTTCAATCCCAACTTTTATATCATTTCAATGGTCCCATACAACGGGGACTTATATCCCATGATTTGTCAGATCATGAATTCATTTTTCCAAGGTTAAAAATTGTGGCATAACTTCGCTACCCATTTGGCACTTCAAGATCTACATTCCATATTCACTTAACCTCCTGCCCACCATCGGCAGTTAATAATTAAATCCTAATTTCAACAATCATTTCAGATCTCGCGGGTCGGGTATTTTGTAAGGTTTGGTTCGCCATCATAGGGAACCTTAATCCTAAAAGACATGTCCAACTCACAATGGGTGTATGTCGGATGTCTCCATCTCAACTCTTGCTTATGTGGAAACCTTGGTTTGCGGATCTTTTAAGCTACTAGGAATGATCATTGTTCATATGATTAAATAATCAAAGCGGAATTAGAACAACAACCATTAACAAGGTGTTTAGGTACAATAACATGAATTAAAAACAATAGGGATTGCTCATTATATTAATAACGAACAACCACTAGACGTGTATACATTGAATCCCACGTCTAGTCGACACACACTTTAGGTTTACATTGTGAATGAATTGAATGAATAAAACCTATGACCCTTGGTTCCTTTTATAGTGTAAGGATTAGGGTTTACAAGAGATAAGAATGAATAAACAAGTAAATCTTCTATTTAAATAAACTTATGCAGAATATCTTTTGCATGTTTATCTAAATAGAAGCTTCCATAAGCTTCTTTTGTCTACGTTTTGTCAATGCTTGAATTGCATGTAACAATGCTTACATTGTACATGACAACTCTTGAGCTATCAACGCCTAATTTGTACATGTCAACGCTTGATTAACTCTTGACAACGCTTGGACAATTTCTTCATGTTTTCTTCGTTTTTGAGTTTTTGCCACATCAACTTTTTGACCCAACAATCTTCCCCTAGTTGATAGTGGCAAAACTCTATGTGTATCTCTTGTAAGTTATACATGATCTTCAAATTGCTTCCCCTCAAGTGTAGCATGTATTTCTTCCCCTTTTTGTCACATCAACAAGGAAGTAAACAATGTATGCAATGCTGAAGATTCTCCATATGTAGGCTCTGTGTAATGATCTTGAAGAAAAATAAATAAAGTATTCTTGATGTAGAAGTAGAATAACCCAACCTTGTGTTCTATGTCTTGTACTATCCATGTGACTAAGAACTTATACAAATGACTAAATATAAGTAGACCTCGATCCCTTGTCAATATTCTCATCCTTTGTGAGACACTGAGCACGATAATGTAACTCCTTCAAGTGTTATGACAAGTCTTCATCACCAACCATGTAAAGCACGAACAAGTTACCTTTAAAGTCACCAGTGCGTGACTTTAAGATATGATAGAACACAAACTCGCGAAAATCTTCTTCAATCATCAAACTTACCATAAGAATTCTTCCCCTTAAGCTAACACCTCTTCATGAAGAATCTTAATCTTCATATCATATGTAAAAGCATTAAGACGGATAACTCTTTTACAAGGCTACCCCGATTACATAATCAAATCCAATAAATTCCTCACGAATTGTTGTCAACTCGCATTAAAACCATTAATCCCTTTCAAAATATCCGAGCAATAAATATCATCATGATATTCTAAATTAAAACGGAGATTCCATGTACCTTCGTGTGTATAATCCTCCTTTTTGTGTGCTAAAAACATATCCATTTTCTCAAACAACAGCAAACCTTGTGTTGTCCAATATCATCTTCTGTCTAATATCTTTGGCAGATGTATTGTCCAATATCGGACAATACCTATCAGCGTTGAAGTTCATATATCGGACGACACTGTCAACCTATCAGCGTTGACTTATTCTGTCAGCGTCAAATTTTCACTCGTCAGCGTCTGGATTACAAACGTCAGCGCCAACCATAAACCTTGTCAGCGTCCATTTTTATCAGCGTCAAACCATACTCTGTCAGCGTTGCGTTCACTCTTTCTTGTCAACGTTGCTCCAAAACTTTGACAGCGTCTTGTCTCAATTGCAAGAACTCATAAAACACATGAATGAGTTTTGGAGAATAATAGGTTTATTCCCACGTGAACATGTCTGATCTTCAACAGTAGGTTAATTAATAAACTTGTATAAATATCCACGTAATACTTCAAACATGCAATTTGGTGAATCCAAAAAGAACATCACGTGAACCAACATTGATCAACGCATGGACAATATATTTGGTGAATTGCGTTTTCCATATTCAATATATACTCCTCGCATCTTCTTAGGCCATGTGAACGCAAGTCTTGTTAACCATCAATAGGAATTGACCAATAAGAACCTTCTAACCGTGTGAACACATGGTTAAGAACCAATCACGTCCTTTTTCATTATAAAACCGTGAGAAGTATATAATACCTATTGATCCATTATGCGTTCAAACGAATGAACAGCAATATCATACGTGATTTAACATCTTTGAATCAAAACAAAGTATTGTAATGTCAAGGTAGTATCCTTCAATTCACAATTATACCTGTTGTTGTCAACTTAATATCAATCAATCTAGGGTTTACCAGATTCATGCATCGAAACCCTAATTAGGGTTTTCAACATACCCTTAGATCGAATCTTCAATAGCTATGAAATCCTCTTTTTCTGTTTATAATTGATTTAGGGTTTGGAGGAAACCCTAACTCATTATTTTATGTGAACTAAGAATTTCATACCTCATTATGCAACCAACTTCGTCCTCGAATAACTTTTTCATTAGGGCTCAGATCGAAAATCCCTTCGGTGAGATTCTAGACACAAGTGTCAAGAATCTACAGCTCAAAAATCACGAAGATCCAACGGTTAACGAAAGAGAGATCGTGTTTTGAACATGGCTGTCCACAGAAAACTGCATTCACCCTACTGCTTACTTTGACGCTTAATAACTTTTTCCTGGGGATAAAACTTGACAATCCCTCCGGTGGATGTTTAGATCTATGTATGTAGAACACACATATAAAATTTCGTGACGATCCAACGGTTCAATCAAAAGTTATGACCTTCTGAATGCTGCTGCGCACACAAAAACGTCCAGAAAAACCCTAGACGGATTTTTCTTCTTTTCACCATATATGAACACCTTGTTGGTCCTAGCATCACGAGCCACGAGGCTCTGATACCACTTGTTGATCCCAAACTTAGATCGATTAGCTTTGTGTATACGAGATTAGATCAAGTATAGCACGTAGAGAAACCTTTGTATATGCTTTGTGAATCTAAGTGTTATGCGGAATTTAACACTTAAACAAGAACACAAGATGTAAACAAAACTTTCACTTTGATTATGAATGTCGAACTTGCTTACAATGAAAGATGTTTACGAATAAAAACTTATATAAAACTTGATACTAAACATTAACCTAAAGGCCTTCTTTTATAGACTAAGAAACCTTGTACAATAAGCTACGTATCAACTATTCTAGGTAAAGAAAAACATAGAAAATACATTGTCGTTTCTATCCTTACTAGAAGTATTCTAGAATATAATAAACGTGTAGCTTATATCTTCCATCAGTGCTTGTCTTCAATCTGTCAACGCTTGACTTTAACTTGTCAACGCTTGAGCTGTCAGCGCTTGCTTTGTTCCTGTCAACGCTTGTTTTGTTCTTGTCAGCGCTCAAGTGATCTGGCCTTAATTTATTCCCACCAATCCTCCCCTAAACTTGATATCCACTCTTATGATCAAGTTTCTGAATAAGCATTAAGAACTCGGAGGAGTCTGACAAACCTTCTCATATTGGTAATAAATAAATCTGATCAAATTCTTTGCCACGTCACTTGTATAATCTATCTCCAGCTGAGTGTCCTTCATCTTTTCCAAAACAGCCTTGGATATAAAATATTAAGCATCCACAAGTAGATACTCAGCAAACTTTGTAGAACTCAAATGGTATACACCAGCAGCTGAATATAACCTCCATTGAAGACCACTGAGGTCATCTTCAAGATCCTTCCATATTTCAGGATCTTCCTCATTTGTCCCACACATTCTTTTAAATGTGGTCCAAAGTTTTATTCCATGAGCTGAAGTTGGTGCTTCAGCCTCATACTTGGTCTCTAGTAACCTCCAAAGGTCCACCAAGTCTTCTCTATCACAACTTGCATATAAAGATATGAGAGTGGTAAAAGTGTGTACCTCCTTGCCAAATCTGCCAATCTTCCAGAATCCACATTCATCCTCATCATAACTCACAATTGGATTCCTGGAATCTAATTGTAACACTTGCACCATATCTGAAGCTTCTAATGGGGAGAGCTTGAGGCTCTTTCTAATAACTGCTTCACTTGGATATAGTGGATTCATATCTTTTGGAAACTCAAGTGTAAATCCCTTCTTCACTGGCCTGGGAACTATCATAGCTTTCTTGATTTCTATCTCTTCTGCAAGTTGCTCCTTTCTTTCATCTGAAAGAAGTCTGAGAGTGTTTTCTTCCTGCACTCTCACCCAAATAGGATAAGCCCTATGTTCCAACTCATCAAATGTCAAAGCCTTCAACTTCTGATGTGTCCATCCAACTCCATGACATCTGAGCAACATAAAGTAGAGCTCTCTTCTATCCCTTTTCAATTCTGAGAGAATATTGCTTGCCTTGTGCTTCAAAATCACCTTACAATCCTTCTGAACTCTAAGAAGAAGCTCCAAACCCCATATTTGATCTGAAATGGTCAAGTCTGGATTATCCATGCAGCTTTCTTCCCAAGAATTGTACATCTGAACCACCTCTGGCATGTCAAAGTCAACCTGCAATTTTAAATCTCTCAACTTTTCCCTAGCAAGCTCATCACCATACTCAAGCCTTTCTGGTTCTATAATCATCACACTTGAGTCTGAGCTAGCTCCATCACTTTCTTCTTCAGAAGTCACAACAAATGGTGACTTTTCCTTTTCACCTTGTTTCATCATTTGTTCAGCCAATCTTCTATCAAATTCAACTTGGGCTGCATCCTTTGGAACAATTTCTTCTACCAATTTACCCTTACCCTTATCTGATGGTGCAATGGTTGGTAAGGTAGATGGTAATGCCTGAGTAGAAACTTCTTTGATGATAGATGATGACTGGAATACAACACCTTCATGTGCAGGTCTGTCAACGCCCAAATTTCCTCTATCAGCGCCCAAAATACTTCTATCAGCGTCCAAATTTGTCTTGTCAACGCTCAAATATTTTCCCTCAGCGCCTTGTGTAACCTCTCTCAACATAGCTGTAAATGATAAATGTAAATTGGTTGGAGAGATTAAGGACGTATCAAAACCTGTTTGTTCCTTCAAAGTTGTAAGGGCTTCAGCAACATCCATTGATTGACCATCTTGGCTGCCCTTATCACTCAGATTTCTTTGATCTTCCTCCCCTTTGGAAGACTCCTCCATACCCCTCCTAGCATGATCACTCTCCAAAACAACAATCCTCTCCCTCAATTGCTTGAGTTCAAGGCCTTGTGAGCTGACAATTTGTACTAAGTCTGCATTTTGCTTTTGCAAGCTAATGCAGACTGCCGTCAATTCCAAAAGAGTCATTGGTTCCAGTCTGCCCTCTTCTGAAATGGGGATTTGACCTCCCAAGTCAGATTCATTGGGCATGGATGAGGACTTAATTATGGTGGGACTGCCTTGGCCAGCATCTAAGCTAGAACCAATAGTCCCAGCCTCATCCAGGTCACCAGCCACACTTGTGGTGGTGGTTCTCTCTGCTTCATGGCTAGGACCACCAGAGGAGAACACTCCAGTAGTCCTTTGGCGTTTGATCAACCTATATTCAGGTGGTGTGGAAGATGGTGTGGAAGAATGGGTAGATGTGGGTTGGTTAAGGGGTGTTTGGGATTGTGATGGTTGTGTGTCAGCGTTGGAAATAGGCACATCAACGCTAACATTTGATGTGTCAGCGTCGAAGGGTTCTGAGTCAATTTGCATTTGTTCAGGTGAGGGTAAAGGTTCAGGAATGGGTTCAAGTTGTGGTTGAGGGTCAATTTGAGGTTGAGGGTCTGGTTGGGGTTGTGCTGCTGCAATAACAGCAAGCATGGCTGGGGTTAAAGGTAAGTCTCTATGAGGTGGTGAATCCATCTTCGTAAAAATAGCTTTCTTTTGTTCAGGGATCTTATAAAAATCATTGTGATCCCTTGAACAATAACCTTGATCATCAAAAATCATTTGCAGAAAACGGGGATAAGCTAAAGTCATTTTTGTCCCCTTGTTTTTACACATCCCTTCAAAAATCATTTTAGAATAGTTATATTTTTGCCCTGTTGCAATGCACACAATAGCACTGGCAATGGATCTATTGATCTCATTGTGTGCAGTACATTTGGGACTCAAACATTGAAGGAGAATGTGGATTAGGTACTTCCAGGCTGGGGGAAATTCCTGCTTATGGTACTTGTTAAGAGTACCTTCATCAGGAAAAGGATATCCCAAAGCCCTAAGCCCTTGTTCTATTTCATTTATGGGAAGGATAGCTACACCATCAGCATCATCAAGATGTAAGGGCTGGCGTACCAAGGCCTCAGTAACCACCCAAGATCTCCCATGAACAATAGAAGTCAATGTGGTCACTCCATTAACTGTTGAGGAACTAACAGTGTTCCAAAACTGCTTAATGTGTGTGACTGGAATGAGTGATGCATGAGAAAGAGCATACCTTAAGGGGGATGCGTTCAAATACGCCACCATTTGTGTGTATTGAGGAAACAAATCATTATCAGCAACAAGATAAGCAATCATGTTGTGTTGAGACTTGAACCCCAAATCCAATTCCGCTGAGTTAAACTTTGGTGCCATTGGTGAAAGCTGTTAATTTGAAGTGTAGAAGATGAAGGTTGATAAGAGAAAAGTGTTAGACAAGAATTATAGATACCCTGTTTAAAATAGGAGCCAAATTTATAGGAGATAAAAAATGCATGTGATTGGCCCAAAAATAGGCAAAGATTTTCAAAAACTAATCATGAAAATATTGAAAAAGTTATAAGTTATCTCATGCATTTAATGAAAGTAACAACTCCTAAAATTACGGCTTGAAAATATGTCAAAAAGTAAAAACTGGGTAGGTCCCATTGAGTGGGTCAACGGTCAAAAATAACCCATCAACGCCCAACGGCTATAATCTTGTCAACGTTCGCCTAAAGCCATGTCAGCGTCCAATTTGGTCACAACAACGCTTGGAAAAATCTTGTCAGCGTCCAAAAATAAAATTGTTTTAAAAAGAGAAAAATGACCTTAACAAGTAATTTATCCTAGAGAAGATAACCAAAAGCTGATAATTATCATAGGGCGGCAAGCACTGTCCAGTTATGCACACTTGCATAAGCAAGATAGACATAACAGTCCTCTAGTGTCCCTTGCTAACCAAAATTCTTAACAACCAAGTTACCTCATAAAATCCTTGTTACTCCCAGGTAAATCCCATATCAAAATCATTCCCAAGTCTCCCAACAGACCACAACCAATTCTAGGCCAAAAATGTCTTGGCAGCATGCAAAGTTGATATACTATGCATGCTACAGTGCCTCATGGTTTAGTAAAACTAACCCATACTCACCTGTGGACACAATCTAGAATTGTGATAAGAGTATCATATGGATACCCAAAAATCCTAAAGGTTCCTAAAACCTCCCCTTAAACAATGATACAAAAAGTTTGCTAAAATCATGCATGAACATAAAAAATTTATGTCAAGATAGGAATGAAACATTCCAACCATCATCCATAAATAAAAACTTGTCCAAATGCTTCTCCTTTGATCCATAAGCAACTCTGTATCCAATGGTATACTTCTAACACCATCTGCACATTTAGATTGAAAACCACAAAACTAACATTGTTGCTGACAACGCCCCGATAACACATAACAGCGTTGAAGGAAGCTTTGTCAGCGTTAGAAAATTATATTGCTGACAACGTTGCAAAAACACTTATCAGCGTTCAAGCAACCTTTGTCAGTGTTAGAAAAATATAGTGGAAAATCTAAATCATCAATAAGACCAATAATAATAATGCATCATCCTGTACATACTTTTACAAAAAGAATCCAAAACACATATTAAGAGAGATTAACCATTCCAATACTTGTTACCAAGTATTGAAATCTTCCAGTATCAAAAAGTTTAGTTAATAAATCTGACACATTTTCCTCAGTGTCAACCCTATCTGGTTGTATTAAACCTTTCTCAAAGCAATCTCTTATAAAATGGTGTCTAATTTCTATGTGTTTAGTTTTAGAATGATGTACAGGATTCTTAATGATGCATAAAGTACTATTATTGTCAACAAATATCTTAGTATGCATGAAATTATACCCATAATCCAACAGCTGGTTCTGAATCCACAACACTTGACCACAACATGCTGCTGCAGCCACATACTCTGCTTCAGTTGTAGAGTTAGCCACCACTGTTTGTTTCTTGCATTGCCAAGATATTAATCTGCTCCCAAGAAACTGACATCCACCAGTTGTGGATTTCCTATCAAACTTATCACCTCCATAATCACTATCTGAATATGCAATCAGCTCCAATGGTGAATCCTTTGGGTACCACAAACCAAGACTAGGGAAACATCTTAGGTACCTAAAGATCCTCTTCACAGCATAAAGGTGACATTCTTTGGGAGTCACTTGATGGCGTGCACAAGCACACACAGCAAACATGATATCAGGTCTGGAAGCAGTAAGATACATGAAGGATCCAATCATGGATCTATAATGCCTGACATCAACATCTTTCCCATCTCCAATCTTTCCCCAAGGGTGTTCTCTATCCATAGGAGTAGTAGCCCTCTTTTCATGTGGAGAAAAGCCAAACTTCTTCAAGATTTCAGCAACATATTTGTCCTGGGAGATGAAGATACCATCTTCTTTCTGCTGAACTTGTAAACCAAGAAAGAAGTTCATCTCCCCCATAGCACTCATCTTGAATTTGTCTGTCATAAGCTTGGAGAAATCCTCACTCATCTTTGGATCAGTAGACCCAAAAATGATATCATCAACATAGACCTGCACAAGCAACACATCTTTGCCTTTCTTCTTTGTAAATAATGTCTGATCTATGGTGCCCCTCTTGAATCCATTGTCCACCAAATAGGTAGACAAAGTACCATACCATGCTCTAGGGGCTTGATGAAGGCCATACATAGCCTTTTTGACTCTATACACTTTATCTGGATGTCCTGGATCCTCAAAACCAGGAGGTTGCATGACATACACTTCTTCAACAATGGTGCCATACAAGAAAGCACTCTTGACATCCATTTGATAGACTGTGAAGCCCATGCATGAAGCATAGGCTAGAAAAATTCTAATAGCTTCAATCCTTGCAACTGGTGCAAAGACCTCCTCATAGTCTATCCCCTCCTCTTGTGTATAACCTTGAGCCACTAACCTTGCCTTGTTTCTGACCACAATACCTCTTTCATCTCTTTTGTTCCTGAGAACCCATCTTGTCCCTATAGGTCTGACATATCTAGGACAATCAACCAGCTCCCAAACATCCTGAATTACAAATTGGTGAAGCTCATCCTGCATTGCTTCCACCCAACTTGTTTCTTTGAGAGCATCAAATATCTTCTTGGGTTCTTCTTGTGACAGAAAACATGCAAACAAACATGCTTGCACAAGAGGGGTATCAACCTTCTTGTGTATATTGGCAATAAATCCACCAAGTCCTTGATGAGATCTTCTTGTCTGAACTGGAGTCATAATATCACCAATAATCTGAGATGTGGGGTGATTCTTCATTGTGGAAGTGAGAACTCCTCCTTCAAAAAGTCTGGTGTCCTCAACTTCACGCTCCATGTTGCCAATATCTTCTTCATCAGACTCTCTTTGATCAACATGAATCTCTTCATAAATATTGGAAGGTCCTCCTTGTTCAAAAGTGGAAGAGAAAAGATGTGCAAAGGTATTGTCAACGTCTGAACCTTGTTTGTCAGTGCTTGGGCTAACAACGCTTGAACTGTTGTTGTCAACGTCTGAGCCATCAACGTCTGAATTGGTCTTGTCAGCGCTAGATTTGCCTTTGTCAGCGCCTGAAGAACCATGCATGTTTGTATCTGGTGGTATTTGGAGACCACCATTATCTTGTCCAGCAGCAGCAGCAGCAGCAAAAGCATCTGTCCAAATGGGAATTGTGACATATTCAAATGTAGGAGATGCCTTTTCTGCTTGTGATCTAACCTTCTAATGAACCTGTGTACCTGAAACATTAACAACTTGTTCCTCCACAACATTTGAAGTTACCTTCACAATGTCTGGATTAGTGACAGGCATATAATTTAAAGTTCTAGATAAGGGTTCCAAATCAAACAACCAATTAGGACCACTTTCAGGATCACTAGGTTTATTCTCTAAGAACCTAACATGTACTCTTTCAACAATACGTTTGTCCTCTTTAAGATAAACCCTATAACCCTTGCTCTGCACTGAATACCCCATGAAGTAACCTTCATCACCTTTTGCACTAAATTTCCCTAAGGCATCACTAGTGTCTAAGACTACTACATGACATCCAAAAGGTCTGAGAAAACCAATATTAGGTTTTCTTCCCCAAAGTAACTCATAAGGTGTTTTGTTCTGAATTTTGTTAACCAATGCTCTATTTTGCACATAGCATGCTGTATTAACAGCCTCAGCCCAAAAGGTTATAGGAAAGTGAGCATCAGCCAACATTGTTCTGGCTGCTTCAATTAGGGTTCTATTTTTCCTTTCAGCAACCCCATTTTGCTGTGGGGTTCTAGCAATACTGAATTGCCTAGTAATTCCTTTCCTGGCACAAAAATCATCTAGCTTCTTGTTCCTAAATTCTCCACCATTATCACTCCTAAGCATCTTAACCTCATTTCCAGACCTTTTCTCAATTTGAGTGATAAATTCAATAAGAACATCAGCTGTGTCACTCTTCATAGCTAGAAAGAATGTCCAAGTAAACCTAGAAAAGTCATCAGTGACAACAAAACAATATGACTTACCATTCAAACTTTCTATATTTGTTGGACCAAAGAGGTCCATGTGAAGCATATGAAGAGGTCTGGAACTAGTATGCACCTGCTTGGACTTGAATGAGACCTTGTGTTGCTTACCTTTAAGACATGCAACACAAGAGTGGTCATTGTGGAAGGCCTTTTCAGGCAAACCATCAACTAAACCAAGCCTCACAAGTCTATTTATATTTTTAAAATTTATGTGCCCTAGTCTCCTGTGCCACAAATTACTTTCATCTACTGAGGCCTTAGCATAAAAACAAGACATATTTGTATTCACTTTAATCCCATTTAAATTCACATTATATATGTCCTTATGTCTAGGTGTTCTATACTCAATATACTTCTCATCAGGGATCTTAAAATCCTTGCTTAACACCAAACACTCAGTATCAGTAAAAAGAACCTTATTTTTGTTATCACAAACTTGTGATACACTAAACAGATTATAATCCAGTTCTTTTACCAGGAAGACGTTCTCAAAACGTAGATTATTGGTGAGAAGGGTTCCTTTGCCTGTAATGGTGTCGTAGCCCCCTCCAAAGTATACCTTATCACCATCTTTAATAGGAGTGAAGTTCGTCAGATAGTCTTCCTTTCCTGTCATGTGCCTTGAGCATCCACTATCCCAATATCCATAGTCATTGATCTGTCTTTGAATGCCCTGCACATAAAGAAAACAAATTAGTTTTCTTTGGGAACCCAAGTCTCAGAAGACTTGGATTCATCTGGTTGTTCAATAAGAACAGACTTAGTTCTCACAACAACCCCATTCTCATCCTTTTTAGGATGAAATACCCAGTTAACCCCAATTGGTTTTGTAATGACCTTTGAAATGTAATTAAATCTATTGCAAGTCATTGAAATTCCATTATTATTAGGGTTTTGATCTTTCTTGGGTCTCCATGTTAAGCTTGAAGAAGCTTTAGACCCCTTACCTTGTGGCTGCAAATATTTAGGTCTGGTCACGTTTCTGTCAGCGTTGGATTTTGTCCTGTCAACGCTGAAATTACCCTTGTCAGCGTTGAACCTAGGGTTTGCTACAGGAACCCATTGCCTATTTGACCAGGTGTTTGTCTTTTGAAAAGGTCTTTGTCCATGAGTGTTAGACCTTCTAGAGAAGAATAGGGCAGGTCTAATCACTTGTGGACTTTGCTGCACACAAGGTTTGGGTCTGACAACGTTTGACTTCCTAACAACGTTGACTTTCTTCCTATCAGCGCTGAAATTGTTCCTATCAGCGCTGGCTTTGGGAGTGTTGACACACTTGTATGCCAAATGTGAAAAGCTACCACAAGTATAACAGGCTTTCTTAGACACACTCTTAGTTCTAGAAGAGAAGAAACCTGTTCCATGATTGTTAACTTGGCTCTTGGGTGACCTATTATTCCTATACATCTCTGCATATTTAATGGTATGTCTTCTAACAGTGTTTGAGCCTAGGTCAACAGCTTTACCAGTAACTGGGTGAGTATCCTTAATGGGTGGTGATTCATTGGGACTTTCACATAGCAAACCTCCCTTAACAAACAAAGTAGGGTTAGCTTTCTTCCACTCATTTAGGTCAGTCAATTTTTGTTGATACTCTTCCACTGGAGTGACAACTCTTGGTGGAGGAATGAATTCCTCTTCTTGGCATTCTGGTATCCCAGTCCAAGACAAGTCCTTTCTAGGGACACCATAGAAGTCACCAGCTGGTGGTGGAACCAGAGAGTAATCATTCATCCCAATCCCAGTCATGTCCTTAGGATCCCTTTGTTTAGCTACACAGTCTCCTAGGGTTTGGGTGGCTCTATCAAATCTTTGAATCTTGAGGTCAACATTATCTTTATTCTTAATGGCCTCATCTAACTTAGCCTGTAGGTCTCTATTGACCTTTGTCATGATATTTCTAATATCCATACTACCCTCTAGCTCATGTTTTAAGATATTTATCTTATCTTTTAAATCAAATTCCATTTTCTTGTATTCAGAAACGGTTTTCTCAGTTTCAGTAAGAGCTAGTTGGTAATTGGACAATTTACACCTTTCAGTGCTCATATCATCTTTTAGTTTTAACACCTCTTTGTTAAGTCTATCAGTGTTTAACCTACAACCTTTGCTACAAAAAGCATCATCATATACCTCATTATCAGATGAAGAGGAGGAGTGTGTCATGAGAGCATATTCAACATGCTCTTCTTCTTCAATATCAACAATCAAAGCTTTGTCCTCTTCAGCATTCTTAGCCAGATAGCTCCAATCCCATCCAGTACCATCAATTCCTTGAACTGCAACCATGGCTTTGGAATCTTGAGCTTTAACAACCTGACTTGAGGATTTACCAGCATCAGATCTTCTAGGAGATCTGCATTCCCTCATGAAGTGCCCCATACGATGACAGTTGTAGCATTCAACTTTGGATTTATCAAATCCAGCTGTGTCTTTAGCATTGAAGGTCATCTTCTTTTTGAACCTTCTATTCCACCTATTTGCTCTTATACTAGCAAGAGCCATGTTCCATTTGATGTCCATCTCTTCCAAGTGTTCATCACTTATCTGCTCAAGGTCCTCATATGTAATTACTGAACCATTGGGCAAAGAAGCAATGTAAGCACACACAATATCCAAATCCAAACCAGCAGGTTTAACTCTTGGGGAGTCATTCATGAATGTGTCAGCGTCTGAAAAGGAGACGTTGACAGGACTTGTTCCAGCGCTGACAAATGATGATCCAGTAACTGGATACATAAAAGAGTCCTTCTGATTGAATTGACCTTCACTATGAGAGAAGAAGGCCATGTTGCTGGTGCTAGGTTTGCTTCCATGTGCTGAAAGATTTTCATCTTCCAACAGTCTTAGTTTGTTGTAGATGTCATCAAACGAGGAGCTCTTGTAAGTATTCTTGGCAAGAATAGATCTTGCCTCAATCTTCCATGCCTCACCAAGACTTTTAAGAAAGGTAGCATTGGTGTCAACATCACCAACTTGTGTCCCCATGAAGGACAACTTGCTTGTGATGTCAATCAATCTTCTTCTCACACTACTCAGTTTCTCATTGGGTTGAGCTTTGAAGACAGCATAATCATGCAGAAGTTGCTTTTTCTTTTCTTCCTTAGTGTCTGCATTGCCACCATATGCAACTTCAAGTGCTTCCCAAAGATCCTTAGCAGATTCATAGCCTCTATATTTGTGCTGGTTTTCTTGTCCCAAAGAGACTTTCAGAATATTTAGGGCTTTCATGTCAACCCTTTTCTTTGCAATATCTTCAACACCTACAGCTCTACCATCTCCAGGTTTTTCTTTCTTATCTTCATCAGGACATCCTTCAACAGTTCATCTTTGAGTAATGGCATCAAGAATCTTTTGAGCCTTATTGAATGAGTTTCCATATTCAATAATCTCCCAGAGTGTATAGTCATAGATCCCCAGATATTGTTCAAAGTTGAACTTCCATAAGTCAAAGTTGGTTGCATCAAGCATGGGAATCCTGATGTTTGGTAAGGGTGAATTGGAGGTGGTTATTGCTTCAGACATGATGTTGTTAGGGTTTTGGTGTTTTTAGGGTTTCTGAGAAAATTAGGGTTTTGGTGTTCGTATATCGTTCTGGTGTTCTTCAAAGATCAAAAGTTCCTCAACAAGCTCTGATACCACTTGTGGAAACCTTGGTTTCCGGATCTTTTAAGCTACTAGGAATGATCATTGTTCATATGATTAAATAATCAAAGCGGAATTAGAACAACAACCATTAACAAGGTGTTTAGGCACAATAACATGAATTAAAAACAATAGGGATTGCTCATTATATTAATAACGAACAACCACTAGACGTGTATACATTGAATCCCACGTCTAGTCGACACACACTTTAGGTTTACATTGTGAATGAATTGAATGAATAAAACCTATGACCCTTGGTTCCTTTTATAGTGTAAGGATTAGGGTTTACAATAGATAAGAATGAATAAACAAGTAAATCTTCTATTTAAATAAACTTATGCAGAATATCTTTTGCATGTTTATCTAAATAGAAGCTTCCATAAGCTTCTTTTGTCTACGTTTTGTCAATGCTTGAATTGCATGTAACAATGCTTACATTGTACATGACAACTCTTGAGCTATCAACGCCTAATTTGTACATGTCAACGCTTGATTAACTCTTGACAACGCTTGGACATTTTCTTCATGTTTTCTTCGTTTTTGAGTTTCTGCCACATCAACCTTTTGACCCAACAGCTTATAGATGCTCTAAGATTTAGATCCTAACAAGATTCGATCTCAATCCTAATACGATGATTATCAATGATAATCCTTCCAAAGGAAAACGATTATACGATTTATTACCAAAGGTCATTCATTCAAACATAACACAGCACTTATTTTACTTTGTATCGTTACTTTACCTCGTCCCTTCGATTTGGGGTGGTACATAGTACTCTCATCAAGGTTCGTTCTCAATGATTTCTGAGCAAATCTCTAGAAATTCGATGCGAAGCGAGGATCTTGATATAGATGTTCGATACAGGCACACTATGTTTACATAACTCTTTTGCATTTATCATTAACAGGAATGATATTAGCAGATTTGGTCAGTCTGTCGACGATGACCCAAATCGAATCAAATTCAGATGATGACCTTTGCAATAGCTAGACGTTTACTAATGTATGAGGCGATGTCTGCCTTCATAATCCGTCATCAGTTCAACTTCTTCAGACAAGGATACTTTTAGTCAAAAATGACATACATATAATACTTATACTTACAAATTCCAACATAACTATATCTCACAATCTCCATATTTAGGCAACCACAAGTGGCCTTTAAAACATTTAACGCTATTGGTTTCTCTATTTTAATGGTTCACATTAGACGCGAACCTCTTTTTATTATCTATATTATCTCTTTTTTTTACAGTCATCGGCTATATTTTAAATTGTTCGACAATTTTATTTTGCACCTCCATTATTAAGGAACATGTTCTAATTGGTTCTTTATCTTTTATACATAATGTGTCAGTAATTACGTTCACCTTCCTGATGAAATAAATATCATAACCGTATTTATTCAAAATTCTTTCTTCATATTTTCTAAGTTTTGGTTTCGTCTCATCTATCATTTTTATCCGTTTTACTCAATCCGTCGTCTAAAGCGTCGATAATTATCATAATTAATTAAATAATTATTAGTTAATTTTTATGAAGCGTAAAAGTTTTAAATTTCTTAGTTCGACCAATTATATAAAATGTTCAAAAATAAATTTGAATTTAATTAACAAGATTTTTGGTTGATTTATCGAAAATAATTAATAAGATTCGTAAATGTTTGAAAAATCTTTGTTTATACTTTGGTCAAAATTTCCTTAGTTTGAAAGCGTAAATTATCGTTTCAAATTTCAAGTCATGTTTTAAATGGTTTCCTCAATCCTTCTTAAGTTGTCTTGAGGTATACAAAAACATTTACCCCTAAACAAGAGTTTAGTTAAATGTTTTGTGTATAAGGGAATGGTCCCTTATAAATCCTTTGTTAAAATATTCGTCAAAACATATTTCCATTTCTTTTTGATAATATCCAAAGTCTTAAAAGGGCTCTTAATTTTTGAAGAGTCTATATGCACACATCTTACCACTATTAATCCAACGGTCATTTTATGTAAAGGATTAAGTTTTTAATTCCTATGCGTTAATGGTCCTAATCTTTGAAAAGTCAATATAGCTTCCATTATCTATTAATCACACGGTTAAATCATATAAAGGATTAAGTCCTTAATCACATGTTAAATATTTAAGGTATAGGTTTTCATTGTTTAGCCAATTCAGTGCAATCTATAAATAATTATTAACTCATTCTTATTCTTATAAACAAACAAATGATCCTTAATGATCACAAGCATGAATTTATCAAATTACAGCCTACACACGTGATTCACCAATTTTATGAATGCTACATGTGTATTAGTCAATCCAAACGACATCACGTGAAACTCATAATGTTCATTACAAGTACCGGATGTAGTGATTGGAATAGATAATCTTTTTCGCAGATGCGAAGTTGATGATAACCATGCCGTGGATCAAATCTTTAAAACGTACGCTAGAACCTTGTAAATGATCGAACAAATCTTCCATTTCGAGTTATGGATATCGTTTTCGATTGTCAATTTACTCAGTCACAGTAATCTATAAATATAAGGAATGATAACACCATAGCTCTTCAGGATGACAGGCTTGGTATAACAAAATCTTTCTTCGATAACTGTCTCAGTTGTACGATAATTCCTTTAATTCAGATGGTGCTGACGTATAGTGCACAAACCATAGGTGCAGCACCGGAAATATAATCAAATACCAAATTCAACTTGCCTTAATGGCGAAAGTCTAGGTAATTTACCAACGAATACCTCCTAAAGTTTTAGATAACATAAACATCTTTTAGTACATTCATATTAGGTTCTTTCTAGATTACAATATCTATGACTAATTCACAACCATTCACGTTATACTTTCAAGTCTAAATACAGGATATGGTCATCCATCAAGAATTATTTAGATCACTTTTGATAATCAACATATTATCATTTAGGGGAATTCTACTCGAGTTCCCATCAATTAAGACAATGTCGTCCTGCCATAATCAATCAATCCATTCTACTGGCACTATCAACTTTCCAGTTTTATTGCCGTCGATAAGATGTGAATTTCTCAAAAGGCTAATAATAATTCATAATCCTTCACAATTCAGGGATATCAGGAGACATAACTACCTTAAAAGAGTAAGGTCAACGCATTATCTATGCGATAGAATTTCAAATCAGATTTAGACGAAAACATTTAACGAATATGAATATATCCCATGTTTTCATGATTCGAGTACGCATTCGAAAGATCCTCAGATCATTACCCAGGTCATTCAAATGATATCAAATCAAAAGAAATGATAAGAACGTCAATACATCCAGTCGGGTATCAACACTCGATAATCAAATACTTTTCCTAAGAATCTCACTACGGGAGAATTGGACAAGAAAGGATTGTCAATTGTCAAGTAAGACAATTTCCACAGATGAGTAAATTCAACTCAGAAGAATAGATGCTACAGGTACATA
The DNA here is from genome assembly GCA_025667525.1 of Glebionis coronaria. Lineage (NCBI taxonomy): Eukaryota > Viridiplantae > Streptophyta > Magnoliopsida > Asterales > Asteraceae > Glebionis > Glebionis coronaria. The sequence goes on from JANFOE010001735.1 coordinate 217,451, forward strand.
TGTAGGTGTCCCTAACACTATGTCCTTGTTTTGCACTTCTTGCAGATCTCATAAAATTTAATCTTTCCCAATCTTCAAAGAAAATGTGGTGTTTATTTATTAGTTTTATGGTGACTACTAATCAGTCTTGCATAGTCCATTCCAAATTGTATGTAGGCGCACAACTATATACAATTTCAAGATTAACGATGCAATACTCAGTTCGTCAAAATCTTATCATCATGTTTATAATAAAAACATTTTCAGGCTTAATTCTTAAATAAGAATCAAGAATATATTTACAAAGGTTTTCTTTGTTATGGAAATAATTAAGTTTTCAAAGCGTCTCATAAACAACTTTATTTTGATATCAATCACTTATAAATCTCACTTTGAATAATCCTTATTGTGATGAAAATTAAATTTTCTCAAAGGATGTCGTTTTAACTTTATAAAAACAATGTGTGATTTGCAAAAGAGTGATGAAAAGTTGATCACCAAGAACTAACTATGATATATCAGGAAATGAGCTTAGCCAATTAATCATGAGGTTCATGATCTCGATGGCACTCAACAAGAATAATTCACAATGTAACTCAAATCAAGATGAGTACTTGTTCAATGGTTGCATCACTAATGCGAACATTAGGATGAAGCAATATAGGATAGATAACATCGATACATGTAGAATTTAGCAATCAAAGGTAGTCTTTTCATTAATCACAAACAAGTCAAAATTGTACCGTAACACATTACGTGTCTCTATGTCATACAATTCTCAGAACTCATCCTACCAACTGATGTCTCAGTTAAGTTAGGGATTATTTTTAAAAGATACCACAATGAATACTAATCTACAAGAGTCATTAGGTGTTCCACATGTCCCGGAAGATCCATCGGTCCCAATTAAGAAGAAGATTTCTTCAATTTATTTCTTGGACACTGGGCATCCTCATTAGTGGACAATGGCCTAGGAACAACCCTTAACACGAATCAACAATCAATTAAAACCTTATAATTCAATCAAAGAACTTAACGACTTCCTCTTATCAATCTCATATTCCATACAAGTTAAATTATACTTTATTCAAGTTTCAATCAATTTATACTCAATGCGATATTCTACCTCATTCTCCAATACTTTCAATCTTATTTTTCGGCCTTGTAAAGGCAGTACAATCTCAATATGAATCAACACTTAATTTCCAATCCTATTAGCTCTTACAACAACAATTATCAAATGAGTCACTAGTATGAAATGACTCGATCATTCAATTAGACTTCTCGGAAAGGTATTAGTGGCATGAGGCTTTTGGGTAATGGTTCCAATGACAGCCTCAAGTGCAACATTCACCCTTTCGATTTCAATTTATGAATTGGATGACAACGAATAAGATGACATCTTTCTTGGTGGTAACGTTTTGTCAAACTCCACTATATAAGGAAAGATCGTCATGACATCGATATCAGATTTAATCTCGCCAATTCTTTTTCAATATCACAATTAACTAATATCTATATTTCTACGAATATCAACCATTTGTTGGGATCATAAATATCCACAACTTGGTTTAGATCTAGGATAGCTAGAATTCCTACGAGAATAGCTTCGATTAATTTACTAGGGGATTTTGGATTACTTGTGACAATCGACGTCGTATAAATACCTCGTATAAAAATCAAAATAATCATCAAACAATCATGTAATAAAATTACATCATATATATATATATATAATCTAAGTTATATATATATTAAAATAACACTTCTCAGTCTGGCCTTGTCGGTAACTCGGGAATTCTTCGGCACCGTTATAATCAAAAGATTTTTAGACATTTTTAGAAAAATGTTTATAGTTAAAAGATTTTGAAATGTTTTATTCAAAACCTTGGTTTTAAAAATCTTTCGTTCTCTATAACGAGAGCTCTGGTACCAAACTGTAACACCCCCAAATTTATACAACTCAGAACAGCGGAAGACCCGTTGGTGTTACGGGATAGCACATTACTCACATCATAGACAATGCTTAAAAATCGCTTCGTTTATTAATAAAACATTTCCATTCATAAATATCAAAGTTATATCGGTCCCAAGTCATATTATTTCATACAAAGTTTTACAAAATATTTGAATGGAAAATATTGTTTAAGTGCGGGCCATGAATTCTTGTCGTCTTCCCGAGAATTACCTTCAAGTACCTGAGATAAAACATGTTAAAAGAAAAGGGTCAGCGATAACGCCGAGTGAATTCATAGAGTTTAATAAAATTCATCTACATAATATCAGTATAAAATGTTACTGAAAATCATTTTGTACAAATCTTTGTAATAGGCCATAAATAGCCAAAGTCATTTGATACAAATCTTCATCAAAATCATAATATAGGCGTTTGCCTTAAAAAAATCATTATACGAATCATTGTCGTTAAAAACACCATACAATACGTTTTGCAACGTTGTATAAATAAAACCGTTATATGATTATGGTTATAAAAGCCTTAAAAATCATTATACGAGCCAATGTCGTAAAAACGTCATACAATACGTCTTACGACGTTGTATGAAAATAAAAACCGTTATATGAATATGGTTATGAAAACCAAAACACAAACATAATATCAATAGTATGACCCTGTATTGCTAGTCAGGCAATACATCGTAATTCGGAGCGTCTATTAGTATTTCGTTAATTTTGGATTATTATAAGCCGCATGACATTGTTACCTTACTAAACCAAAACGGGTAGCTAACCCGATACCAATTTTTGCCCATCTAAAGTAGCGTGTCGTCACAAAGGTCACGCTATGGAAATCTTCTCATACATAAATTCGCTTACCAATCAATGTGGCACGACAGGGATCAACCGTCAAGGCGCGAACTGGGGTGATCATCCCCAAATAGTACTATTAAATGCATAAGCGTCTACCAAATCCCGGTAGTTCACAATTCATGCTAATGGGACTTTTAGTGACATAACCTAACTTTAATAATCCATTTAATTTCATCTATCGGGTCCTTTATTCATTTATCGGGTCATACAATTCGGGTCATTCAATCATTCGGGTCCAAATCAATAAACAAGCAATCGGGACAAATGGTGTCCAATTTTATAAAACTAACATGTTATCTACCTCACGGGTTTATAAAACATTTCATAAAAACATTTAAAAGGGTGCGAGGCTATGAACTCACGTTGATGTGGGAAGGCGGGTTATCGGCAATTCGGACGTACGGTACGTGCTTCAATCACGGAAACCTAGACAAATAATACTCGTCTTAGACTCATGTCCAATGACTTTATAAAAATACCAATTATGTATACATATGATGATTATATATATATGATGATCAAGTGGGTTTACATATTCTCATTTACTCATTTTTGTGTTATATGTCGATAGCTTTTATACTAGTTTACTAGTTTTACCCATTTACGTGTTTTAGATCCAATAAGCCTATTATAAGTTTATTAACTTGTATTAATCCATTTCATACTTATATTATCAGTATTTTAAACTTTCAAGTTAGGCCTAAATGGGTTAAGCCCAATAATAATTTTATAAGTGTTTTAGTCCATTTTTGTTGTATTGTTAGTCCAATAACGTTAATTTAGTCCGTTAACGTCCGTATGTCCTATAGTTCGGGTTTTATCGGTTTTTACTTGTTATACATGTTTATATATCAGTATATAAGTTTTATAAATTTTTCATTAGACGGGTCCAACCATCTAAGTTTTATTTAACAAAAACGTTAATTTTACGGCGATAGCCGAAAAAGTCGTAAAAATCAAGTTTATAGTTTTATAACTTATAAGTATTATTTCACTACCATTTATATAAGTTATTCATTCATTTACCCTTTTACATATTTATATAAATAAGTTTTATAAGTTAGTGGGTTTTAATTTATATTTTATACTATTTAAATTTTGAGTGCTTATATAATAGTATTATTCTTTAATTTCCAAAAATCTGATTTTTATCATCACTTTCACCAAAACTGCCATATCTTGAGTTCTATATGGAGATAGAAGCTCAAATTTTTATCACATAAACTACATGATATGTGCTACATTTAACTCTTCTATAGCTACTGTTGAATCATCTTTTAAATATTTTCTAAAAATCGTCCAAAACAGTAACCTCAGATTTATACCCTAAACTTGTTTTGATCATATCTCACTCATTACTTTGATTCCATTGCATGGCCAACTCTCACATGTGTACAAGACATATATCTTACTGTAAATGGATTCTACTTCATCATTTTATCAGTCCATGACCTTTTTCTTTACTGTTTTATATAGCCAACAAATTTAACCAAGATTTTAACCATGTTTCTTATGGTTTTTCACCTTTTTAATCATGTTTATTAACAACAAATCCCCACATAACATTTTTATCATCATATAATCATCATATACATATACAATAGGAAATAAAATACATGTTTAAATAATCAAAATAACAAGAAGATGAGGAGGACAATCTTTATACCACCATGTTGATGTAGGTTATGATTTGGACATGGTTTTTGATGGAGAAACTTGTGCTTAGCCAACACCATCTTCAAGACCATCAATCTTTTGATCACCTTGTGGAAAATCAGCCCCCAAGACACCATGAATACTCCTCCTTGGATGTTATAAGTACCACCAATCAATAGGGTTTCAAAGGGGCTTCAACATATGTGTAAATAACACATGATTTCATGGTTGATTTTGATCAAATTTGATGTTTAAGGGAGAAATGGGACGGCACATTTGAGCTAGAGAGAGAGAGTTTGGTGTGGTTTTTCATGTTGGAAATGGATGGTAAGAAGTTGCTAGTGGTTTTGTTAAGTTAGTGGCAAGTTAGCTTCACTTGTAAGCTTAGCTTACAAGTGTAAGCTTTATGTTTAAAATTGGACACCTATTTGGTGTGTTATAGCTTGATGTTGGACGGGTTTGGGGGTGGGACAAGTGTCCCACTTGTCTCATCCCCATTTATTTACGGGTACTCCTCGATTCTAGTTTCCTCGATTTGCGTGCCCTCGGGTCGTTTCACGAAAGACGTTTTTATAAATTATGAATCAACGTCACAAAACGAATCCAATAAAAATTATCTCATCAAAAACGGAGTTCGAAAACGTAAATACGTAATCCTAAGGTTTCCGGTTTAGTCGTAAAGGACGTTAAAATAAAATCGTAAGTCCTAATCTCTTCTCGTAAATTTGTGAGTTTATGAACCAACACAAATTTAAAAATCCAAAATAATATTCACAGATAAATTTATTTTCTGAAATGTCGGACTGTCACCAAAGACGATGTATGTAAACGTAAGCACGTAACGTAGAATCCTCCGGTTTAAACGTAGTCGATGCTACTTCAAGACGTAAATCCAAATTTCTTCCCAAAAATAAGTGAGTTCATAAAATAATATATTTTCAAATAGATATTGAGAATAAAATATCAATCGTAAATTGACGGATTGTCACACAACTGCACGTGACCCCACGTCATCTCTGCAAAAGTGTTATCTCTGCAGACACGGAATAATTGCTAAGAAAATAGGGGGACCAGTTGTATATTTTCATAAAATGCAGATGTGAAAAGAAATTATACCAAATAAACTCTCTTTCGCATCTGATTCTGTAAATACCTTACAATCAAAACAAACACACACAAAAACTTTAGCAATCTTAATATGCCAAAATTTTCTCTCAAAGAAAAGAGTGTGTGTCCAAACGTTGTTTCCAGAAAAGAATTTCTTGAAAAAGGTAATCACATTGATCACTTGTTTTATTGTTATATAGCACAAACAACCAAAGTTACTTGGTGTTTCTAACTCTTGATCCTCTTCACAAGGCAAAAGTTTGCATTAAGTCACTTGGTGAACCATTGTTGTATTATAACAAGAAACAAGTCTTGATTTGATTTCCACAAAGTGCCATTGTCCTTTCGTTCAAAGTTTCAATAATAACTTAAATGGCACTATCCAAGTCTATAACATATGCCCCTCAGGCTGAGCATCTCATCAATGAGGGTGTGCATTTTTTAGGAAACAACTATGAGGGAAATTTCAATTACCCTAGTAGTGTATCAACCTTCAAACCAATTTGCAAATTTTTGAAAAACTATGATTGGGCTGATGCTTTTACTAAAACCCCCTCAGTCTTATACCATGAATATCTTAGGGACTTCTGGTATATGGCTGTGGTTGTAACCCCCACTACCCAAGGGCCTGAAGGTTCTTAGGGGTCTGAGACCAAGTCACATAAGAATTGTGTCATTGAGTTCACTGTGAACAATGGGAAGACACCATTGATTTTAGACTTTAAAACTTTTTCTCAAACCAGTGGACTCGATTATAACAATGGAAAGTATGTTGCACATCTTGACACAGAGTTAGTTAAAAAAGGCTTAAAAGAAATCGGGGTCCCTGAGTTACTTGTGAATAGAACCCCATTAATCAAAACTGCTTTCCCCATGGCTTGGAGGATCCTGGTCACTTTTGTGATTCAGGTGATCGGTGGGAACTACTCATCTACTGAGCAAGTTAATTCTACTCAGCAGATGCTAATCTACAGTCTAATTAATGATCTCGTAACCAGGCTCCTGAAGGAGTCTAGGCAAAAGTATGTATCATACCCAAGATTCATATCATGCGCCTTAAAACGGTTACTGGGTTCCCTTTACACTCAGGAGAAATTCAATGTTTTTTCTACTCCAATCCTGAGTTCCACAAACTTTTCAAAGAAGCCATCTGAAGTCAACCATATTGTATTGACGGCTCACATGAATGAGGTGATCAGTCGTGAATCATCTGTGTCTTCCATTCCCTTCTTACCAAAAAGGGGAACAAGAAGCCTCAGACTGTGCCAAAGACCAAACCAACAATGGCACAGGGCCCTGAGGCTTCTAAGGCACGTCCTAAAAAGGCCAAGGCTAAAAAGACCACCCTTGTTCAGACCAAGCTTCATCTAACCCAAAGGAAAGAGCTTTCGGGAGGCCCCGATACATCACAGTCAAGGTCGACGGTCCAAAATACTGGTCCTTTTGATGGAGAAGGAAACATACAACCTTCTCCTACGGGACTGCCTTCCACTCAGTCCGATGATGACATTCGTAAATCACAACCTTTGCCTGAGGACAAAACTAAGGCTAAAGACTCCGAGAGACGCCTACGGGTAACACACCTCGCTGATAGGCCTATCACTTCTATTAAATCCAATGAAGGCACACTAACTCACAAGTCTTTGCCTGAGGACCCAGAACTTGATTCCTTAGACTCAGAGGGACGCCAATAGGTAAAACACCCTACTGATAGGAATCTCACCTCCACAACTCCTGATGAAGGCACACTAAAACAAAAGTCTTTGCCTGAGGAAACCCCTACTAATCAATCGCAAACTGCCCCTGAGCATCAGTTGGCTAAAACCCAAGCCTCAGGATTTTGGGCAGGGAGTGACGATAACCAAGGCAAACCTTCTTTTGGAGGGGAGGTGGATAAACCACAGGGATCACTAAACTTTGGATAATTTGTAAATCTGCTTGAGGAGCCTGAGGAGCTACTCCAAGGTTTTAGTAACGACGATGACATGATTGAGGTTGGGGATGAGCCTGACATTCATGCCCCTCCTCAATCAGACCAGAAGCCATAGTCCCCACCCTTGTTCGAGGACATACCGCCCTCTCCTGAGGCTCAACAAAATCCCTCCACTAAGGCATCCGAACAAAAAGAGCCCCCCACTAAGGTAACTTTCTGATGCGTTCTTTGTGAGTATACACAAGTTTTAAATTTATACACGGATTTCTAAATAAGCTAAGAACACACGGGCAAGTATGACCCTTTCGTTTGTAGCTAGCTTGTTGTGGTAAGCCGAGGTCGTTCACTAGGATATGGGTGTTTTCGGTTGTAAGGAATCTAAGTGACAATGAAACGTTTGTGGTAAAAATGGTTGTCACTCCCACAATTACCACATAAGTAACAATTAAGCAAGTAATAAGCAAACAAGTAACAAGTAACATTGAGATGATGATTAAGCTAATAACTTGAGATAACAATAATAATAAAGGTACTTGCTTGGAACTAGTATTCATTTCAATGGAGTGAATAGATTATCGGGTAGATATTTAAGCAATAGCACACAAATTATAAGTATACAATTCCAAGTCAATGGGTAATATCATGGAATTGCACATGATAAGATTTACAATAAAGAACCCTTTCGACCTATGATCAATATTACAAACCGGTAATTAAATCCATTTATGAGAAGTACGATTTTAGCCAACTTGTTCATTAGAGCCCTTTCGACCTATACTCTAGATTTAACCTTTATAAATTCATTTAACTTGTTTACTCATTGTTGTCAATCATGATACATCAAACACATACGCGCGCTAGCATTTAGAACAAAACATAACTAGGAATCCTTTCGACCTTTAGACCGAGTTATGGTTTACCAACAAGTTATCAAGACCCATATTGATTTAAACAAACTCATTAACAAAATCATAATTCAACATTGCAAAATAATACACTCCATATCCATGTTTACATTATTCCAAACAAGTATAAGAACACTACTCCATAATCATATTAATCAAGAACAAACATTAAACATATGATATAGAGTTTAACATCATGAAAGTAACAAAAGTTTACCCAAAGTATGATTACAATAAGTAAATGGAAGGAATTAGAGCAATCCTTAGGCCTCCAATTGACTACAAGTTTTGTGGTCTTTCGGGTTATGCAAATGAAATTCATATTCAAGATTTGAGGCAGGTTTTGGAGAGGTTTGGTGAAGGTTGGTGGTGATTTAGGTATCAAGAAACACTACCAATGATAAGGGTAATGATCCCTTAGAGTTTGACAAGGTTATTTTGATGATTGGAGGTCCAAAAACGTCACAATTTGGCACACCAATTTTAAATACGGGAATGGGGTTCTTCACCAAGGTTGGGGGAGTTTCCTTGGTGAATAATGATGTCGGTTATTGTTATGCTTTTGAATACACTGCTTTTAACCAAGTATGAAAATTTGTTCGTCTCGATTCTATCGAATTGACTAAGGTTAAATGTGCGACTTCGTCGTTCTTTGGTGGATAAAAGAAAAGGTGTCGTTGTCTAAAACTAATTAAAGATAAAAAAAAATAAAGCTTTAAAAGGAAATGACAAATTATAAAAGGAATAAACTAAAAATTAAAACGATTGACAAATAATAAAGAAACGATATTAAAAACAAATATGAAAACGAAACAATTAATAAAAATAAAACTAAAAGAGGAAATTAACTTTCGACTTGAAAATAAAGTTTACCTAATGAAAAAGGAGGAAATAAAATAAAGTGGCTACTTTAAAACTAAACGAGGTAAAAGCTAAAGCGGGCACTAAATAAAAGATAAAACTTAAACTTTTCGAAAAAATACTAATACTAAAATTTGATGAAAAATACAACTAAAAATACATGACTTTCAAAATTTAAAATAGGAACAACTTTCATATTAAACTAAACAATTACGAAACAATACTAATTAATAAACAAGCAGGCAAGCTACCAGCTCAAGCACGCAGCCAGACAGCTGAATTTTGGCGCCAAATAAGCTGGCAGGCAAGCACGTTAAAAATTCTTCGGAATATATACTTTTCTTCGGAATCTTTTTTTTCGGAATGTTGTTTGTTATATGAAATCTTCGGAATATGTACTTTTACTTTCTTAGGAATCTTTTTTTTGTTTTTTTTTTCGGAATAATTTTTTTTGGTTTCTTCGGAAATCTTCGGATAAAATGAAAATTTTCGGAAAACACAAATAATTTCGGAAAAATGAAATCTTCGGAAAAACAAAGAGATTTTCGGATTAACTAAATTTTCAGATAAATTCTATTTCAGAAAAAATATCTTCAGAATAAGGGGAACTCTTCGGAATTTCAAAACCCTTTTCCGAAGATATTGAAGAATAGATAAACAGATACAGTAATATTAAAAACTCACGAAATAAGCTAAAAATAAGCAAAAATCTAATAAGCAAATAACTAAAACTAAATCTAAAACACTATTAAGAAAAACTAATTAAACCACAAATTAAAAACTTGAAAAACACTAATTAATCTAAATAATAAAAATCAACTTTAAATAAAATTAAACTATTAAAAACACTTAATTAAAATCAAATCAAACACACAATAATCTATAAAATCAATAAGCTAACATAATCAAAAACATAAAAGCATAACAAACAATCAAATAAGCATGACAATAAGCAAATAAGCATAAAGATTAACAAAAATAAGAAAGGTAGAATGAGAGATTAGTGAAATACTTGATTAAAATATAAGATTCAACAACAATTAAAAGTAAAAATTAATGGACTTACAAATTTAAGTTGCAAGACAAGGAATTTAAATGACATGAAAATAAAGGTGGAAGAACTATTTTGTCAAGATAGCCAACACCTCCTAATGACACATTTGGAGGGTATTTATAGGGAGGATTAACATGTGTTGATCTTTTCTTCCCTTTCTCGTCTTTATAAATTCTTCGACTTTTTCGACTTTGTCTCGGGATTATTTGAACTCGTCTTATAATTTCTTCATTTATTAGACTTGAGTTCTTCAACTTCATTAAACTTCCGTCTTTAGACTTTTTCTTCGATAAATCTTTATAATAGGCCTTGGACTTCCGTTCTTTTTGCACTTTTGATCTTTTGACTTCGTCTTTTGTCTTTTTCTTCGATAAAAGTCCGTGAAAGCCCATGTTTTCTTCCCTTTTCACATTTTGGTCCTAAATCACAACAAAAACACAAACTACGCATAATTCCGACATTTACAACATAAAATACACGTTTTGGCTTGGTTATTATTATAATTAAGTGGTAAAAGGATAAGTGTTTTCACACTTACTAAATCCCCTACACTTGACCATTGCAATGCCCTCATGCAATGCATTAGTTACAAAGCAAGTTTTACATTTTCTATCATAATCAATCCACCTTGGCCTTTATTAAACACAAGACAAGTTAAAAGATAAAAGACTTACCTTAGGTGTCACACCCCATCATGGCGGAATATGGGGCGCGACGTATAGATATCATCACAACAACAGCGTGTCTATAGAGTAAACTAAATGAAATTGAAATATCATAAATGGCGACACAAATGTCGTAACAATATCTCAACAATGCAGGCATCTAGGTAAGTAGGTAACAGGCCTATCCTACCAAAGACATACAAATGAACAAACATCAAACATATAGGTACCATAAAGTTCACTTAATCAAGACATAAAATAAAATCTAAGAGGAAAGGGAATCCTTCTAATGCAATCCTAGCAGCCTCTACACTCTAGCCACTTCTAACATCATCCTCCTCAACTACCTCACCTGAAAATGACACTAAAATCTATCAACATAAAGTTGGTGAGAACATAGGTTTAAGTTATCTAGAACATCATAAATTTTATTGAAAACCTCCAGTCCTTTTATATACATTATAAAGAGTTCCCAAATCAAAAATATTTGGCTATCTCATCCGTTTGGTTAGGTTTTGACTCAAATCCCCGAAATCAAAATTTATTCCTAAACAGCGCACTGTTTTTGTAAAAATTATTTGACGACCTTCCCGAACTCCATTTTCGACCAACCTTACATTTTTGAAAAGTAGACTCCCTGAACTTAATTTTAAAAAAAGAAACTCGACCAAAGGTGCTACCTACTGCCCGGAACAGTCGACACAAGACAGCCTTAAAAATCAGACTGTTTTACGCCTTTATGCACTAACCCTCTAAACATCATTAATTATCCCTAAATTTATAACACAAACCCTAAAATCATTAATGGATCTTAATTAAAATATTTTTCCATAAAATTAATAAAACCCTAATCATCTCAATGATGATTAATTAACAATACAATTATGATTAATTAATAAAAACATAAATTATATTAAGGTTTAATTGATCACTTACCTTGAAACAAGAAAAATTAATGAACCCTAATCATAATTTCGACTTCTCTTGATATCCATGGAAGATTTAGACTGATTTTAGGTTTATTTAGGGTTATTAGTCGTTTTTAGAGGTCTAGGGGTGTTTATATAGGCCTTGGTAACCTTCTGGACAAGTTTAGGCCTAATTAGGACTTTTAAGTGGTAACTATCCTATTTTTATTAATTTAATTATTAAAATTAAGGCTATTGGACCCACAAATTCGACTCCTCTCTGTGTTTTATCATATTTATACTCTCCCCCTTCTATTTTATGTTTACTTATAATCCTATACACTTTCGGGACCAAACCGGGTACCCTTTTGCTAATTTTTCGACTTTTTACGCGATTTTTGAACTAGCCTTCTTTTCTAAAAGTTTCTAAATATAGAAAGTAACTATAAAACTTATCCTAACCATATTATATATACTTAATACATACATACAACATACGATACGTACACGAAACCTTATCAAAACGATACCCGAACTTTTCTGCAGTTCATTTCTGAACTCATTTCATTTCATTTCATTTCGTTTCATTTCCAACTTATACCATGATTTATAAATTCATATGAACTCATGAGCACGAACCAACCCCATCACATCATCATATAACATACCATGTACTACATAAACAATGACTAACATCATGATAAAGTCTCAAATATGAGCACATAACACATAAACGCACACCAAGCACATGATCAACATCAAACAGTCAAAAGTGAAAAAACCAAAATCTAGGGTTGTCACATCACTCCCTCCTAATAGAAATCTCGTCCCGAGATTTACTCCATAAGCTCAAAAAAACTTCATTTCATAACCAACTCGCTATCTCTCTCATAAGAACGTAACCGGATCATCCGTATGACTACAACAACGCCCTCAATGAATATAAGCTCAAGATAAATTTTAGGACCCCTAACTTCGGATAAACGATCAAGCCCATGGACAACTAACGGACGTTTACGTGAAAGAATTTAAAAATATGAACCAAAACCTGAGACTCCAAAAGATACTCAACATAAAACATGTATCGACTCCCAACGAACCATGAAAACGGACCAATGACACAAGAAGCACCCAGCGACAACCGAAACGTATTACGATCGGTGACATACTATTAAAACCTTGTGCAAAACCAAATTTTACCCCAAAATGGATTTTGTACCTTAATGTATATTAGTTGTTCTAAAACCATGGTATCACATTAGTAATTTATGTAATCATTTGACGAAAAAAAATCTATAGTCTCTTCACGAACGATCAATTGTCTAAAGCACACAACACAATATCACGCGTCAACATTGACTCCGGAACCCACATTCTTCATTAATGTAACAATCTCTATGATGGATACATCTAAAATCCTATCCCAAAGCAGCCCTATGTTAGCCTTCTAAGTGTCCACTATCCCAAAATACCCAAAACACGAGTTTAAACCATGTTGTCCGAAAATTAATCTTGAACTCGACAGTTGTACAATTAATTCGACCAAGCTACTGACTTCCATTGACAATACGTTCTAAATATTTGAAAAGTACGCTCCGAGTACATAACATTAGGCTTTTGAATCACCCAAAAATCTTTAAAAACGAATAAGTTATAACCAAAACGATTTTTACCTAGAATCTGCCCAGACATTAGCGACAGTTCCTGACATATTAGCGATGAATTCTGACAATTTAGCGACAGTTTCTGCCTACTCCGATTTATAACCAAAAAAAACGATTTGAAACCCTAAAACCCCTCATTAATTACAAAATTCAAGACCTAATTTATTTTAATTCCAGAAAATTAGAAACCCTTACCCATCATATGAGTAATTACATGATTTTAACATATTTAATTAAATAAGAACAAGAATTTAACTAAAGATCATTAGCTTTAGGTGATCAAAACCAATTTTAGTTTTTTTTTTTAAAAAAAATAATAATAATAAACAAGCCATACTTATATGTTAAAAAAATATATATCCCATCTTATTTCAAACACGCTTACGACACTTAACCCTTATTTCACCGACTACCAACAACTATTTTAACTATTTACAAATTCCATTTCTTTTACCACATAAGATACAAACTAAAAGATACCGTGATCCCAAAAAGAATTCTCCACCCTCTCAATAGCCTCTACACCAAAAGTACCGTACAAACAAATACGTGAAATGAGGACTCGATAAATGCGCTACTACAAAAGTTGAACAACCCAAAGAATGAAGAGCTATAAAACCATCCTAAGAATACAATCGATAAGTAGAAGGGATATATACATATATATAGGCATACACGTACATACACTCAAGTCCATACAACATATACAATACAAGCATGTATTAACCCTCTTTCATGCAACCATACTTAGGAATCCACTGATGTCGTGGTACTTGTATAACTGTGTTGGCCACCATACTTATACCAGTCCCCTTTCACTAATGCACTCCCTCCTATGATGACACTAATAAGAATTAATACTACACATAAGACATCAGTCTACCAACTCAAATAATCACATAGATCCTACAACTCATGTAAGCACATAATCCATAACATAACATAAGGTCCAAAATCACATGTATTAAAATAACATAGCCAATGCATGAAACAAATAAACTCGTAGTCCAGCTGAACCAGCGTAGACTAAATTCAAAATGTATAAAGAACATGAAAACGTAATTAAACGAAATCCAACAATGACTAGCGTATACGACTATACTTCTACCCGCACTAGTCAAAACTCGTAAAGAAAATAAAATGTAGCTAAGTATGAACTTACTATGGTTCAATTCATACTAGTCAAAACATCGCAATAAATAACATCCAAACACATCAATTAATATAAAATGCACACATACTCCTATGACGCCTATATGCAGGGACCCTTAAGCTATAGATTAGGCTACGCGACTATGCAACCTATATCTCTATAACCATTGGCTCTGATACAATTCTGTCACACGTGGCGGAATATGGGGCAAGACGTATAGATATCATCACAACAACAGCGTGTCTATAGAGTAATCTAAATGAAATTGAAATATCATAAATGGCGACACAAATGTCGTAACAATATCTCAACAATGCAGGCGTCTAGGTAAGTAGGTAACAGGCCTATCTTACCAAAGACATACAAATGAACAAACATCAAACATATAGGTACCATAAAGTTCACTTAATCAAGACACAAAATAAAATCTAAGAGGAAAGGGAATCCTCCTAATGCAATCCTAGCAGCCTGTACACTCTAGCCACTTCTAACATCATCCTCCTCAACTACCTCACCTGAAAATGACACTAAAATATGTCAACATAAAGTTGGTGAGAACATAGGTTTAATTTATCTAGAACATCATAAATTTTATTGAAAACCTCTAGTCCTTTTATATACATTATAAAGAGTTCCCAAATCAAAAATATTTGGCTATCTCATCCCTTTGGTTAGGTTTTGACTCAAATCCCCGAAATCAAAATTTATTCCTGAACAGCGCACTGTTTTTGTAAAAATTATTTGACGACCTTCCCGAACTCCATTTTCGACCAACCTTACATTTTTGAAAAGTAGACTCCCTGAACTTAATTTTAAAAAAAAAGAAACTCGACCAAAGGTGCTACCCACTGCCCGGAACAGTCGACACAAGACAGCCTTAAAAATCAGACTATTTTACGCCTTTATGCACTAACCCTCTAAACATCATTAATTATCCCTAAATTTATAACACAAACCCTAAAATCATTAATGGATCTTAATTAATATATTTTTCCATAAAATTAATAAAACCCTAATCATCTCAATGATGGTTAATTAACAATACAATTATGATTAATTAATAAAAACATAAATTATATTAAGGTTTAATTGATCACTTACCTTGAAACAAGAAAAATTAATGAACCCTAATCATAATTTCTACTTCTCTTGATATCCATGGAAGATTTAGACTGATTTTAGGTTTATTTAGGGTTATTAGTCGTTTTTAGGGGTCTAGGGGTGTTTATATAGGCCTTGGTAACCTTCTGGACAAGTTTAGGCCCAATTAGGACTTTTAAATGGTAACTATCCTATTTTTATTAATTTAGTTATTAAAATTAAGGCTATGGGACCCACAAATTCGACTCCTCTCTGTGTTTTATCATATTTACACTCTCCCCCTTCTATTTTATGTTTACTTATACTCCTATACACTTTCGGGACCAAACCGGGAACCCTTTTGCTAATTTTTCGACTTTTTACGCGATTTTTGAACTAGCCTTCATTTCTAAAAGTTTCTAAATATAGAAAGTAACTATAAAACTTATCCTAACCATATTATATATACTTAATACATACATACAACATACGATACGTACACGAAACCTTATCAAAACGATACCCGAACTTTTCTGCAGTTCATTTCTGAACTCATTTCATTTCATTTCATTTCGTTTCATTTCCAACTTATACCATGATATATACATTCATATGAACTCATGAGCACGAACCAACCCCATCACATCATTATATAACGTACCATGTACTACATAAACAATGTCTAACATCATGATAAAGTCTCAAATATGAGCACATAACACATAAACGCACACCAAGCACATGATCAACATCAAACAGTCAAAAGTGAAAAATCCAAAATCTAGGGTTGTCACATTAGGGTTTTGGAATGTCATGAATGTTTATCACCCTCAAGTTTCAAGTTCCCCACACCAGGCTTAAAAACGATATCATTGTTATTATAAGTTAGCAAACTAACACAAACTCATGTGGCCCAATTATTCACTTAGACTCCCTTATTCCTAGGTGTATCTCTTATATTTTATTGTTGTCTTGAATGATCACGAGGATGCATTGTTTGACTTATTTCGATAGTTTATTTATGCTGAAAATAAAGTAGGACGATTTAATCAATAGTTAGCTAAAGGACAAAATATTTTAAAACTGCTTCTCGGGACCTCATAAAGTTCATATCTTGGCATAACTCGTTTCACGATTTGAGACCTTTCTCGGACCGATATTTGGCAGCGACTTCATACTTCAAATCTTGAGAGACGTTCTTAAAATAATGGTCTTCTCTTCATAATAGGAATTTCTTCACTTGAAGTTTTTGAGAGATTCTACATACTTGGACCACGACTTCTTCATTTTTCTCCAATCTTTATTTTGGATTTTGATATACAACGATCCGCCTCCTTTTAGGACTTCGATCTATTTATCCTCATACCTTGTTAGGGTATTTTCGGATATATTTCTCCATGATCTTTACGGGAGTATTTGCTTTTCGTCGTGAGTCTCGATCCTTCATATTGATTTTTGATAAATTATTCTTCACATCACTTTTGGATCTTTAGCAACAAAATGTAGCCCTCATGTCTTGTTAGGACCTTTTCGGACTCGCGGATCTTCGCATCCCGCTTCAATAAGTTATGCATTGGCTGTGAACTCTAATTAATATCGAGCAACTTTTAAACGATCTTGGGCTAGAAGCTAAGTAACTTTTCAAATCGTACGACCTTATTTATTGCAATTAAATTTATTAACAAGCGATGGGAGAAAAAGCTCATAATCAACTCACATAAATTCATGAAAGAATACCAAACTTATAATTGACTTTATCATCTCTCGTTCTCCATAATTTAAAATCTCAAAGAATGAGACTCGTGGATGCTTAGCCTATTAAATCAAAGTTTTGGGTTTTCAAGTCATCTATAGGATCTTGCAACTTCTTAGACTTTTTCAAGTTTAGAATTCGCATTTTAGAGTTCCCTTGATAAACAACTTTCTAGGATCAATTATAGGAACTTGCGAAAAGTTCTTGTTCTTAACCCGTAAGAGTTAAGACTTTCGTGTTTTAAAGTTCCCTATATAAAAGCCTAGCAAAACTTGACTTGAACATGTTAAGGATACTAGCTAGAGTAAACTTGGATAAGTAAACTCGGGTTGAGTCAAAAGATTCACAATGTTTAAAAACTAAAACCACTTTATTAAAATTTATTCTAGCAAAGAAAGAAAATAACTATAACAAAGGTAAATATAACTAGGCATAAATAGATCAAAATTTTTGAAAAATGTCGAAAAATCAATTTTCCCGTTAAAATGTGGAAAAATACAAGGAAAAGCCCACTTAACTTCGATAGAAGTCCCCCCTACACTTAATATAAATATTGTCCTCAATGTTTAAGCATGTGGAAGTAACCTCCCCTACACTTAGGACATTGTGCACTTCTTGGGGTTGGTGAAGGGTTTTTCATGGGTACTTCTTCATGCATAGGTGGAGACGGTAATGTAGAACTAGTACTTGGAGTGGGAGTAGGAGTGATAAATGGTGGTGGAGGAGGTGTAGATGGAGTAACTGGAGTGGGAGTAGGAGTGATAAAGGAACTCAAATAGAAAATATTTTTGCATTTTTTTTCTAAACAAAACAAACAAAGTAACAATAGTAAATAAAAAACAAAAACGTAAATGATATATTGTACCAAATCAATCAAACCGGACGGTTCGAATGACTTCGGGTTCTAGACACGGGGTTTGGGATCAAACGGAGCGAATAGAGATACGAACGAGGCACAAAATAATTAAACGGGGTGGTTGGGTGGGTTACGAGCAAAAAAGGATAATTGGTTCTAAACTCAAAGAATGGATGTTAAACGAGTTAAAAAAACAAAATTAGGAACATGTTAGCCCTATATTTTATATAGTCGAACAAGAATGTAATAGGTCATCTTAGTCGTAAATGGTCTTGTATTGTAATAGGTTAGTCAGGAAAATCGAGCTTGGACTTTAAGCTAATATTGTCTAAGTTAGAGTCGTAAGCCCAAGACAAAGACAAGCCCGGCCCAAGTCACTTAAACCCACGGCCCAAAAAGCCAAGGGTATATATACCCTCTTCCATGTGTGGAAGAGGGTGTTGGTTACCATTTTACTTTCTCTCTCAAAAGTGTTTAACCTTCCAAATTCTCTCTTGTTTCTCTCTCTACTTTCTTCTCTTTCTCTCTCTAAATATCAACTAAATCTTTTGTTATGGATTAATATGGGAATAACATTTGGTATCAAGAGCCTATAATGGATAGGTGATTGAAGATTCGTGTGTTGTGTTCTTGATTTTTCGTGCCTATCTTGCTCTAAAAGACTCGTACCAAATTTTTTTTGGTGTTTTTATGGTTTATTCTTGATACAAATCATCTACTTACTATTGGTAGTGATTTGGTATTGTTATTTTGGTTAAAAACACAAAATTTTTAGGTGCTTGATTCATTTTTAGGCTAAAAATCTCGAACTTGTTGTGTTCTAGTACTATCCGAGAAAAAGGAGTATTTTTTATTCCTTGGTACGATCTGATTGTTGCGATTGCATAAACCCTGAGGTTTCTACTTGCGATCCACGATTACGATCACATCCTACGATCACTGAGTATGATCATAGACTACGATCAGTGAGTACGATCATAGACTACGATCACTGAGTACGATCACCAGTGAGTGCGATCAAGTGAGTACGATCAAGTGAGTACGATCATTGGATACGATCATTGGATACGAGAAAGTGAGTACGATCATTGGATACGATCAAGTGAGTACGATCATTGGATGCGATCATAGAGTGCGATCACCACTACGATCAACCACTAAGATCAAGGAGTGCGATCACCCACTGTGATCAAAGGTTACGATCACATATTGCGATGGATATTCCGACGGGTATTGCGATGAAATTTTGTTTGAGTACTTATTAGTCTTTGCCACTATCTAGACTAGTCTCGGATAATAGTTTACACGAAGATTAAAAAAAAAGAGTTAAAATTTTTAGGTCAAGTAAAATCAAATTTTTTCCCTACTAGTTTTTGGCTATTTCTAACTCAATTTCAAAATTTGGCGATACAAATTTTTTTGGCATACCGTTTTCTCGGACTGAGGAATTTATTGTCGGACTAGAAAAATTCTCGGAACACTTCGAAATTTTAAACCACACCTCATCACAACAAATCCACTAAGATCCTAATCCATTCACAAGTAATCACCATGTCAAATAACAACAACAAGAATGCAACGGCCAATCAAATTCGTCTAGAACAAGGTGGCAATGGATATCTACATGTGCTCACTGCCGGTTGCTACGTTCAGTGGAGATCTCGCTTTCTTAGATTTCTCGACACTAAGGAGAACCGAACCGCTCTTCGTCATTTCCTTGAGAACCCACCTCCAGTTTTTGAATTCAGACCCTATACCACACAAGTAGAGGATGGTACTTCATCAACTACACGAGCTATAGAGAATTTCGACACATGTCCTGCAGAGAAAAAGAAACTCCTCCAAGCTGAAGTTGATGCCGTCAACTACATACTCATTGGGATTGATAACGATATATATTCCACGGTTGATGCATGTCCAAATGCTATGGAAATGTGGAATGCAATTCATCGACTAAAGCAAGGTGAGTCGATCAATGTTCCAGATCTCGAGACTAATCTGCTTTGGGATTTTGGAAAATTCACATCCGAAGATGGTGAATCCATTAACTCATATTACTCGATATTCTACAAAATTGTAGAAACTAGAAGGGGTGGTTGAATAGTTTCTTATAATTTACTTGTTAAAAGGTGGTTTTCAAAAATCCTTTTTCAAAAACTTAGACTTGAGGAAATGTGTGAAATCTTCTTATGCACAATATGAACAATGATAGTGTAACTAAGCTAATACTAACAAATATATATATGCACAAAGAATAAAGAATGTAAAGAGTTAAGGGTAAAGAAAGATCAAACCGAACACCAAGGATTTATAGTGGTTCGGCAACGAAGCTAACTCCTCGTTCCTACTCCACTCCTCGAGTACTCCTTACTCGAGAGTTGACTACACAACAAGCTCCTTATGGTGGAGAAAACCGTACACGTCGCTTAACCAATTTCCGACTCTAAGCTAAAAGTCGAGCCCTAATCGTAGCTAGGACCAATCTACACAACTATACTTAGTACATACACAACTTCCAAATAGACACAACTACTTGGATCTTCTCAACTAAGACACAACAACAAATGTATAAAAGTAGATCTTCAATGGATCTTTGGTGGTGGACTCAACACTTCACGAGGATAGTGTTCTTCTCTTTGCACTTGGAGAGGAAGGGATGGAAGAACAAGATTTACTTCTTGAACAAGTAGTAATCAAACAAATGATCAAAGATTTGAGTGATTAAAGAAGAGGGTTTGAATCTGGAAATAGATGTGCAAAAGAGGTGATTTGAAAAGCTGAGAATGGTCCACTATTTATAGGATAAAGGCCCAACGGATATATCTGGCCGCGGTTCCTTAGCTCAGCCGGCGGTTCCTTATCGCTAAGGAACCGCCTAGGCACTAGAGAACCGCTGCCTAGACTCCGCTCCATTTTTTGTCCTTTAGTGGTGGAGGTCTTATCTGGATATAAAAATATCCTGAAAGAATATTCTTAACCAAATAAGAATATGCCATTTTCAAATTTAAAATAATTAATTTAATAAAACATTTTCTTAAAAAGAAAGTTTAATAAAAACTTGTCACACTTAATAAAAAGTGAGTTTTAAGAAAGTTTAAATCACTTGATCACTTGATTAAGTTTAGTACTTGTTTATTCATACCTTAAGTGAAAATGGGTAAAATGAAAAAATACTTGAACTCAAGAATTCGTTTTTCGTTGTTTTCGTAAATGCTTGTTTTTACATATTGTCGTAATCAAAACAAAGCGAGACCGAAAAATGCAAGTAACGTTTTTAGGCATTATTACATTAACAATCTCCCCCTTTTTTATTCTGACAATATATAAACTCAATCACACAAAAAACAAGATTTTCGAAGACGAGTTTATTCATTTCTCCCCCTTTGTCGAAGCAAAAAGGTTGCACAAGTCGGTGTTGAAGAAACGGACTTAGCAAAGACTCCCCCTTGGTGCTTACTCCCCCTAGCTTGGGGCACCGAGGAATCGAGATATGGTGACAAGCTACATAGAAGGGTTAGTTGAACAAAAGAAACAACCAAAAATATATTGCAATAGGTCACAAAAAATAAAAGAGAAGAAAACACAAAGACAAAGATCCAAGATAGGTTACTAAAAGAACATCATACAAAGAAGTATGGAAAAAGAAACAAGCCAAAAGCATAAATCTAATTCTAGTTATTCTAGAATTCTAAGATTTGCTTGAATTTGGTGTCTTGTGGATAAGCAACCAATGCTTATATGAAAGACAAGGTAATGACGGAGGGTGGTGGTGGTGGCTTGTTGGAGGTCTCATAGTCATAGTGAAGAGGAGGCTTGATTAAGAGACTCTTGATGTAGCTCAACTCCTCATAGATGTGTGCCATAGCAAGATGTTGATAATGACAACAATGACAATATGTTCCATGGTGCATGACATTATCATGAGAAGGAGGAAGAACACTAAAGGGTGGTGGTGGAAGCAAAGAAGTTCCACAAACAACATTCTTGGTAGGAGAGATGTGATTAAGAGTGTTCTTGGGTGAATTTGGGTTGAAAGCAATTGGAGAAAATGGAGGAGATTCAAGGCTTTCATTGGGAGAATAAGACATTTTGGGATGTGAAGTATGGTAAAATGCTTAAGGTTTAAATAGGGAAGGTTTAAGGTATTTTGGGGTGGTCAAAGGGTTTGAAACAAAGATTCTCAAAAAATGTTGGAGCAAATCTGGAGTTTCAGAGAAAAACTCGAAAAAGGAAGGCACTGTATGCGGTTCCTTATCATGCCCGGCGGTTCCTTATCACTAAGGAACCGTGGTTCACTTATGGAACCGCCTACAGGGGCTGTGTTTGGTGTTTGGTGGAAGATTTTTCAATTCAGCAAATCTTATTTTTCTAGTCTAACTTATCATAGGGATATGCTTAAAAAGCAAAGATAGACAAAGAAAACATATACAAACTTACCAAATAGGGATTTGACCAAAGTACATGGATTAAAAGATCGATGTAGGAGGTGTGTAAGACAAGAACTTAAGTCATGACACAATGATCCTCCATGATTCTATCTTGTTCTTGCTATGTTTGAGAGAATCATACATATGAATTATGTAAGCTCTAGATTAATAGCGAGAATCTATGAAAACCGTTTTTAGATTGAATTAACAATGTCAAAAGCATTTCTCAACCATTTTCGAAAGAGAGGGTTTATCAAAAAAGAGTTTGGAAGACTCAATGACTCAAAGTGGTAAAATGAGACACACAAAGAGAAGAAGGTAATTAAGGAAGATGTTCCATTAATCCTAGACCTAGACGCAAGTAATTAAAAGGTTCCCTCTTAAGTGGCTTAGTGAATATGTCGGCTAAGTTTTCCTCAGAGGGTACCTTCTCAATTGAAATGTTCCCCTTTTGAACATTATCCCTAAGGAAATGGTGTCGAATTTCTATGTGTTCGGTTCGCGAATGTTGCACGGGATTCTTGCTAAGGTCTATAGCGCCTTTATTATCGCACATGATGGGAACATCATCAAGAGAAATCCCGTAATCAACAAGCGCTTTCTTCATCCATAGAGATTGTTGGCATGCTTTTTCGGCACTCACATACTCGGCTTCCGTGGTGGATATTGCAAGAGCGATTTGTTTCTTGGAGAACCAAGAAGTTAAACAACAACCCATGAAGGTACAAACTCCACTAGTGCTTTTCCGCTCCACATAGTCTCTCGCATGATCCGAGTCCACATAGACAATGCTTTCTACGCCGGTCCCTTTAAGATACCATAATCCTAAATGTATAGTGCCTTTAATGTATCGGAAGATACGCTTAACCGCTTCAAGGTGAGAGGTTTTGGGAGCCTCTTGGAAGCGAGCACAAAGGCAAACACTAAACATGATATCCGGTCGACTTGTCGTTAGGTACAACAAACTACCAATCATATCTCTATATTTGGTGTTGTCTACCGACTCACAATCATCATCTACGGTGTGTTTAGTATCTGAGGCCATTGGGGTCTTCATTGGTCTAGATTCTTCTAATACAAATTTCTTTAGCATTTCTTTAGCATACTTAGATTGACTAAAGAAAATACCATCATCCATTTGTTTAATTTGCAGTCCTAAAAAGAAGTTAAGTTCTCCCATCATACTCATTTCAAACTCATCATGCATGATTTTTGCAAAGTCATCACACAATTCTTGACAAGTTGATCCAAATATAATGTCATCAACATATATTTGTACGATTATGAGGTGAGAACCTTTCTTCTTTGTAAAGAGCGTGTTGTCTACCATCCCCATGGTATACTCATGTTTAACAAGAAACGCTTTAAGTCTATCATACCAAGCTTTGGGTGCTTGTTTGAGTCCATAAAGTGCTTTCTTAAGCTTGTAAACATGATCCGGTTTCTCAAAATCAATGAAGCCGGGTGGTTGAGCCACATATACCTCCTCACTGATCAAATTGTTAAGAAATGCACTCTTTACATCCATTTGTTGAAGCTTAAAATCTAAGGCACAAGCGTAGGCTAAGAGGATTCTAATGGATTCTAATCTAGCTACCGATGCATATGTCTCGTCATAATCAATCCTTTCTTGTTGATTATAGCCTTGAGCTACAAGTCTAGCCTTGTTACGAGACACAACGCCATTCTCATCTAACTTATTCCTAAATACCCATTTGGTTCCTATAATGGTAGAACTTCTAGGTGGAGGAACAAGTTCCCAAACATCATTGGCAACGAATTGATTCAATTCTTCTTGCATCGCAATGACCCAACTCTCACCCGTCAAAGCTTCTTTAACATTCTTTGGTTCAATCAAGGAGACAAAACAAAAGAAGTTGCTTAGGTTTTGGACTTGAGATCTTAGGGTCCTTTGATTTAAGTCACCAATGACATTAATGAGAGTATGATCCCTAGATTCCTTAATGTTTACTTCCTTTTCAACACTAAAGTCTTCAACTCCTATTTTTCTAACATCTTTGGCTTTAACTACTTCTAATTCATCCAAGTCATCATCAACCAATGGTGGTGTCTTGGGTGAAGGAGGGGTTTCATCAAAGATTACGTTGAGTGATTCTTCAATAACCCCCGTGGTTCTATTTAGGACTATGTAGGCTTTGCTAGTTTGGGAATAACCTAAAAGGATATGTAACACTCTCATTTTTCGTATCGGTACAGCGGAAGGGTCTTTCAGAGTGTTACGGGATAGCACAATAACTCCAATCATAGACAACACATAAAAATGGTTGTACAAGGTTTAACAAACATTCATTCGATAAAAAGTTTTAAAAGCGTACAACAGGTCCCAAATTATACAGGTCATTAAGTTTACAAACACAGATCGAATGAACATTTTTAATATTAAGTGTGGGCCATCAGATTCGATCTCCATCCGGATTACCTTCAAGCACCTGAGATAGAAAACATGCAAAAATCATATCAGCGATTGCCGAGTGAATTCATAGAGTTTAATGAAAACCGTTATATAAAACAATCATTTACATTCATTTAAAATCAGAACACAAGTATAATATCGGAAGTAAGTCCACATATTGCTAGTCAGGCAATATATAAATCAAGCATACATCTGAAACCGTCCATGAGACCGTAGTCTCTATATTACCATGATAGGTAATATATTCATCGTAATAGCGTCGTTATCTTTTATTATTTATGTCTTATATTGTATTAGAATACATGGTATCTGAATTAAGTAGGATTATTATTAGCCGCATGACATTGTTACCTTACTGTGAAAACAGCGGGCCGCGAACCCGACAAACAATTTGCCCATCTAAGTTAGCGTGTCGTCACAAAAATCACGCTATGGAATCTTCTCATACATAAATTCGCTTACCAATCAATGTGGTACGACGGGGATCAACCGTCAAGGCGCGAACTGGGGTGATCGTCCCCAAATAGTACTATCAAATGCATAAGCGTCTACCAAATCCCGGTAGTTCACAATTCATGCTAATGGGACTTTAAGTGACATAACCTAACTACTAATAATCCTTTTAGTCTCGAATATAGGGTCATAACATCATTCGGGTCCATATCATTTAGCATACAATCGGGACTACTTGTGTTCTATTTTTATAAAAATCTAGCATGTTATCTCCCTCGCGGGTTTACAAATCATTTTATAAAACATTTAAAAGAGTGCGAGGCTATGAACTCACGTTGTTAATGAAAGGCGGATTATCGGCTATGGGCGTGCTTCGGTCACGGAAACCTATATAAATAATAATCGGTCTTAGAATCGGTCCAATAACTTTTATCAAAATAAAAATATACATATGATGATTTTGTACATATGATGATGATCAAGTGGGTTTATACATCCTTGTTTACTCATTTTAGTGTTTACGTTTTGGTAACGTCTTACTAGTTCACTAGTTTTACCGATTTTACCTATTTTAAGTCCATTAATTCTTTTATAAGTTCTTTTACTTGTTTTTACCCATTTTATACCTATATGATCAGTATATATATTTTTCATGTGGGTCCCAAATGGGTTAAGACCAAATAATTCTTTTTACAAGTATTTATCTTATTAAGTCCAATTATTAGTCCAATAGGTTTAGTTAGCTCGTAAATGTCCGTAATTCTTATAGTTCGGGTTTTATCGGTTTTTACTTGTCTTAGTTATTTATACATCAGTATATATCTTTTATAAACTTTACATTAGACGGGTTTGGTCGTCTAAGTTTTATTTGGCGAAAAACGTTAATTTCACGGCGATAGCCGAAAAAGTCGTAAAAATCAAGTTTATAGTTTTTATTACTTATAAATATTATTTTTACCACCATTTATATAATTTACCCATTTAATTAACCTTTTATACATTTATATAAATAAGTTTTATAAGTTAGTGGGTTTATATTTTACATTTTATAAATTATAATGTGAGTGCTTATATAATAATAATAAACATTATTTCCAAAATCTGATTTTTAACTTCATATTCACCATTTTTACCATATCTAGAGTTCTACAATGACTTAGAAGCTCATTTTTGGATGACAAATTCTTCATAATATGTGCTACATATAGCTTAGTTATAGCTACTGCCCATTTTGAGTCTAAGTTGCCTTAACAGTCCCTACAAAACTGCTTATTCAGATTGCACCACCTAACTTGTTTTGATCATATCTCACTCATTATTTTGATTCCATTGCATGGCCAACTCTCACATGTGTATAACATCATCTACTTACTGTAAATAGATCAAACCATGCAATTTTATCAGTTCATCTTTTAGTTATCTACTGTTTATATACAGCCAACTAATTAGTCAAGATTTTAGCTTCATTTCTTATGGTTATCATCATTTTTAAGCATGTTTATCAATACTTGATCCCCACACAACATTTTTATCATCATATATACATCATATATATATACAAAATGAAAGAAAATACATTTGTTCTTTACAAAATAATAAGAGAAAAATGTAGAGGATGATCTTCTTTACCAATCCAAGTGGATTTCTTGTTTTAGGAAGGCAAGAACTTGATGAACACAACAAGTATCTCCAAGACCATCAAATATCAATAACATAGGTTGGAAAATCAGCCCTAGGACACAAGCAAATCACCTCCAAAGTTGTTAATATGGCCACCAAATGATCAAGGCTTCAAGAGAACACCTTAATAGGACTAGTAAACATGTGGTTTATGGCTAGAAAAGATCAAATGGGATGTTTGTTAGCTTATAGTGGACGACAAGGAGGGAGGAGTTGAGAGAGTTTTAGAGTGGATTGCATGTAGGTAAATGGTATAATGAAACAAGTTGCTTGTTTTTGATGTGAAGTTGTAATGGTTAGCTTAACAAGTAAGCACAAGCTTACACTTGTGTAAGTAGTAGTTAACTTGATGCCACCTATGTGTGGTGGTGTCAATATTGCCGTCCCATATAAGCTAGTGGGGTGGGGCAAAGTGTTTTGTCCCATCTCACTAGTTTACGGGTATTTCTCGATTCTAGTTTTCTTGATTTGCGTGCCCTCGGGTCGTTTTACGAAAAACGTTTTTATAAATTATGAATCACCGTCACAAAACGAATCCAATAAAAATTGTCTCATCAAAAACGGAGTTCAAAAACGTAAATACGTAATCCTAAGGTTTCCGGTTTAGTCGTAAAAGACGCCAAATTATGCACGTAAGCCCAAATTTAAATTCGTAAATTGTGAGTTCGTCAACCAACACAAAAATAAGTTTCAAAATATTATACGAGAAAATATTTCACTACCTGAAAATGTTAGATTTGTCACAGCTTTTCCTCCTAAAAGGGATCAACGTCCTCGTGATCTATTTCATTTGGATGTCCGTTTCTTATTGAAATCGAAGAGGTGCGGATATTTCTTCCACAGTTCATCCTCTCGTTCCCAAGTATACTCCGGTCCATGCTTTGAATTCCATCGGATTTTGACAATAGGTATCCGACTTTGTTTCAGTTGCTTTACCTCACGGTCCATAACTTCTACGGGCTCTTTGATAAAATGCAACTTCCCATCTATTCGAACCTTACCTAACGGAATTTTCTCATCACTCACTGCTAGACATTTCTTCAGATTAGATACATGGAATGTGTTGTGAACACCATGAAGTTCTGGGGGTAACTCTAGTTTGTAAGCCACCGGACCTACTCTAGATAAAATCTTAAAGGGTCCAATATAACGGGGATTCATTTTTCCTCGTTTTCCAAATCTTATAACGCCTTTCCATGGCGATACCTTCAACATTACTCGGTCATCCACTTCCAACTCCATTGGCTTCCGCCGCACATCCGCGTAACTTTTCTGTCTACTTCGAGCAGTCAACAACCTATTCTTAATCTGAACTATCATCTCCGTAGTCTCCCGGATCAATTCCGGTCCCGTGAGCTGGGTATCCCCAACTTCACTCCAACATACAGGAGATCTACACTTCCTACCATACAAAGCTTCAAACGGTGCAGCCTTAATACTAGAATGGTAACTATTGTTATAAGAAAACTCTGCTAACGGCAAATGTTTATCCCAATTCTTACCAAAGTCTAACACACAAGCTCTCAACATATCTTCCAGTGTTTGTATCGTCCTTTCACTCTGCCCATCAGTCTGGGGGTGATAAGCAGTGCTCATGTCGAGATTCGTTCCCAAAGATCTTTGGAGAGATTTCCAAAAATTCGATGCGAATCTAGGATCTCGATCTGAAATGATCGATACAGGCACTCCATGCTTGCATACAACATTATCAAGGTATATTCGAGTCAGCTTCTCCAGTGAGAACTGCTCCTTAACCGAAATGAAGTGTGCTGATTTGGTCAGTCTATCGACAATAACCCAAATCGAATTGTTTCCAGATGATGTTATAGGAAGCTTGGTGATAAAGTCCATCGTAATTCGCTCCCACTTCCATTCAGGAATCTTTGGCTGTTGAAGTAGTCCTGATGGCTTTTGATGTTCAGCTTTAACTCTAGCACAAGTCAAGCATTGAAGAACATACATAGCTATGTCAGCTTTCATATTCGGCCACCAGTACAACTTCTTCAAATCATGGTACATCTTATCAGATCCCGGATGAATGGAATACTTAGATTTATGGGATTCTAACATAATCAAATCTCTTAAGCCTCCAAACTTAGGTATCCACATACGACCTCTTAAGCATCTTACTCCATCAGCTCTAACCTCTAAAGGATCTCCTTCTCCTCAGAACCCTTCATTAACAAAATTCTCCTTCTTACAAGCTTCTATTTGCGCATTTCTAATTTGCTCAGGCAAATTATTGTGCATGGTCAAGACTAGAGAACGCACCCTGATAGGCTCTCTATCTTTCCTACTCAACGCATCAGCAACAACATTGGCTTTTCCTGGGTGATATTTTATATCACAATCATAATCACTTAACAACTCTATCCATCTTCGTTGCCTCATATTCAATTCCTTCTGGTCGAGAATATACTGTAGGCTTTTGTGATCGGTGAATACCGTATACTTGGTGCCATACAGATAATGTCTCCATAACCTAAGAGCAAAGACCACCGCTCCTAACTCAAGATTATGAGTAGCATAATTCTCCTCATTCTTCCTTAATTGCCTAGAAGCATAAGCTATCACTTTCTCCCTCTGCATCAAAACAGCTCCATAACCTCTAAGAGATGCATCACAATACACTACAAAATCTTCACTCCCTTCGGGTAATGATAAGATTGGCGCACTACATAATTTTTGCTTCAATGTCTGAAATGCTCCATCTTCATCACTTCCCCAAACGAAAGGTTTATTCTTCTGAGTAAGCTTAGTCAAGGGTTTAGCTATCAAAGAAAATTCTTTAATGAATCGCCTATAATAGCCAGCCAATCCTAAGAACTGTCGCACTTCCGTTGGCGTTGTCGGTGCAGACCAATTCTTAATAGCTTCAACCTTTGCAGGATCAACATGAATTCCATCTCTGTTAATCACGTGACCAAGAAATTGCACAGAATCTAACCAGAAATCACACTTCGAAAACTTAGCATACAACCTTTCATCCTTCAACAACTTCAAAACAATCCTCAAATGTTCTCTATGTTCATCTTCATTCTTAGAATAGATTAGAATATCGTCAGTAAACACAATCATAAATTTATCCAAGTAGGGCTTGCACACTCGATTCATTAAATCCATGAAAACCGCAGGTGCGTTAGTTAACCCAAATGGCATTACTTGAAATTCATATTGTCCATAACGAGTTCTAAATGCAGTTATAGGAATATCTTCTTCACGGACGCGAAGTTGGTGATATCCTGACCGCAAATCTATCTTAGAATACACACTAGATCCTTGCAGTTGATCAAACAAATCATCAATCCTAGGTAAAGGATATCGATTTTTAATTGTCAACTTATTCAGTTCCCTATAATCTATGCACATACGAAAAGATCCATATTTCTTCTTAACGAACAAGACTGGAGCTCCCCAAGGCGACGAGCTCGGTCGAATAAAACCTTTATCAGACAACTCCTTAAGTTGCTCAGATAACTCCTTTAATTCAGAAGGGGCTAATCGGTAAGGCGCACGTGCCACCGGTGCAGCACCAGGAATTAAATCGATTCGAAACTCTACTTGCCTTATCGGTGGAAGTCCTGGTAAATCTTTAGGAAATACCTCAGGAAATTCACAAATAATAGGTACATCTTCCAATCGTTTCTCCCTAGACTCATTCCCGGTCACTTGAGCTAAGAATAACTCACAACCGTTCATGATGTACTTTTGGACTTTAATACATGAAACGATTTTCAAACGGGATTCACCTCGACTACCATCAATTACTAACGTCCTATTCGTAAGAGGAATCTTAACCTTCTTCTCTCCACACAAAATAGTAGCATTATTCAACGACAACCAATCCATACCAATAATAATATCAAAACTACCTAATTCTATCAACATCAAATCAATCGGAAAGGAATGGTTCAAGAGATTTAGAGAGCATCCTTCTAATAGCTTATTAGTTTTCACTAATTTACCATCAGCCAATTCCACCTCGTAACTGGTACTTATCTCAACAGGTTCAATATCAATAAGGGCACTAAACTTAGTGGATACAAAGCTCCTATCGGCACCCGAATCGAATAAAGCAACAGCATAGTGATTGTTGAGTAAAAACGTACCGGTAACGACATTCGGATCCTCTTTCTTCACCTCAATTGTTCCAAGTTGGTAGATACCACCCTGGGGGTTTCTTCCAGGTACAATCGCTTTCAACTTGGGGCATTCCGATTTCCTATGACCTTCTTCATTACAGTTGAAGCAAATGGTTCCCTTCTTACACCTTTCAACCTTGTGTCCAAGCTTTCCGCAATTTCGGCATTTCCAGCAGTCGCCAGGATGCCTCTTGTTGCCACACTTAGGACATCTATCATCGTTGCGCGGTGCATTGTTGGTAAGAGCATTTGCACTCCCCTTTCTCTGGTTCCGACGACGATTGAAATTCTTCCTATAATAACCTCTATCTACACGATCACCGTCTCCCTTTCTTTTCTCACCAACACAGGCTTCATCTTCCTTATCCTGAATTATCTGTCCAATGAGTTGGTAAGCCATTCGAACAGCATCATCAATGGTCAGTGGTTTCGATGATGTTACGTCCCCCCGGATATTCCTGGTCAACCCTTTCACATATTGCTCAATTCGGATCTCTTCGGGTTCAACCAATCGAGGACATAGCAAGGCCAACTCATGGAATCGATTTGTGTAACTATCAATGTCCACACCTTTCATTCTCAGATGAATCAACTCTTGTTCTAACCTAATAATCACACTACGAGGACAAAACTCCAAAGTCATCCACTTCTTAATTTCAGCCCAAGGAGTAGCATTAGCAGCATCAAGACCCATGAAAGCAATTCTCCCGTTCCACCAAGTCAACGCACGACCTTTAAGAGTAGCCATAGCAAAAGTCACCTTATCTTCCTCCTTACACTTACTAATCCTAAACACTGATTCAATCTTCTCAATCCACTGGCTTAATCCTACAACACCTTTAGTTCTATTAAAAGGTAGAGGTTCACACTTCATGAACGTCACATAAGTACAGCCACCAACTTCAGGTGCATTCGTTCCAAGTCCTCCTACATTTCCTCCAGCATTAGCATTCACATTATTAGCATTCACATTCACATTAGTACCGCCAATTCCACTACTGCCAGCTCCACTACCGCCAGCTCCACTACCGCCAGCTCCACTACCGCCAGCTCCACTACCGCCAGCTCCACTACCGCCAGCTTCATTTCTAGCATTTGCCATAAATTCAGTCATAGATGCGGTAACTTGCTCCGTAATAATCCTACGTACATCATCCTCAGTCACAGCCTTCTTGGGCGGCATAGTTCTATAATTCCACAATTTCAAAATATTAAGCATCCATCCAACAAAAGGATTCATATAATATGGATCGAATTCATAATCAAGATACAAATAAGGCACAATATGGAATTCAAGACAAGATACATATTTCATTCGATCTGAAACAAAAGTATTGTCTTAGTACATCCATATCAAAGTTCTAACACTATATACACTCAAAATTCGTGCCAAGTCTACTACTAACAAGTCGGTTCAGTCAAAGCTACAAAAGCGCAAAAGATATAAAGGTCACTACTAAACACAGACTGGTCTACTGAGAACCGCCAGATGGTCCATCATCCATCGTCTTCTGGATCTTCGCCGGACGATCACTAGACACATCTTCAGCTGGGCGCTTACGGATTACTCCTCTTTCAACCATGTCGGCATAAAATCTACTGTTCCAACCCACAGATATATTCAACTCCTTTTCAGCTTTCTCACGCATCGCACGAGCCACACTCAACTGAATCTCCATAGAATTCACCTTTCTCTTCATGGCAGCATACTCACCACTTTCCAACACCGATAACCTCCTAAAAGCCTCATTCAAACCACGTTCTACATCACTCAAATCCAAACTAAGCAATTCCCGCTCTTTCTCACCAACCTTAGTCTTCGACTCCAAATAAGCAACCTGAGTCTGAACAACACCTAATCCAACCTCTGTCACACAACTCTTAACACGGGAAGCATCTAGATCACGTCTCAAGGCCCATGGTGCAAGACCATCAATATGAGTAGCCTCTCGAGTACTAGACGACTCTCCTATCTCACGTCTACGAGCAGCAATACCATCAGTACCGTCAGGTGCATCGATATCCTCATCCTCCTCTGATTCAGAATCAGATTCAGACGATTCAGACATTTCATCCCTAGGTAACTCATCCTCAGAATCAGACAAACAAACTGGTGGGGGCAAAGGCTCTCCCTCTGGAACATCATAAGGATAAATAAGCTCAGCTTCCTCATCGTCATCAACCTCAACATCTATACCTACGTCCTCCTTGACATCCTCGTCGTCAATCTCATCATCTAACTCATCTAACCCAATCTCATCATCGTTCTCAATATCAGCATTCTCAATCTCCACATTCTCATTACCCACATTCTCAACTCCACATTCTCAATATCCACATTCTCATTACCCACATTCTCAATCTCCACATTCTCAATATCCACATTCTCAATCTCATTCTCTACTAAGTCAACCTGAGGGGCAATCTGATCTCCTAGTCCTAACTCGGGCTCGGGATCTTCAAATGGTTCCTCCTCATCATCAATATCAAAATCTACTAAGTCTAAATAAGGATCATCTTCTATATTAGGTTCGGGAATAGCATGGTTTTCTACAGGAATATTAGGGTCAGCCATGACAATCTGCATTTATATACATTTATCTCGTATTAGGATAACATACTAGTTAAACAATTACATAATGAAATCACGATATATACATATATATAAATTAAATTATATATATTAAAATATATATCTTCTCAATAGGGCTTGTTGGTAACGTCGGAGATCTCTGGCACCGTTATAGTCAAAAGATTTTTCAAATATTTTTCTCAAATGTTCATTGTCAAAAGATTTTGAAAAGTTTTGTTCAAAACCTTGGTTTTTAAAATCTTTTGTTCTCTATAACGAGAGCTCTGGTACCAAACTGTAACACTCTCATTTTTCGTATCGGTACAGCGGAAGGGTCTTTCAGAGTGTTACGGGATAGCACAATAACTCCAATCATAGACAACACATAAAAATGGTTGTACAAGGTTTAACAAACATTCATTCGATAAAAAGTTTTAAAAGCGTACAACAGGTCCCAAATTATACAGGTCATTAAGTTTACAAACACATATCGAATGAACATTTTTAATATTAAGTGTGGGCCATCAGATTCGATCTCCATCCGGATTACCTTCAAGCACCTGAGATAGAAAACATGCAAAAATCATATCAGCGAATGCCGAGTGAATTCATAGAGTTTAATGAAAACCGTTATATAAAACAATCATTTACATTCATTTAAAATCAGAACACAAGTATAATATCGGAAGTAAGTCCACATATTGCTAGTCAGGCAATATATAAATCAAGCATACATCTGAAACCGTCCATGAGACCGTAGTCTCTATATTACCATGATAGGTAATATATTCATCGTAATAGCGTCGTTATCTTTTATTATTTATGTCTTATATTGTATTAGAATACATGGTATCTGAATTAAGTAGGATTATTATTAGCCGCATGACATTGTTACCTTACTGTGAAAACAGCGGGCCGGGAACCCGACAAACAATTTGCCCATCTAAGTTAGCGTGTCGTCACAAAAATCACGCTATGTAATCTTCTCATACATAAATTCGCTTACCAATCAATGTGGTACGACGGGGATCAACCGTCAAGGCGCGAACTGGGGTGATCGTCCCCAAATAGTACTATCAAATGCATAAGCGTCTACCAAATCCCGGTAGTTCACAATTCATGCTAATGGGACTTTAAGTGACATAACCTAACTACTAATAATCCTTTTAGTCTCGAATATAGGGTCATAGCATCATTCGGGTCCATATCATTTAGCATACAATCGGGACTACTTGTGTTATATTTTTATAAAAATCTAGCATGTTATCTCCCTCGCGGGTTTACAAATCATTTTATAAAACATTTAAAAGAGTACGAGGCTACGAACTCACGTTGTTAATGAAAGGCGGATTATCGGCTACGGGCGTGCTTCGGTCACGGAAACCTATATAAATAATAATCGGTCTTAGACTCGGTCCAATAACTTTTATCAAAATAACAATATACATATGATGATTTTTTACATATGATGATGATCAAGTGGGTTTATACATCCTTGTTTACTTATTTTAGTGTTTACGTTTTGGTAACGTCTTACTAGTTCACTAGTTTTACCGATTTTACCTATTTTAAGTCCATTAATTCTTTTATAAGTTCTTTTACTTGTTTTTACCCATTTTATACCTATATGATCAGTATATATATTTTTCATGTGGGGCCCAAATGGGTTAAGCCCAAATAATTCTTTTTACAAGTATTTATCTTATTAAGTTCAATTATTAGTCCAATAGGTTTAGTTAGCTCGTAAATGTCCGTAATTCTTATAGCTCGGGTTTTATCGGTTTTTACTTGTCTTAGTTACTTATACATCAGTATATAGCTTTTATAAACTTTACATTAGACGGGTTTGGTCGTCTAAGTTTTATTTGGCGAAAAACGTTAATTTCACGGCGATAGCCGAAAAAGTCGTAAAAATCAAGTTTATAGTTTTTATTACTTATAAATATTATTTTTACCACCATTTATATAATTTACCCATTTAATTAACCTTTTATACATTTATATAAATAAGTTTTATAAGTTAGTGGGTTTATATTTTATATTTTATAAATTATAATGTGAGTGCTTATATAATAATAATAAACATTATTTCCAAAATCTGATTTTTAACTTCATATTCACCATTTTTACCATATCTAGAGTTCTACAATGACTTAGAAGCTCATTTTTGGATGACAAATTCTTCATAATATGTGCTACATATAACTTAGTTATAGCTACTGCCCATTTTGAGTCTAAGTTGCCTTAACAGTCCCTACAAAACTGCTTATTCAGATTGCACCACCTAACTTGTTTTGATCATATCTCACTCATTATTTTGATTCCATTGCATGGCCAACTCTCACATGTGTATAACATCATCTACTTACTGTAAATAGATCAAACCATGCAATTTTATCAGTTCATCTTTTAGTTATCTACTGTTTTTATACAGCCAACTAATTAGTCAAGATTTTAGCTTCATTTCTTATGGTTATCATCATTTTTAAGCATGTTTATCAACACTTGATCCCCACACAACATTTTTATCATCATATATACATCATATACATATACAAAATGAAAGAAAATACATTTGTTCTTTACAAAATAATAAGAGAAAAATGTAGAGGATGATCTTCTTTACCAATCCAAGTGGATTTCTTGTTTTAGG
The DNA here is from genome assembly GCA_025667525.1 of Glebionis coronaria. Classification (NCBI taxonomy): domain Eukaryota; kingdom Viridiplantae; phylum Streptophyta; class Magnoliopsida; order Asterales; family Asteraceae; genus Glebionis; species Glebionis coronaria. The sequence goes on from JANFOE010001735.1 coordinate 254,215, forward strand.
AAGGCAAGAACTTGATGAACACAACAAGTATCTCCAAGACCATCAAATATCAAGAACATAGGTTGGAAAATCAGCCCTAGGACACAAGCAAATCACCTCCAAAGTTGTTAATATGGCCACCAAATGATCAAGGCTTCAAGAGAACACCTTAATAGGACTAGTAAACATGTGGTTTATGGCTAGAAAAGATCAAATGGGATGTTTGTTAGCTTATAGTGGACGGCAAGGAGGGAGGAGTTGAGAGAGTTTTAGAGTGGATTGCATGTAGGTAAATGGTATAATGAAACAAGTTGCTTGTTTTTGATGTGAAGTTGTAATGGTTAGCTTAACAAGTAAGCACAAGCTTACACTTGTGTAAGTAGTAGTTAACTTGATGCCACCTATGTGTGGTGGTGTCAATATTGCCGTCCCATATAAGCTAGTGGGGTGGGGCAAAGTGTTTTGTCCCATCTCACTAGTTTATGGGTATTTCTCGATTCTAGTTTTCTCGATTTGTGTGCCCTCGGGTCGTTTTACGAAAAACGTTTTTATAAATTATGAATCACCGTCACAAAACGAATCCAATAAAAATTGTCTCATAAAAAACGGAGTTCAAAAACGTAAATACGTAATCCTAAGGTTTCCGGTTTAGTCGTAAAAGACGCCAAATTATGCATGTAAGCCCAAATTTAAATCCGTAAATTGTGAGTTCGTCAACCAACACAAAAATAAGTTTCAAAATATTATACGAGAAAATATTTCACTACCTGAAAATGTTAGATTTGTCACAGGATACCTTCGGAAGACTTTGGGTCAAACTTGGTAAGGTAGTCTTTGGTGTTGAGGATAAAGCACTTGCTTCCAAACACCCTAAAGTATTCCAATGAGGGTTTCTTACCTTTAAGAATCTCATAGGGGGTCTTTCCTAGGAAAGGTCGAATAAGAATTCGGTTAAGAATATAAGTCGATGTGTCCACGGCATTGCACCAAAACTTTTGAGGCAAAGATTGCTCGTTTAACATTGTCCTACTCATCTCTTGGAGAGTCCTATTCTTCCTTTCAACAACCCCATTTGATTGTAGAGTGCGAGGAGCTGAGAAGTTATGGGTAATACCATGAGCTTCACAAAAGGCACCAAATTGCACTTCATTATCAAATTGCCTACCATGATCCGTCCTAATAGAGACAATTGAACATCCTAGTTGATTTTGAATTCTTCGACTAAAGATTTCGAACTGATCAAAAGTTTCATTCTTAGATGCCAAAAATCTAGTCCAAGTGAATCTAGAATAGTCATCAACTATAACTAGGGTATAAAGGTTACCTCCATAACTCCGTATGGCGGAAGGTCCAAAAAGATCCATATGTAGGAGCTCTAAGCACCGAGAGGTCGAAACCAAATTCTTAGCTTTGTGACTTGAGTGAACTTGCTTTACAACTTTGCAAGCATCACAAAAGTGACTATCAAACTTAATCTTGGGGAGGTGTCTTACCAACTCCTTAGAGACTAAAGATTGAATTAAACGCATATTAGCGTGACCTAATCTCCTATGCCAAAGAGTAGAACTATCATCTATAGTCACAAGACATATGTTGTCTTTTGACTTCTTATTGACCTTCATAACATAAAGTCCATGCTTTCTAATACCTTTTCCAATGACCTTTCCATCTTTTACGATTTCACTGTCATGTTCCGAAAAGATGACCTTACACTTATTATCACAAATTTGACCTATACTTAAAAGGTTAAACCCTAAGTTATCTACGTGCTCAACATTATCAATGGTCATGGAGTCAAGAAAAACCGTACCTTTGCCAATTATATTACCACGTAGACTACTAGCGAATGTGACGTTACCTCCATCATATGCTTTGTAATGCGAGAACAAACTCCGATTACCCGTCATGTGTTTAGAACATCCACTATCCTTAATCCACTCATCGGGCTCCAAATCAATTCCCAAGCATATCTAGGTAAGAACACACAAGATCAAACATTTGGTCCCCAATATCTCATGGGTCCAAAATTGTTAGTTCCAAACATAACTTGCATTTGGTTGGGATGCATGAATGAAGGAGGGGTTCCCCATGGAGAACAAAATGGAGGAAGGTAGTAATTCATGTAACCATTTTTTTGTTCATTATTTCTCCTAGGTGTATTTGATCTAGGTTTAGAGTTATGATTATTCCTTCTAGGTGTTGGAGTTTTATTTCTAGGTCGTGAATTGTTTTGATTATCTTTTCTAGGAGTTGTTGTTCTACTTCTAGGCTTGGACACATTTCGTACTCTAGGTGGAGTAGAAGATGGTCTTGATAAACTTCTATTTCCCATGAGTGGTTTACTTAATGGCTTGTAGAACTTATCAACGGTATTGTTGTCAAGTATGGGTAATTTTACTTTATTAACAATAAGATGCTTTGGTTTTTCATCTAACTTAGACTTTTCAGAAAGTTCAGGATTTTCACCAAAATCACCCTCTGGCCGCGGTACCTTATCTATGGCGGCGGTTCCATAGTGATAAGGAACCGCCCCATACAATTTGGGACCGCGTAGAGTAGACGTTTTTTGTGAAAACCTGACTTGTTTTGGTTCACTAGTTGAGGCTTCATTTGAGTTAAAACCTATACCAAGTCTTTCCTTTGAATGAACTTGTTTGTTTAACATGTCATCAAGAGCACTAGTACCTTTCATGAATTTTTCCAATTTAATGGAGGTGTTCTTGAGGTCTTCATTTTCTAATCTAAGTTTCTCACAACTTAAGCAACTTAAATCAACCTCTTTATTTGTCTCAAGTTTAGCTAATTTCTCCCTAAGTTCATTAATCTCATTTTCGAGCTTAGTTTTGGTTGATTTTAAGGTTTTGTTCTTTTCTATGAATTTGAGACTAAGTTTGTGTAAACTATCATATTTGCCTTCAAATTCAATATCATCAAAGGTGGAGCTATCATAACTATAATATTCGGTTTCGGAATGTACCTCTTTTGAAGTGTGATCCATAAGACATTTCTCCTCTTTTGGGTTGTCATCATCATCTTCACCGCTATCGCTCCAAGCGCCACTAACGGACTCCGTGTGGTTCTTATCGCGAGCGGGCTTTGGACAATCACCAATGAAGTGATTTGGATCACCACATCTAAAGAAATTCCTAGCACCTTTTTTCGTTCTTGGCAAACCGATTCTTTGAGAATGGTTTCTTGTCATTGTTGGGTTGCCTAACGTGTTGACCTCGTCTCTTGAAGAACTTCTTGAAATCTCTCACCGCCAATGCATACTCCTCGTCATCACTTTCCGAGGAACTATCATGGTCACTTCGTGCCTTCTTGGCTTTAAGTGCAAGAGATTTCCTTTCACTCTTGGTTTTCACTAATTCCGAGTCCTTCAAAATTATCATCTCATGAACCTTCAAGTTGCCTATGAATTCATCGAGTGATAAAGTTGAGAGATCTTTTGATTCTTCAATCGTCGTGACTTTTGCTCTCCACTTTGGATGTAAAGCCCTTAGAAACTTCCTAACATTGTTCTTGCTAGAAAAACATTCATCAAGTGCTTTTAGACTAGTAATAATGGTGTTAAACCTAGCAAATGCACTATCAATAGTTTCATCTTCTAAGATGACAAATTGTTCATATTGTTGGACAAGAAGATCGATTTTGCTTTCTTTGACTTGGCTATTACCTTGGTGGGTTACTAAAAGAGTGTTCCAAATATCTTTAGCGGTTTCACACATAAAAATTCTTTCATACTCTTTCTTAAGTAACGCATTATAAATCACCATTTTAGCCTCATTATTTTTTGAAAGTTTCTTTTTAGTATCGTCATTAGCTTTGTCAAAAGTGACCAATTCTTTTGTTTTAGAAACTTCATTAAATTGATAAGGTAAAAAATCACCATTGGTAATAACATTCCAAAGATCTAAATCTTTTGATTTCACATAAGTTTCAAATCTATTTTTCCAATAGATAAAGCTATCGGTTTCAAAAAGTGGTGGTCTTTGCATAGATTTCCCTTCTAGGTATTTGTTGGAATTCATAGATCGATTCAAGTTTTAAAATACAATATACTTTAAAAATTCTTGAGCAACCACGCTCTGATACCAATTGTAGAAACTAGAAGGGGGGGGGGGGGGGGGGGTTGAATAGTTTCTTATAATTTACTTGTTAAAAGGTGGTTTTCAAAAATCCTTTTTCAAAAACTTAGACTTGAGGAAATGTGTGAAATCTTCTTATGCACAATATGAACAATGATAGTGTAACTAAGCTAATACTAACAAATATATATGCACAAAGAATAAAGAATGTAAAGAGTTAAGGGTAAAGAAAGATCAAACCGAACACCAATGATTTATAGTGGTTCGACAACGAAGCTCACTCCTCGTTCCTACTCCACTCCTCGAGTACTCCTTACTCGAGGGTTCACTACACAACAAGCTCCTTATGGTGGAGAAAACCGTACATGTTGCTTAACCAATTTCCGACTATAAGCTAAAAGTCGAGCCCTAATCGTAGCTAGGACCAATCTACACAACTATACATAGTACATACACAACTTCCAAATAGACACAACTACTTGGATCTTCTCAACTAAGACACAACAAAAAATGTATAAAAGTAGATCTTCAATGGATCTTTGGTGGTGGACTCAACACTTCACGAGTATAGTGTTCTTCTCTTTGCACTTGGAGAGGAAGGGATGGAAGAACAAGATTCATTTCTTGAACAAGTAGTAATCAAACAAATGATCAAAGATTTGAGTGATTAAAGAAGAGAGTTTGAATCTAGAAATAGATGTGCAAAAGAGGTGATTTGAAAAGCTGAGAATGGTCCACTATTTATAGAACAAAGGCCCAACGGATATATCTGGCCGCGGTTCCATAGCTCAGCCGGCGGTTCCTTATCGATAAGGAACCGCCTAGGCACTAGAGAACCGCTGCCTAGACTCCGCTCCATTTTTTATCCTTTAGTGGTGGAGGTCTTATCTGGATATAAAAAATATCCTTAAAGGATATTCTTAACCAAATAAGAATATGCCATTTTCAAATTTCAAATAATTAATTTAATAAAACATTTTCTTAAAAAGAAAGTTTAATAAAAACTTGTCACACTTAATAAAAAGTGAGTTTTAAGAAAGTTTAAATCACTTGATCACTTGATTAAGGTTAGTACTTGTTTATTTATACCTTAAGTGAAAATGGGTAAAATGAAAAAAATACTTGAACTCAAGAATTCGTTTTTCGTTGTTTTCGTAAATGCTTGTTTTTACGTATTGTCGTAATTAAAACAAAGCGAGACCGAAAAATGCAAGTAACGTTTTGAGGAATTATTGCATTAACAAAAAAGATGAATGAGCTTGTCAGAAATCAGTACACCATCTCCAATCATCATGCCAATGTTCAGTTTCTACTTCAACTCAAACCGGAATGGCAAAGGTTTGTGACTTTAGTCAAACAAAGGGAGGATATCAAGACTATATATTTCCGCAAACTTTATGATATATTGAAACAACATTAGAATGAAGTGAATCATCTTAGGGCTGAAAAAGCAGAACGATATGCGAACTCTATTGCTTTTGTGGCTGCTACTTCAACAAAACCCGTTCCCCGTCAACAACCAGCTACACATTCCTCTAGGTCATCAATCTCATCCATCAAACCTCTAGCGACTGCTAGAAACAAAGCAAAAACAATTGTCCCCAATACAACTTCAAAGTATGACACCGAGTCAGATGGAGACAGTGATGATGAACAAACTTCAAGGGACAAGAAGATTTAAGAACTCATGTCTTTACTCACCACAACTTATAAGAAGATCTACAAACCTACCAACAACAACCTCAGATCATCATCCAATGCTAGATATAAGGAATTTGATCATGCACCTAGGTATGATCGTGATGCTAGGTATGATAATCAGAGGATGCAGAATTAAGTTGGAGCTAGAGATACTGTAGGCACTCCAGTTGTGTAGAATACTGGGATTCAATGCTTCAACTGCAAGGGATTTGGGCACATGGCTAGGGAATGTAAGAATCCAAAACGGGTTAAGGATTCGGGATATCACAAGGAAAAGATGCTGATGTGTAAAAAAGAAGAAGCATGGATTCCACTCACAACAGATGAAGTTGACTGGCTTGAAGACACTGATGAAGAAGCCGATGATCAAGAGTTGGAGGCACATTATGTATACATGGAAAAGATTCAAGAAGTGATTCCAGAGACTACTGATACTTCTGGACCTATCTTTGATATTGAGCCACTTGAAAAGGTACTATCATACGATAACTATAATGTGTTTGTCAATGAACGACGTCATCATGAGCAACCCGAAAGCATCAAAGACACATATGTAATGGACACGGAGGATAGCAATATCTCTACGGATTCACAGCATATGTGTAATGATGACGGAAAAGCTGTTCAGGATACTGACTCGGATGAGGACCTGATTTGCTTGTGTCTATTATTGATTCTTTAAAACGTGAAATTGATGAAAACAAAGAGGCTAATAAACGTTTGAAGCAAGCAAACGCATCCTTAGCCGAGGAGATAGACAGGCTTAAAGAGTGTGATTATGTAAAAGAAGCTGATCGACGAGTTGTAATAGCTAATGGTTTGGTATATGAACGTAAAGTGCTCAACGGACAATATTGTTCTGAAGTAACACATGAAATTCATATGTCAAAACAAAAGATATCGGAACTTGAAGAACAATTTCTTCTACATAAACTCCAGATTACTGAATTAGAGTCGGTTAACAAAGAACAAATTGCGCTTTATAAAACTCGTGAAGAAAAGGATATTGAAAAAATTCTTGATTTGGAAAAGAGAGTCAAAACGTTAAACAACACTGTTTACAAAACGGGTTAGTTTATTCAAACTATGAATATGCTCAATAGAAATATGAAAACGAGTTTTGTTAAGCCTGAGTATCTCAAGAATGTTCAAACAATCAAGCCTGGTCTTTATGATATCGGTTGTTATAATGATAATCTTGCCCTTTATGCTTTCTCCCGACTCCGAAGAAATCATTTGTCGTGACGCAGAACGTCAATCCAACCTAAATGACTTCATTGCACCTTATGATTATACCGCATGGAATGAGAAACATGTCATTAACTTTGTCCCTCAAAAAGAGCGTTCATATGAACAAGACTATTTTCCAAATATTCCACCAATGGATAATCACACGAAAACGAAAAGTTCTTCAAAAAGGGGTTTCAAAAAGCAGTCAATTTTGTTAGAAAAGCGATTTGTATGAAAAACGTAAATGGGATGAAAAATGTAAAAGTGTTCAGCAATTTGAGTTTATAAAACAAGGGGTTTTAAATTTATACAAAGGTGTTGTCAATTATGAAAAAGTTTCTAGAGATATCGTTTGGAATATTAAACCTCACCCACAAGTAGAAGTCGTCATTGAACAATGTATTGTCCCAACCATCGATAACCTTTCAAACAATGTGGAAATGTTTTATAATGATATCATTGAAGAAATGACAATTGATTTAGGATATGTCAAATCTCTTGAAGATGAAGCTGATTTTCCTCAAACTAAATTAAAGACACAAGAAACCCAACTATCTAACGAAATTGATTGACTTTCGCGGGAATTCTATCGTATAGATCATCTGAATGTTTTAGTTGTTGATAAATGTCACAATCTCGAGGTTGAGCTTTCAAAAAAGGTTGAGTCATACAAAGAACTTGAGAAAAGATTTTTTAATCTCGAGAAAAGTTTTCACACCCTTGAACTTGCTTCACAAAGTGATGATCAATCTCATAATCATAAAAAATGTCGCGAAATGGAAGCATCTTCGTTTCGTACTTTAAATGAAAAAGATTTTGCGATAAATGATTTGAAAGCTCAGCTAAAAGAAAGAGACATAGCAATCAGTGAGTTACAAAAGCTCATTGAGAAAATGAAAGGAAAGTCTGTATTGGGTAAACCATCCGCCGTTCGTCAACCGAATGCGGTTAAATTCCCTAAACCATCTGTTTTGGGACAATCTCCACAGACTTTGCCTAAGATAGGAAATGATAAGAGCACAAATGTGATAGCACCAGGAATGTATAAGATGAACACTAAGCCCACTCAAACTGGAACATCGCGGTTACCTCAGAATATTAAGAAAACTAATCAACGTGTGTCTTCTTCTACAGGAGTAATCCCCACTACTAGCGTTTGCGGACCACAGCTTAAGAGCACTAGAATGCAAGATAAGGTCATGCCTAACAATAGTCCAGGAAAGAAGTTGGAAGTAGAAGACCACCGTAGGAATTTTAAGTTTTCTAAGAATAAAACGTCTGTAACTGCATTTTATGACAGTTTAAATGTTAAGACCTCGAATGTTGAATTTGTTTGTGTTGAATGTGGAAAATGTTTTCGTACTTTCAATCATGATGCTTGTGCTCTTAATCATAATGGCGTGAATACTAGAACTAGGAAGCCTATTCTTGTGCCCACTAGTACTAGAGAACCCACAAGAACTTTGAACCAATCCACTGATCAATCACTAAAGAAACTAAGTGCGTTAGAATCCACTACTCTACGTAAACAAAGCAGGTTAAAGAAGCTTTATGAGAACATGATTAGGACATGTACACGGGGGTATTCAAGATTTACACCACCCGGATACAAATGGGTACCCAAGACAACCCCTATTCTAATTGGGTCTATGAATGTTAACTTGCCTTTAGAATCTAGGCCTACTACTAATTTGGAACCCGTTTCCATAAAGGGCTCCCATTTGTCAAATGATACATTGTCTTCTAATTCTTCTGCAACTCGTAGAAATCATCCTATTCATAATGGACTCCGGGTGCACAAAGCACATGACAGGCAATCTAAAGCTTCTCATTAACTTCATGGAGAAGTTTCTAGGTACGGTGCGTTTTGGAAATGATCAGTTTGCATCGATACTTGGATATGGCGATTTGGTTCAGGGAAATCTCACTATCAAACGGGTTTATTACGTCGAGGGACTGAATCACAATTTATTCTCGTTTGGTCAATTTTGTGATGCGGATTTGGAAGTGGCTTTTCGGAAATCTACTTGCTATGTTCGAGACTATGATGGGAATGACCTTCTTACAAGTTCTCGTGGTTCTGATCTCTACACTGTAACTCTTCAAGACACATCTTCAACAAATCCAATTTGCTTAATGGCTAAAGCTTCATCATCTCAAGCATGGTTATGGCATCAACGATTGTCACATCTCAACTTTGACACCATCAACTTGCTTTCGAAGAATGATATTGTGACCGGTCTTCCTAAGTTTAAATTCGTCAAAGACCATCTTTTTTCTTCTTGTGAGTTGGGGAAAGAAAAACGGAAGTCTTTCAAAACAAAGACTACCCCAAGCTCAAAAGGACGATTGGAACTTCTACACATGGATTTATGTGGTCCCATGCGTGTAGAGAGTATTAACGGGAAAAAGTATATTCTCGTGATTGTTGATGATTACTCTAGATACACATGGAATTTCTTCTTAAGGTCCAAAGATGAAACACCAAGGGTTCTCAAAAAATTTCTCAAGATGATACAACGCAATCTTCAAGCTCAAGTCTTAACCGTAAGAACGGATAGGGGTACTGAATTTTTGAAGAAGAACTTGCAATCTTACTTTCAAGAAGAAGGCATCGAACATCAAAGATCTATTGTTCGAACTCCTGAACAAAACGGCGTTGTCGAAAGGCGGAACCGTACTTTGGTTGAGGCTGCTCGAACAATGCTTTCTGCTTCAAAATTACCGCTATTCTTCTGGGCTGAAGCAATTGCAACTGACTGTTATACTCAGAATCGTTCTCTCGTCATCCCTAGACATGAAAAAACACCATACCACATCATCAATGGCAGGAAACCTACTGTCAAATTCTTTCACGTATTTGGATCTTTATGCTACTTCTTTAAAGATGGTGAGAATATCGACAAGATGAAAGAAAAAGGTGATGCATGTATTTTTGTGGGGTATGCTACATTGTCGAAAGGATATCGGGTCTATAACAAGAGCACAAAGATTATTGTCGAAACAATTCATGTGAACTTTGACAAATTGCACAAATGGTACTTGATCACAACAGCTCAAGTCCCGCACCTCAATGTCCAAAAATGGCACCTACACAAAACAGTGTACGTCCCGTGCAAGAATGTCAAGAAAATACTCCTACAGTAGACTCTATGATTGTGACACAAATGAATGAGTTGGTTGATTTATATGATCTAATGTTTGATGAATATTACTATGGAAACAATCAAGTTGTGTCAAAGCCTTCCACTGTCAATACTGCTGATGCACCCGAACAAAATCAACAAGACACAACTGTATCTACTTCAGCAACTGTTGCTCAAGAGACTATTCCATTGGATACTCGACAAACTCAAGAAACTGTCATACAACCAACATCACCAACCGTCAATGCTGAAGGAGGAAACAACAATCAAGTAGTCGATGCACAACCTGACGAAGAAGAATTTATCAATCCGTTCAGTACACCGGTACATGAAGTCAGAGAGTCTTCTACTCAACATGTTGATCCGTCCAACATGCATACATTCTACCAACGATATCCATCCACTCACCATTGGACACGTGATCATCCATTGGAGCAAGTCATTGGAAATCCTTCACAACCAGTTCGAACACGTAGAAAACTCAAAACTGATGGCGATGTGTGTATGTATGCACTCACCGTGAGTTCAACTGTACCTACAAACATCAAACAAGCCATGACTGATCATGCGTGGATTAAATCAATGCAAGACGAAATTCATCAGTTTGAACGCCTAAATGTTTGGGAACTTGTTGACATACCCTATGGAATGTCAGTTTTAGATTTCAAATGGATCTGGAAAAACAAACTGGATGAAGAACAAACCATCATCAAAAACAAATCTCGTCTTGTGGTAAAGGGATACCGTCAACAAGAAGGCATAGACTACGGTGAATCATTCGCTCCAGTTGCTCGTTTGGAAGCTGTCAGGATATTCCTTGCTTTTGCTGCACATAAGGGCTTCCCGGTTTTTCAAATGGACGTTAAAACCGCTTTTCTCAACGGTAAGTGTATGTGAATCATCCGGAAGGATTCATCGATCCTCATCATCCTAACAAAGTCTATCGTCTCAAGAAGGCTGTATATGGACTTAAACAAGCTCCAAGGGCATGGTACGAAGAACTATCAAACTTCTTGGTTTCCAAAGGATTCTCCAAAGGTTCTATTGATCCTACTCTATTTATTAATAAATATGGGAATGGCATACTGCTAGTGCAAGTTATGTTGATGACATTATTTTTTGTTCTACGAACCCAAAACTTTCAAAACGTTTTGAATAATTAATGCACAACAGATTTGAAATGTCAATGATGGGGGAGCTAAAAAACTTTTTAGGCCTCCAGATTCATCAATCCCAACATGGTATCTTCATTAACCAAGCTAAGTATGCTCAAGAGATACTTAAAAAGCATGGTATGACCTCATGTGCTCGCGTTGGTACACCATTGTCGACCAAATCCCTAGACGCTGACTTGTACTCTTATCCTGTAGATCAAACGCGATATCGCAGTATGATCGGGTCACTTATGTACCTCACAGCTAGCAGGCCTGATATTCATCATGCCACATGCTATTGTGCACGATATCAAGCTAGACCTACTCAAAAGCACCTCAAAGAGGTTAAACAGATCTTTCGGTACCTTAAGAATACCATTCACATGGGACTCTGGTATCCGAAGGAAACCGGTTTTCATCTAACAGCTTTTTCAGATTCTGATCACACAGGCTGCCTTGATAGTCGAAAAAGCACTTCTGGTAGAGTACAATTTCTAGGGAAAGATAAGCTTGTGAGATGGTCGTCAAAGAAGCAGGATTGCACTTCGCTCTCATCAGCTGAAGCAGAATATGTGGCTCTATCCGCGTGTTGTGCTCAAGTCCTCTGGATGAGAACTCAACTCACGGATTATGGCTTCCACTTTGATAAAATACCTATGTATTGTGACTCAAATTCGGCCATAGCCATATCTTGCAATCCAGTTCAACACTCTCGTACCAAGCACATCGCAATCAGATATCACTTCATCAAGGAACAAGTGGAACGTCGTCTCGTGGAATTATACTTTTTCAGAACTAAGTACCAGATAGCAGACTTGTTTACAAAATCCCTATCACAAAATAGGTTTCAGTATCTCATTGGTCGTCTTTGTATGAAGTATATGACTCCAGAAGACTTGGAGGTTTTGGCAAATGAAGCTGCTTGATATTCTCTCATGACGACTTCTAGGCGCATCACAGCTTAGGACTCGGACCTCAACTAAGGAAAGTTTATCTCGGACGATAACTTATCCTTCTCAACGAGAAATTCATATTTCTCGGTCATGAGCTTCTCATAAAAACATTCAAAGTTTTTAAGTTCATGAAAAATGATTTCTAAGTAAATTTCAGCTTAGAACTCGAACTTCAACTTAAGGAAAGTTTATCACGGATGATAACTTATACTCCACAACGGGAAATTTATTTTTCTCGGTCATGAGCTAGTCACAAAACAATCAAAGTGTTGTGCTCATGAAAAACGGACCCGAAAGGGACGTGTACGTTTTAGTGCGCTTTCCCTAAGCAATAGAAGAGAAGTCTTCTATCCTGAATAATTTAAAACTGTTGAACACAATTTTTCAAGAATTTCTCAAAAGATTTTTCTAAATCTTTCTAAATTGTGTGCTCAACACTCCCTTCCTCGTATATGGTTTTTATATCTTAAAAATGTCATATGTTATTTTGATCAATTTTTGAGGGGGAGCGTTTTAAAATCAAGCCTTTAATGTTGATGGGTACATCTTTAACACCCCCAAATTTACACGCAGCGGAATACATCTTTGGGTGCTAAACAATGATACTACAACACATAATTTATAAAGAACGACTCAAAAAGAGACGTTTAGATTTATCGTTCCTAAAACATTTGTCAGAGTAGCGTAGTCCCAAGACATCGTAACCAAAGTACAACCAAAACAAAAGATTTAAATTGTTTAGAACAAAAGGAACGACAAATATTCAAAGAGTTTATATTGCAAAGTAGTGCACAACATTCATTCCTGTGACTTCCAAGCTTCACCCTTCCTGATTACCTGAAATACATGTGAGTAAAACATCAGCAAAAATGCCGAGTGAATCTATAGGTTTATGTAATCAATTTGAACACAAGCAAAGATTATAAGTTTGTGGCATGCTTATAAGCATCAAATAATAATTTGCATCAACAATGATAATTGTATATAGCATAAATTGCAATAAGCTCATGGAACCGAGCCCTTAAACACTCCTTTTAGAGGTCTGATAAGACAGGAGATTTATTAATTGTCGGTTACCTCTAGATTTTTGGTACATTGCCGTATTCCTAACTTCTCAATACAATATGTCCAAACAGTGCGGAGGTCGGGCCTAAGCTTCTATGACAAGTCCACACAAACTGAACCAGGGCGGCTTCCCCCATAGATCTATTAATTGTACTAGCGGTTAACCCATCATAGGTTAATTAACGGTCCATAATTGAGGTTTTAACAAAGGCAATCACTTAATGCAATTTAAAGGCAACCACGGGTCCATTCATAGAGGGACAAAGCATACCATAAAAATCTTGTGTTTTAAGTTTATAAAAACATGTATTCCCCCTCGCGGGTTTAAAATCATTTAATAACTAGTATAAAGCGAGGCTATAGACTCACCTTAGCCAATAGTGGTAATGAGACGATCGCCGACGATAGATGATGCCTTTCAAACACGAGAACCGCAACCTATCAAATGAAGTGCGTTCATTAATAATAGACTCGAGAAATAAACCATACATAAGAATATAAAATTAGACTCATAAAATCACGACAAACTCGAGAGAAAACGATACAAGTGATACTATTACACTCTCCTATATATTCATTTTATTATTCTATGTCTTTAATAAAAATCTGCCGGAACATACCGAATGTCCAAGCCGTTTTCCCATACTTAGACACATCAACTTTTTATGATACTACTCAGAGAACTCACTTACTATATGTAGAAAGTCCTCCCAAGAGCCCATTAAAATATTTTACTTCTAAAGTTCCCTGCCCAACTCATATTTGAATCACAAAATCCGGACAGTTTAGCGACCTTGACTTACGAAACCATTTTGACCATTCTAAACAACTCCATTTGTAAAACCGCCACTTGATTCTAAAAATAGACTCAAAATACTAAACTTGGAGCCTGAGAACAGCCATTTAATCATTTTGAAACTCATTTTATAGTCCCCGAGATTCGATCCAAATATCGACAACAATTTTCGGATTGTGTCGACACTCGTCTCCCGGTACACGAAAATCAAACTAGTGTATCTTCCACCTCGTTTGGAGTTGGAAGGCCTACTTTATATGAAATCGAAGCTAACGAAATTCTCTACAACCCTATCCTATTAGTTAAGTGATTATCAAACAGTAAGACCCCCAAAAACAGCCTCAAACCTACTGCCCAAAATCACCTTTCAAAATCTCCCACAAAATCATGTTTTTGATCAATTCTAACAATTTTTCTCATCGTCCTACACCCCTAATATCATCCTATATTAATCCTAACACTTGTATCATTATAAAAATCAAAAACCCAAAAATTAAAAATCAACTTTTTAACAAAAACATAGCATGAAAATCTTTTGATCATCACTACTAACACATGCATACAACAAATTTGGATCAAACATCACCAATTTTTCTTGAAAAAATTAATATTGTTGCATGTTGATAAAAATGGTACCAAAATACTCACAAGATGATTTTAGGATAGGGACTTTGCTTGGTTTTTATTGAATCAAATTAGATAATAAAATTTTTGATGATTTTTGGTGTGGGGGTTTATAGTGTATGGTAAGAACAAGGAAGAAGGGAAGGAGAAAATGAATTTTTTTGATAAAAAAATTGTATAGGTGATAGGTGTGTAAACACCCATCTTTTCTACCACTTAATTACAATAATAACCGGACCAAAACGTGTATTTTAGTTCTTTTATGTCGAAATTATGCGTGGTTTGTGTTTTTTTTGTGATTTAGGATGAAAAGGTGAAAAGTGGAGAAAACACGGACATTCACGGGCATTTACTGACTTTTATTGAAGAAAAGGATGAAAGACGGAGTCGAGAAGTCAAAAGTGGAAAAAGAACGGAAGTCCAAGGCCAATTCTGAAGATTTATCGAAGAATAAGTCAAAAGACGGAAGTTTATCAAAAGCCGAAGAATTCAAGTCTATTTTATTGAACAAATTAAAGACGAATTCAAAAGAAATCCCGAGCCACAAGTCCTTTAAGTCCAAGTCTAAAGAAGATTAGAAGAAAGGGGCTAATGGTGCAATTAAAAGAAGATTAAAGAAGGAGGGACTAAGCATGCAATTAAGGAAGCTTCCTAAGCAAGTCTTAATCTCCCCTATATATAGATTAGATCATTTTCATTTTCCTCTTGTTGGCTAGATTGACAAACTAGTTCTTCCACCTTTATTTTATGCACATTTAATTACTTGCACATTTAATTACATGTCTTGCACTTTATTTACCATTTAATTTCCAAGTAAGTGTTCTTTAATTTCTTGTTTTTAATTTTCTCATTCTACCTTTCTTTCTTGCTTGATCTTATTGTTTTTATTCTTATTGTCTTGCGTCTTGATTAAAGATTTGATTTTTATGCTTTTGATTGTTTTAAATCTCTTATTTTCATAGCTTATTTGATTTATTTTCAAGTTTATATAGTTTTTACAAAAGTTATTTTTATATAAAAAGTTGTTTTTCTTAAAGTTTATTAATTTCGTGTCTTAAAAGTTTTTAACTTTCAGTTTCGTAGCTTATTTTTACACGTTTTTACCTTAGGATTTAGTCTTGTGCTTATTAGAAACTTAGCTTATTTGTGTAGCTTATTTTGTGTACTTTTCCCCGTTTTCCGATCGTGACAATCGGAAAAGGGTTTTACATTCCGACCATAGCTTCTAGCTTGGTCGGAAAAGGGTTTCATCTTTCCGATTGGTGGACTTTGGTATTCCGATCGAGGACAAGGTAAGTAGTATTTCGATTGGGGTCCAGTGACAGTTATTCCGATTGGTGCACTTCGCCATATTCCGATTGAGGTGTTATTTTGGGTATTCCGATCGTAGGTAAGGTGACAGCTATTCCGATCACGGATTACGATTAACATTCCGACCAAAGGTCTTTTCCATATTCCGATCAGAGTAGGTTTTATACATTCCGATCTGAGGCTAAAGTTTGGTTATTCTGATTGGGTTAAGTGACATATTCCGATTGGGGTTTTCCGATCTTCATTCCGACAGGTAAGGGGAGTATATTCCGACGTGTTTGATGGGAATATATTCCGATTGGGAGTTACTTTTAGTACTTTGTCTTGTTTTATTTTTACGTTATCATATTCTATACTTGTCTAATTTTAATTCTCGTCACGTTTTATTTTAAGTCATTTAATTAATTTAATTTCCTTCACGTTTTTAAATATCGCTCATTTAATTTTAAAGTAGACTTAGATTTAATTTCACGCTCTTTTAATACTTGCCCTTTACTTTAACGACATTTACTTTTAAGTCTTGCACATTTAAATTTAAAAACCAACCAAAAATATTTGTTTCCACCAAAATAAAACTGAGTCACATAGAGAGCCTAGATCAATTCGATTAGACATACTTAAACGAACTTAATTTTTATACGGGGTGTCAAAAGCCTTGTATTAAATGGCGCCGCTGCCGGCTCTTTTCGTAAAGATTAACGGTTTTCTGTGAGAGACGCGTTGCTTTTTGGGATCCGTTCACTTGTGAGCGTTACCTTTCTTGCATAAAAAATCCAAAAAACTCATAAAAATTAAAAATTTCAAAAATCCAAAAAGATTTTATCTTTATTGTGTATATATATTGTCTTTGTGTTTGGTTTTGTTTTCTTTTGCATTTTCAGGTGTATGCGTACTAGATCTTCCAATTATCAAGAGCCCGAGCCTCAAGAAGATTTAAGTATGGCAGGTGTTAACAACAATAATCAACCACCGCACCTCAATAATAATAATAACAACAATGCTCTTCCACAGCCCGATCTTCGGACCATGGAGGAACTTTGTCAACCAAAAATGTTTGGACGAGGAGGACCGATTGCGCCGATGCAAATCAACGCTCCTGAGTTTTCGTTGAAGCACCATATGATTCAGCAAGTGCAAACAAACCCATTCCGTGGACTGCCTGATGATGATGCCAACAAACACCTCGACAAGTTCATTACTATCACCCAGAGCATGAAGTTGGCTGGTGCCACAATGGATGAACTCCGCCTACAACTCTTTCCACACACTCTATTACATCATGCCGTGAAATGGTTTGATCGTCTCCCGAAGAATTCTATTCACACTTGGGATGATATGACTCAACGCTTTTTGTCGCGCTACTTTCCACCATCCATGGTCACGAGTCTTCGCAATCAGATCAGCGGTTTCATGCAAGACCCTGATGAATCTCTTTTTGATGCTTGGGAGAGATATAATGTCTTGATCGATAGATGTCCAAACCACAACATGCTCCCTGTGACCCTAATTGATACTTTCTACAACGGTTTGACTTTTCGAGATCGTGATACGATTAATGCAGCCGCCGGTGGCACATTCATGAAAAGGAGACCCGAGGAGTGTAGAGAGCTTATTGAGAACATGACTACTCACCACAAAAACTGGGATTCCTCTGCTTCTTCAAGGAATAATCCGAGAGTCAATGTTTCCTCCACCTCAGCAAACCCTGATATGACCGAACTCACCCGTGTGCTGACTGAAATGAGCAGAAGTATGCAACTCTTAGCTTCAAACCAACAACAACAACAAGTTAAAGCTGTTTCTACTCCTTGTGAAACATGCGACGGTCCTCACTCATACACCGATTGTCCTTCGACACAAGGAAATCCGGAAAATGTGTATGCAGCTTATGGTAATTATTCACCGGAAAATTACCAAGCTCGACCTCAAGGGGATAGAAATCTGCTGAGTTACCGTTCCAACAATTACCTTTCACCCGGTTTTTCTCCTCAAAACCAAAACCCCGCAAACAACTACACTAGAAGCAACCAAATCCCACCAAGAGCTTTTAATCCTTATCACCCACCCGCCCAACAAATCCCACCCATTAATCCCGATGTTGAGGCCATCATGAGAACCCAAGGTGAGCAAATCAAGAACTTGCAGAGTCAAATTATCAATCTGAAAGGAGATATCACAAAGCAAGGAAATGAGATAAGATCCGAGCTTCGAGATAACATTCAATCCTCCTTCAGCAGTCAAACCAATGATTTGAAGAATATGCTTGCTAGTTTCTTGCCAGCCGCTCAACCTTCTTCTTCAAGTTCTCTACCTTCAAACACCGTCACCAATCCTCGAGCGAATGTGAGTGCTATTACTACCCGTAGTGGAGTCACCATCGTAGGACCAACAATCCCACCCCCATCATCTATACCTCCTCCACCACCATTTATCCCTACTCCTCCTACACCTAGTAGTAGTGCACCATTACCGTCTCCGCCTTGACGTGATGAAGTTCCCACGAATGACCCTTCAACATCTCAACCTTTACCTACACCTGCACCTTCACCACCCAAACCCAATATCCCTTATCCTTCTCGCTTGGGCAAGAACAAAATGCTAACCAAAGAGGACTCCGAAGTGTCACGCTATGTGAAGATGATTTCTCAAATGAACTTCAACATTAGCTTTCTTGAAGCACTTGTCCACATGCCCAAATTTGTTAAAGCATTTAGGGAATTGCTTAACAAGAAGGAGAAGCTGATTGAACTCGCCAACACTCGCTTAAACGAAAACTGCTCTGCAGTTATTCTTAAAGAACTTCCGGAAAAGCTTGGAGATCCCGGTCGTTTCGTGTTGCCTTGCGTGTTCAACAAATCTGAAGAATTTACTGCCCTTGCTGATCTCGGGGCCAGTATTAATTTGATGCCACTAAGTGTTTGGAAAACACTATCATTGCCCGACCTAACTCCAACAAAGATGACTCTTGAACTTGCAAATCGCACTCTCGCTTACCCTGTTGGTATAGCCGAAGACGTGTTCATTAAAGTTGGCGCATTTACTTTCCCTGTCGATTTTGTCGTAGTTGATTATGAAATGGACCCTCGTATTCCTTTAATACTTGGTCGGCCATTCTTGAGAACCGGACGAGCTTTAGTGGATGTTGCCGAAGGTGAGTTAATCTTAAGAGTCGGGGATGATGCACAAGTTTTCAAAATGGGGAAGCTTACTAGTACAACTTTTGGAGGCCGAGAATCAGTGAATATGATTAATGTGCTCGATGACTTTACCGTCTACGACAATCCTCTATTCGACTCTTGCATCGATAATCCACTTTTTCATGATGATGTGGATGATTCTCTCCTTACTTTCAAAGCTTCTCCCATTTATGATTCTCCACCGGTCTTTGATGCTTATGATGATGATGATTCTAGCTCAGATTCGGATGATTTTGATTGTACTTCTGAGTATCCCGAGCTGCCCACTTTCGATGATTTCGATGAGGCTGATACTCTTTCGAGCGATTATTCACATGCTGAAGATCCTCCGCCACCACTCGATCCTACTTTGGACGATTATTCATTTGAGGAAGATTTCTCTGAATTTCTCAACACATACTTCCCTCATGAGAGTGATGCTCCTCCTTTGGACTTTGAAGATTATCGTCTTGATCCTACTTTGGATTTGAAGAGCATTTTGTCCAAGAAAAAGAAACCGGTCGACAACGAAATCCGTTGCACTTATGATTTGACACCTCTTTGTCCCCCTTCTGAGGACGAGGTTGTGCTTCTTTGCGGATCTTCTTCACACTCGGCTGAGCCTGAGTGCTATTTTCCCTTAAAGGAAAAGGTGTTCGACCCCGGTATTGAAGTCTTTAAGCCATCTCAGTATCCACCTGATGAAATAAAAGGAAAAATCTTTGGACCCATTGAAGACATGCTTGCACCACTTCATCCTTGCTTCTACTGTGCTCCATCACTGCTTAAGGGAACCTTGCCAATTCTCTTTTGGCTTGCCTTGTTCGCCTTAAGTTCTTGTTATTTGATGGATGAAAACTATGTCTTTGATCCTGGTGGATATGTTTCATGTTTCTTCCGTTGATGACCAAGGTCGAGTCAGGCTCACGACTCGGTTAACAAAAATCAAGCGCTTCTTGGGAGGCAACCCATGCATCTATCTTTTCGCTTTCTTTACCATAAGTGTAGGGGGGACCCTTTGGATTGCTATTTCCTCTCCTCACTTCTTAATCAGGGTCGAGCTTCAATGATCCACTCTTGATGATTCTTGACGACCCGTGATTCCTTGTTCTACTTTATCCCGGTTCTATCCTAAACTCTTTTCGATTCACTATTTTATATTTTATCAATATTAAAATAGGAATCTCTTTAGTGGTCTTTTCCTTAGCAAGATTTAAACAACGTGCACAATGTCCTAAGTGTAGGGGAGTTTACTTCCACATGCTTAAACATTGAGGACAATGTTTATCTTAAGTGTAGGGGATTAGGACTTCTATCGAAGTTAAGTGGTCTTTTCCTTGTATTTTTCCTCATTTTAACCGGAAAATCAATTTTTCGACATTTTTCAAAATTTTTGATCTATTTTGGCCTATTAGTTTTTCCCTTTGTATAGTTATTTTCTTTCTTTGCTAGAATAAATGTTTAATAAGTGGTTTTAATTTTCAAACGTTGTGAATCTTTTGACTCAATCTGAGTTTACTCTAGCTAGTATCCTTAACGTGTTTAAGTCAAGTTTTGCTAGGCTTTTATATAGGGAGCTATAAAACGCGAAAGTCTTAACTCTCACGGGTTAAGAACAAGAACTTTTCGCAAGTTCCTATAATTGATCCTAGAGAGTCGTTTATCAAGGGAACTTTAAGATGCGATTTCTAAACTTGAAAAAGTCTAAAAATTTGCAAGATCCTATAGGCGACTCGAAAACCCAAAACTTTGATTTAATAGGCTAAGTATCCACGAGTCTCATTACTTGAGATTTTAAACTGTGGAGAACGAGAGATGATAGAGCCAATTATAAGTTTGGTATTCTTTCGTGAATTTATGTGAGTTAATTATAAGCCTATTCTCCCATCGCTTGCTTAATAAATTATCTGCTAATAAATAAGGTTGTACGATTTGAAAAGTTACTTAGCTTCTAGCCCCAGATCGTTTAAAAGTTGCTCGGTAATGACGAGAGTTCATAGCCAAGGCATAACTTATGAAGCGGGGCGCGAAGATTGGCGAGTCCGAAAAGGCCCTAACAAGGCATGAGGGCTATGTTTTGTTGCTAAAGATCCAAAAGTGATGTGAAGAATCATTTATCGAAAATCAATATGAAGGATCGAGACACACGACGAAAAGCAAAAAACTCCCAAAAAGTCATGGAGAAGTGTATCCGAAAAGACCCTAACAAGGTATGAGGATAAATAGATCCAAGTCAATAAAGGAGGCGGATCGTTGTATATCAAAATCCAAAATAAAGATTGGAGAAAAATGAAGAAGTCGTGGTCCATATATGAAGAATCTCTCAAAAATTCCAAGTGAAGAAATTCCAATTATGAAGAGAAGACCATTATTTCATGAACGTCTCTCAAGATTTGAAGTATGAAGTCGCTGCCAAATATCGGCCCGAGAAAGGTCTCAAATCGCGAACCAAGTTATGCCAAGATATGAACTTTTTGATATCCCGAGAAGCAGTTTTAAAAGATTTGGTCCTTTAGCTAACTATTGATTAAATCGTGCACTTTATTTTCAGACTAAATAATTATCGAAATAAGTCAAACAATGCATCTTCGTGATCATTCAAGACAAATAATAAAATATAAGAGATACCCATAGGAATAAGGGAGTCTAAGTGAATAATTGGCCCACATGAGTTCGTGTTAGTTTACTAACTTATAATAACAATGATCTCGTTTTTAAGCTTGGTTTGGAGAAAGTGAAAAGTTGAGGATGATGATTATTCATGACATTTTCAAAACCCAAGGTATGCTTTTAATTTCTTTGCTTTGCATTTTTATAATTTTCTATCTCTTTAATAAAGGCCAACGTGGATTGATTATGATGAAAAGTGTAAACATGCTTTGTAACTAATGAATTGCATGAGGACATTGCAATGGTCAAGTGTAGGGGATTTGATAGGTGTGTAAACACCCATCTTTTCTACCACTTAATTACAATAATAACCGGACCAAAACGTGTATTTTAGTTCTTTTATGTCGAAATTATGCGTGGTTTGTGTTTTTGTTGTGATTTAGGATGAAAAGGTGAAAAGTGGAGAAAACACGGACATTCACGGGCATTTACTGACTTTTATTGAAGAAAAGGATGAAAGACGGAGTCGAGAAGTCAAAAGTGGAAAAAGAACGAAAGTCCAAGGCCAATTCTGAAGATTTATCGAAGAATAAGTCAAAAGACGGAAGTTTATCAAAAGCCGAAGAATTCAAGTCTATTTTATTGAAGAAATTAAAGACGAATTCAAAAGAAATCCCGAGCCACAAGTCCTTTAAGTCCAAGTCTAAAGAAGATTAGAAGAAAGGGGCTAATGGTGCAATTAAAAGAAGATTAAAGAAGGAGGGACTAAGCATGCAATTAAGGAAGCTTCCTAAGCAAGCCTTAATCTCCCCTATATATAGATTAGATCATTTTCATTTTCCTCTTGTTGGCTAGATTGACAAACTAGTTCTTCCACCTTTATTTTATGCACATTTAATTACTTGCACATTTAATTACATGTCTTGCACTTTATTTACCATTTAATTTCCACGTAAGTGTTCTTTAATTTCTTGTTTTTAATTTTCTCATTCTACCTTTCTTTCTTGCTTGATCTTATTGTTTTTATTCTTATTGTCTTGCGTCTTGATTAAAGATTTGATTTTTATGCTTTTGATTGTTTTAAATCTCTTATTTTCATAGCTTATTTGATTTATTTTCAAGTTTATATAGTTTTTACAAAAGTTATTTTTATATAAAAAGTTGTTTTTCTTAAAGTTTATTAATTTCGTGTCTTAAAAGTTTTTAACTTTCAGTTTCGTAGCTTATTTTTACACGTTTTTACCTTAGGATTTAGTCTTGTGCTTATTAGAAACTTAGCTTATTTGTGTAGCTTATTTTGTGTACTTTTCCCCGTTTTCCGATCGTGACAATCGGAAAAGGGTTTTACATTCCGACCATAGCTTCTAGCTTGGTCGGAAAAGGGTTTCATCTTTCCGATTGGTGGACTTTGGTATTCCGATCGAGGACAAGGTAAGTAGTATTCCGATTGGGGTCCAGTGACAGTTATTCCGATTGGTGCACTTCGCATATTCCGATTGAGGTGTTATTTTGGGTATTCCGATCGTAGGTAAGGTGACAGCTATTCCGATCACGGATTCCGATTAACATTCCGACCAAAGGTCTTTTCCATATTCCGATCAGAGTAGGTTTTATACATTCCGATCTGAGGCTAAAGTTTGGTTATTCCGATTGGGTTAAGTGACATATTCCGATTGGGGTTTTCCGATCTTCATTCCGACAGGTAAGGGGAGTATATTCCGACGTGTTTGATCGGAATATATTCCGATTGGGAGTTACTTTTAGTACTTTGTCTTGTTTTATTTTTACGTTATCATTTTCTATACTTGTCTAATTTTAATTCTCGTCACGTTTTATTTTAAGTCATTTAATTAATTTAATTTCCTTCACGTTTTTAAATATCGCTCATTTAATTTTAAAGTAGACTTAGATTTAATTTCACGCTCTTTTAATACTTGCCCTTTAGTTTAACGACATTTACTTTTAAGTCTTGCACATTTAAATTTAAAAACCAACCAAAAATATTTGTTTCCACCAAAATAAAACTGAGTCACATAGAGAGCCTAGATCAATTCGATTAGACATACTTAAACGAACTTAATTTTTATACGGGGTGTCAAAAGCCTTGTATTAATAGGTGGTAGTGGAGAGTTTATATATAGTTTAAGGTTAGGGTAGTTTTTGCCAATTTGTGATAGTTTTGCTCCAAAATGTAATAAAATAGTTTAAAAGGGTAGAAAATAAAAATTGTAAATTTTGAAACATTTACGAGGCTCGGGTTTCGTAAAAATATATATTTTTTTTTAAGTTTAAACGCACACGAAAAATAATAATATAACGACTCGATACATAATTAAAACGATATCGTCAAAAGTATTAAATATCGAAACGATCGATAATAAAATATAAAAATTTTGGCATCCGTCGGTATCGCGATCACAAGTAGTCTTCGTTGCTCGTCAAAATTTTAAAATATAATATTCAATATCGGTTTCAACTTAAACCGTTAAACATAATAATATTTAACGTTATAAAATACTTCAAAATAATTGAAAATAGAATTAAATTATGACCTTATTTTTACGGGTTTTACA
Organism: Glebionis coronaria; assembly: GCA_025667525.1. NCBI lineage: Eukaryota > Viridiplantae > Streptophyta > Magnoliopsida > Asterales > Asteraceae > Glebionis > Glebionis coronaria. The sequence goes on from JANFOE010001735.1 coordinate 278,621, forward strand.
ACATCTCTGAAATTGTCATATTTTATGTATCCAACACATTCCGAAAACGGTCTAAAACTGTCATATGTAATATACCATATCGGATAAGGCATCTCAACTCCGTACCTCAACATATTTTATGGTGTCGTTTTTCCAAAATTTTGTCAAATTTTAGTTTCAAGACACACATATATTGTTGAGGGGGAGCATCCCGACTGAAAAAGTTCCATGATTCATGCGTGCACACATTTTTCTCTCCCAATCGGTTTTCAGAAATTGTCATATTTTAGTCAATTGGTATCTCTAATATGATATTTTTAGATTAGAGATAGGGGAGAAAATGTGATTAAAATGTAATATATTGCAACATGTGATCTTAAAGACTCAAGTGAAACTCTTTCATTCACATGCTAAACCATTTCGTATATCGATGCATGTGTGTAGGGGAGCTTTTCGGAAATGTAAAACTTTCAAGTGTGAAAAGTTTTGATTTTTATCAAGCACTTTGAATGGTTTTCAATGGTTTTATGGTTACGATCTATGCCCAAAACAACCTACTATCCACGACGGAACTATGGAGTCAAAAGGTGGTTTAGGATAGGAAACTAAGTCCTATGATCCAACCAGAACCGGAGGGATCTACCCAAGGACATTCTATAGCTAGAAATAGTTGTCCTTAGGAAAGATGGAGTTGAATGAAGCTGAATGCGGACCAATTACTTAAGTTAGCATTGGAACAATCACAACAAGGTGCTAGTGATTACGTGTTGGTAAGCATTGAATGAGTTGAATATTCTATGCAACTTAGGCAGAAATCGGGTTAACACATCTATCGAAGACAAGTGTCATGGACCCAGTGATGCGATGCACAACCCTTCCCCAGCCATTCGAGTTTCTATCAAAAGAAACTTGTCTCATTGTCACGGAGATCAACACGTACCTATTGACTTTCTCACTCTGAGTTATTTAATATTGAAAAGGTGGCAGTCTGCTCCAGCCGGCGATTACCAAAATGCACTTATTGAGTCTATAGCCAAACGAGATATTTCTATCATCTCATTAGGACACAATCGAGTCCTACGCATTATCCTTGTGATATTGCCAGAACATCTGAGTGATACGATTCACAATGAAGATGGAAATCCTGCTTGAGCCAGCATCAAACAAGCTCATGGTAGGTAACTTGTGCGATTCAACACGAATCAAACTTGTGAGAACTGGAATGCAACTAAGTTTGGATTCTTAATTGATTCAATCTTGATTCCAGGTTTCTTCACAAGATCCGTGTGATCTTGCCAGAGCATTCAGAGTGACACTCTTTAGTGCTCATAGTGACGAATGGAAATCCTTCCAGTGTCAACATCAAACAGCACTTCGGTAGGTGACTCGCAAGATTCTCTATAAATCAAGCTTGTGACAAACTAGAAAGCAACAATGGTGCGATTCTTTTAGAATCAAAGTTGTTCCAGGAAATCTGAATTGACGACTCTAATCAAACGGATAATTTATCCATATGATTCACTCTTTACATTCGCAGTCTGCTTTGAGACGGTCGAGTAATGAGAACTAGCTACTACCGCCGGGAAACCCTGTCAAGGAGGTTGTTAATCGAATCTACCCGATCACAGGTACGGTATCTAATACCGTCTAACGGTCTTCACCGACCGGAGGTAAAACGCTACCAAGTTAGGGTGAAATGTTCAAGCCATTTCATCCGTGTCTATATATATTGATGCATATGAAGAAAGTGGCGTAGCTGTGTAACCAATGTCGATTCAAAAGTCACAAGAGCACAAGATGAAAACTATCAAGGATAGACTGAAGATCTCAAGCACTCTAAGTCAAAAGACAAAGGCTCAAGATAAAGATCACAAGGCATTAAGGAACAAAGCCGTTACAAACAAGATCAAGACCAAGATACAAGACCAAAGCAGGAAGATCTCCTCTACAAGAATGTATTCACTCAATCATCTTATGATTTTTAAGCTTTTTAACATGACCGGTACATTGGGGGAGATTGTTAGCCCTATATTTTATACAGTCGAACAAGAATGTAATAGGTCATCTTAGTCGTAAATGGTCTTGTATTGTAATAGGTTAGTCGGGAAAACCGGGCTTGGACTTTAAGCTAATATTGTCTAAGTTAGGGGCGTAAGCCCAAGACAAAGCCAAGCCCAGCCCAAGTCACTTAAACCCACGGCCCAATAAGCCAAGGGTATATATACCCTCTTCCATGTGTGGAAGAGGGTGTTGGTTACCATTTTACTTTCTCTCTCTAAAGTGTTTAACCTTCCAAATTCTCTTTTGTTTCTCTCTCTACTTTCTTCTCTTTCTTTCTCTAAATATCAACTAAATCTTGTGTTATGGATTAATATGGGAATAACAGAACGGGTTTGAGGAAGGATCGGTTAAAATAAAAGAAGACAAAAAAGTTTTTTTTTAATGATCTGGGAACCTTGCCGGCGGTAGGAAAGTGTTGCCGGACGGTAATTAAGCTTCTGTTAAAGCTTGCCAGCGGCAGAGCTGACTTGCCGGACGACAAGTTGGTTGCTGTTGGGGCTTGCCGGCGGCAGGAGCTCTTGCCGGACGGCAAAGGGGCTTCTGTGGTGCTCTTGCCGACGGTATGAGGGTGTTGCCGGCGGCAATACTCTCCTGTCAGAAATTATATATATATATAATTTTTTTTTACTTTTTTGATTTTTGGGTTTTGGCAACTAAAAGCTTGTTGGGAATAAAATATGGGTCAGATCATCAAACGCTGATAAGAAGAAAGTCAACGCTGATAGATTGACTTTGGACGCTGATAGAAGTCAACGCTGACAGCCTTGAAGATTGACACTGATAGAATATCTTTTGTTTATTTGTTTCTTTATTTATGTATGGTAAAGATAAGCACGACATTGTATTTTCTATTATTATCTTTACCTAGAATAGTTGATTCATAGCTTATTGTACAAGACTTCTTGTTCTATAAAAGAAGGTCTTTTAGGTTAAAGTCATATATCAGTTTTCATAGTATTCGCAAGTTAAATCTTTCATTGTAATCAACACGATTATTCTAATACAAGTGAAAGTTTGTTTAACATCATTGTGTTTTAGATCAAGTGTTAATTCCGCATAACACTTTGTTACTTTATTCACAAGCAAAGGTTTCTCTACGTGTAGTACTTGATCTAATCTCGTTTACACAAAGCTAATCGATCTAAGTTTGGGATCAACAAGTGGTATCAGAGCTTGTTGAGAAACTTTTGATCTTTAAGTAACGCAGAACCCTAAAACACCAAACCCTAAAAACCCTAAATTCTCAAAACCCTAAAAACAACATGTCTGGCACAAATCAACCTCCTGCTTTGCTTCAAAACAACTTCTCAAACCCTAGCATCAAAATTCCCATGTTTGATGCCAGGAACTTTGAACTTTGGAAGTCCAATTTTGAGCAATACATAGCTATTCATGACTACACTCTTTGGGAAATTATCGAATATGGGAACACATTCGATAAAGCAGCAAAGATTACAGCTGCTATTGAGACAAGGTCAGCTGTTCCTAATTGTCCAGAAGCTGATAAAGTGGAAAAGCCTGATGATGGGAGAGCGGTATCTGTTGAAGACATAGCCAAGAAGAGGGTGGACATGAAAATTTTGAACATCTTGAAACATGCCCTAGGTCATGAGAATCAGCATAAGTACAAACGTTTTGATTCTGCAAAAGAGCTTTGGGAAGCTCTTGAAGTAGCACATGGTGGCAATGCTGACACAAAAGAAGAAAAGAAGAAACAACTCTTGCATGAGTATGCTGTCTTTAAAGCTCAACCTAATGAGAATCTCAGCAGTGTGAGAAGTAGACTTCTTGACATCACAAGTCAACTTTCCTTCATGGGAAAACAGATTGATGACCCTGAATTGAATGCTACTTTTCTCAAAAGCCTTGGTGATGTATGGAAGATTGAGACAAGATCTATTCTTGTCAATAACACCCACAAGACTTCCAGGTTTGATGACATCTTCAACAAGTTAAGGCTGTTGGAGAATGAATGGCAATTGGAGAGTGATAACAAATCTTCCAGCAGCAACATGGCCTTCTTTTCACAAAGTGAAGGCCAATTTGATTCCATGAACTTCTATGGACATTCAGCAACTGGATCTCAAGGTGTCAGCGCTGGATGTCAATCTGTCAGCGCTGGATCATATCCTGTCAACGCTTTGTACTCAAGCGCTGACACACACAATCATGGCGCTGATAGAATTAAACCTGCTGGTTTTGATCTTGATACTGTGTGTGCCTTCATTGCTTCTTTGCCTAGTGATTCAAGAATCACTTATGAAGATCTTGAGCAGATAAGTGATGAACAATTGGAAGAGATGGATATAAAGTGGACTATGGCTCTTGTAAGTTTAAGAGCAAACAGGTTCAATAAAAGGTTCAAGAAGAAGATGACCTTTAATGCTAAGGATGTTGCTGGATTTGACAAGTCCAAGGTGGAGTGCTACAACTGTCATAGGATGGGGCACTTTATGAGGGAATGTAGATCTCCAAGGAGATCTGATGCTGGGAAGCCTTCTAGCCAAATGATTAAGAACCCAGATCCCAAGGCCATGGTTGCTGTTCAACAAATTGATGGCGTTGGGGAATGGGATTGGAGCTGGATGGCTAAGAATGAGGAAGAGGACAGAGCTTTGGTTGCTGAAGTTAAAGAAGAGCATGCTGAATATGCTCTCATGGCACACTCCTCCTCTTCATCAGATAATGAGGTATATGATGATGCTTTCTGTTCTAAGGGTTGTCGTTTAAATACTGAAAAATCAAAACAAGAGATAGTTAAGTTATTAGATGAAGCAAGTACTCTAAGGTGCAAATTATCTAACTATCAAATTGCTCTTACCCAAACAGAAAAGACAGTATCTGAGTATAAGAAAATGGAGTTTGATTTAAAGGATCAAATAAATATCTTAAAACATGAGTTACATCAGTGTAAGGATGTTCAAGATATAGTAAATAGGGTTAATCTTGATTTGATAGCTCAGTTAGAGGAGGCTAACAAAAACAAAGATAATGTGAGTCTTAAAATCCAGAGATTTGATAAGGCCACACAATCCCTAGGAGAGTGTGTTAGTAAACAAAGAGACTCTAAGGATATGAGTGGGATTGGGTTGAATAATTATACTGTTGTTCCACCACCAGCTGGGGATTTCTATGGTGTCCAATCAAAGGACTTATCTTGGACTGGCTTGCCAGAATTCCAAGAGGAGGAGTTTATTCCTCCACCTAGAGTGACTTCCCCAGTTGAGGAATATCAGCAAAAGCTGACTGACCTAGAAGAGTGGAAGAAAGCAAACCACACTTTGTTTGTTAAGGGAGGGTTATTGTGTGAAAGTCCAAATGAGCCCACACCAAACATGATACCAATTGTGGAGTCCTATGATCCTAAACCTATTAAGATCACACACCCTACCACTGGCAAACCTGTTGATCTTGGCCCACAAAATGTTAGAAAACCTAGTGTTAAATATGCAGAGATGTATAGAAATTCTAGGTCACCAAAAAGCCAAGTAAGTAATCATGGAACAGGCTTCTTTGCCTCTAGACCTAAGACTATGTCTAGAAAAGCTTGTTATACATGTGGTAGCTTCTCACATTTGGCCTACAAATGTGTCAATACTTCCAATGTCAACGCTGACAGGAACCATTTCAGCGCTGACAAAAGTCAACATAGGTCAAACACTGTCAGACCCAATACCTTTGTGAACAAAAGTTCACAAGTTGTTAGACCAGCCCCATTCTTTTCTAGAGGGTCTAACACACAAGGCCTAAGACCTTTTCAAAAGTCAAATACTTGGTCAAATAGGCAATGGGTTCCTGTAGCAAACCCTAGGTTCAACGCTGATAAGAGCAATCGGGGCGCTGTCAGGAGAAATTACAGCGCTGACAAACCTAGGTATTTGCAGCCACAGGGAAATAGGTCTAAAGCTTCTACTAGCTTAACATGGAGACCAAAACAAGACCAGAACCCTAATAATACTGGTATTTCTATGACATGCAACAGGTTTCATTATATTTCTAAGGCATTGTCAACACCAATTGGGGTTAACTGGGAATTTCATTCAAACAGGGATGAAAATGGGGTTGTTATGAGAACCAAGTCTGTTCTTGTTGAACAACCAAATGAATCCAAGTCTTTCAAGGCTTGGGTTCCCAAAGAAAACTAATGTGTTTTCTTTATGTGCAGGGCATTCAGAAGAAGATCAATGACTATGGATACTGGGATAGTGGATGCTCAAGGCACATGACAGGAAAGGAAGACTATCTGACCAATTTCTCTCCTATTCAAGATGGTGATAAGGTATACTTTGGGGGTGGATACGGCACAATCACAGGAAAAGGAACCCTTGTCACCAACAATCTAAGGTTTGATAATGTCTTCTTGGTGAAAGACCTGGATTATAACTTGTTTAGTGTATCACAAGTGTGTGATAACAAAAATAAGGTTCTTTTCACAGATACTGAGTGCTTGGTGTTAAGCAAAGATTATAAGCTCCCTGATGAGAAATACATAGATTTTAGAACACCAAGGCATAAAGACATATATAATGTGAATCTTAATGGAATTAAGGTAAATAATAAAATGTCATGTCTGTATGCTAAAGCCTCAGTTGATGAAAGTAATCTTTGGCACAGGAGACTAGGGCACATAAACTTTAAGAATATTAATAGGCTTGTGAGGCTTGGTTTAGTTGATGGTTTGCCTGAAAAGGCTTTCCACAATGACCACTCTTGTGTTGCATGCCTTAAGGGCAAGCAGCACAAGGTCTCATTCAGGTCTAAACAGGTGCACTCTAGTTCTAAACCCCTTCACTTATTGCATATGGACCTCTTTGGTCCTACTAATATAGAGAGTTTGAAGGGTAAATCATATTGTTTTGTCATTACTGATGATTACTCCAGGTTCACATGGACTTTCTTTTTAGCTAAGAAAAGTGAAACTGCCCTAAGTCTGATTAATTTCATTACCCAGATTGAAAAGAAGAATGGTAATGAGGTCAAAATTATTAGAAGTGACAATGGGGGTGAGTTTAGAAATCAGTTATTAGATGATTTTTGTGCCAAGAAAGGGATTACTAGGCAGTTCAGCATAGCTAGAACTCCTCAGCAAAATGGAGTTGCTGAGAGGAAGAATAGGACCCTTATTGAAGCAGCCAGAACCATGTTGGCTGATGCCCACTTTCCTATAGCCTTTTGGGCTGAAGCTGTTAACACAGCTTGTTATGTTCAAAATAGGGCATTGGTCAACAAGATACATAATAAGACACCTTATGAATTACTTTGGGGAAGGAAGCCCAATATTGGTTTTCTAAAGCCTTTTGGATGTCATGTAGTTGTTCTAGAAACTAGTGAGGCCCTAGGTAAATTTGATTCAAAAGGTGATGAAGGCTACTTCATGGGTTACTCAGTGCAGAGTAAAGGATATAGGGTTTACATTAAAAAGGAAAAACGTATACTTGAAAAGGTACATGTTAGGTTTTTAGAAAGTAAACCTAGTGATCCTGAGAGTGGTCCAAATTGGTTGTTTGACTTAGAACCTTTGTCTAGAGCTTTAAATTATATGCCTGTTACTGATCCAGACATTGTGAAGGTAACTTCAAGTGTTTTGGAAAAGAGAATTGGTAATGTTTCAGGTATACAGGTTGCTAAGGAGGATGGACCACCAGCAGTTATATCATCTCCCACACAAGAATTTGTTACACTTCCTATATGGACAGATGAGTATTATGCTGCTGCTACGGCTGCAAGGAAAGATCATGGTGGTGTTCAGATACCACCAACTACAAACATGCATGATTCTTCAAGCGCTGACAAAGGGAAATCCAGCGCTGACACGACCAATTCAGACGCTGATGGCTCCAACGCTGACAACAACAGTTCAAACGCTGTTAGCCCTAACGCTGACAAGCAAGGTTCAGACTTTGGAGATACCTTTACACAGCTTTTCTCTTCTCATTTTGAACAGGGTGGACCTTCCAATATCCATGAAGAGATTCCTGTTGATGAAGAAGAATCTGAAGAAGATATTGGCAACATGGAGCGTGAAATTGAGGACACCAGAGTTATTGAAGGAGGAGTTCTCACTTCCACAGCGAAAGATCACCCCACATCTCAAATCATAGGTGATGTTATGGCTCCAGTTCAGACAAGAAGATCCCATCAAGGTCTTGGTGGATTTATTGCCAATATCCACAAGAAGGTTGATACCCCTCTTGTACAAGCATGTTTGTTTGCCTGTTTTCTGTCACAGGAAGAACCCAAGAAAATTTTTGATGCTCTCAAGGAACCAAGTTGGGTGGAAGCAATGCAGGATGAGCTTCACCAATTTGCTATACAGGACGTTTGGGAGCTGGTTGATTGTCCTAGATATGTGAGACCAATTGGGACAAGATGGGTTCTAAGGAACAAGAAAGATGAAAGAGGCATTGTGGTCAGAAACAAGGCACGTTTGGTAGCTCAGGGTTATACACAAGAGGAAGGAATTGATTATGAAAAAGTTTTTGCACCAGTTGCAAGAATTGAAGCTATAAGAATTTTTCTAGCTTATGCCTCTTGTATGAATTTTACTGTTTACCAGATGGATGTGAAGAGTGCTTTCCTCTATGGGACAATTGTTGAGGAAGTATATGTCATGCAACCTCCTGGTTTTGAAGATCCTGAGAATCCAGACAAGGTTTATAGAGTAAAGAAGGCAATGTATGGCCTTCATCAAGCCCCAAGAGCATGGTATGGTACATTGTCCACCTACTTGGTGGAAAATGGTTTCAAGAGGGGCACCATAGACCAGACACTGTTTACAAAGAAGAAAGGAAAACATGTGTTACTTGTGCAGGTCTATGTTGATGACATCATTTTTGGCTCTACTGATCCAAAAATGAGTGAGGATTTTTCCAAGCTCATGACAGATAAATTCAAGATGAGTGCAATGGGTGAGATGAACTTCTTTCTAGGGTTACAAGTTCAGCAGAAAGAAGATGGTATCTTCATCTCCCAAGACAAGTATGTTGCTGAAATCTTGAAGAAATATGGTTTTTCTCCACATGAGAAGGAGGCTTCTACTCCTATGGACAGACAACACCCCTGGGGAAAAATTGGAGCTGGAAAGGATGTGGATGTTAGGCACTATAGATCAATGATTGGTTCATTGATGTATCTTACAGCCTCAAGACCTGACATCATGTTTGCTGTGTGTGCATGTGCACGCCATCAAGTGACTCCCAAAGAATGTCACCTTTTTGCTGTGAAGAGAATTTTTAGGTACCTAAGATGCTATCCAGATCTTGGATTATGGTACCCAAAAGATTCTCCATTGGACCTTATTGCTTATTCAGACAGTGATTATGGTGGTGACAAGTTTGATAGGAAATCCACAACTGGTGGATGCCAATTTCTTGGGAGCAGATTAATATCTTGGCAATGCAAGAAACAAACAGTGGTGGCCAACTCTACAACTGAAGCAGAATATGTTGCTGCAGCTGCTTGTTGTGGACAAGTCTTATGGATTCAGAACCAGCTGTTGGATTATGGGTATAATTTTATGCATACCAAGATTTTTGTAGACAATAACAGTACTTTATGCATTATTAAAAATCCTGTACATCATTCTAAAACCAAACACATAGAAATTCGACATCATTTTATAAGAGATTGCTTTGAGAAAGGTTTAATACAACCAGATAGGGTAGATACTGATGATAATGTAGCAGATTTATTAACTAAACCTTTTGATGCTGGAAGATTTCAATATTTGGTAACAAATATTGGACTGGTTAATCTCACTTAATATGTGTTTTGGAACATTTTTGTAAAAGTATGTACAGGATAATGCATTGTTATTAGTCTTTGTGATGATTTAGATTTTCCACATTATTTTTCTAACACTGACAAAGGTAAATGTAACGCTGTCAAGTGTTATTTTGCCGTTGTTGGAGATATTATAGTCTAACGCTGACAAGAGTTCCTTCAACGCTGATAAGTGTTGTCGGGACGCTGTTAGCAACAAATGTTAGTTTTGTGGTTTTTATCTAAATGTGCAGGTAATGGTAGCTTTATGCCATTGGATACAGAGTTGCTTATGGATCTTTGAAGAGTTATTTGGACATGTTTTTGTTTATGGATGATGGTTGGAATATTTATATTCCTATCTTGACATAAATTTTTAATGTTCATATATATTGTTGAGAACTCATGTATCATAGTTTGAGGGGAGGTTTAAGGAACCTTTAGGACTCTTGGGTATTCTTAGAATACTCTCATCACAATTCTAGATTGTGTCCACAGGTGAGTATGGGTTAGTTTTACTAAACCATGAGGCACTGTAGCATGCATAGTATATCAACTTTGCATGCTGCCAAGACATTTTTGACTTAGAATTGGTTATGGTCTGATGGGAGACTTGGGAATACTTTGGATATGGGTTTACCTGGGAGTTACAAAGAATTTTATGAAATAACTTTGTTGGTAAGTATTTTGGTTAGCAAGGGACTCTAGAGGACATTTGTGTCTATCTTGCTTATGCAAGTGTGTATAAATGGACAGTGCTTGCCGCCCAGTAATTATTATCAACTTGTAAGATATTTCCCTTAGGATAAATTACTTTGTTAAGGTCTTTTTCTTTTTAAATATTTTTATTTTTACTTTTTAGACGCTGACAAGTTTTTCTCCAAACGCTGTTACGTCCAATCGTGACGCTGACAAGGCTTTAGGCAAACGCTGACAAGGAAATATAGCCGTTGGGCGCTGATGGGCTATTTTTGACCGTTGACACCTAGTGGGCCCTACCCAGTTGTTATTTTTGACTAATCTTTGGCCGTAATTTTGGGGAGAAGTTACTTTTAATTAATGCATGAGATAAGTTATATTTGATTCAAGATTTTCATGATTGCTCTTTGAATATAACCGCCTCATTTTTTACCAATCAAAATCATGCATCTCTCCTATAAATTTGGCTAATCTTTTTATTCTGGGTATTCATATTCTCTTGTCTAACACTTTTCCTCCTAGATTTTTCCATATCATATAACCTAAACAGCTTTAAATCATGGCACCCAAATTCAACTCAAAGAATTTAACATTGGAGTTCAAGAGCCAACACAATATGATCGCTTACTTGGCTGCTGATGATGCTTTATTTCCTCAGTATTCACAGATGGTGGCATTTTTAAATGCATCTTCTTTGAGGTATGCACTTTCTCATACACCATTAGTCCCTGTCGCACACATTAGACAGTTTTGGAACAATGTTAGTTCCACAACAACTAATGGAGTGACCACATTAACATCTACTGTTCATGGAAGAACATGGGTGGTCACTGAAGCTTTGGTTCGCCAAGCTTTGCGTCTTGATGACGCTGATGGTGTGACTACTCTTGCCATAGCAACAATAGAACAGGGTCTTAGGGAATTGGGTTATCCTATTCCTGCTGATGTCACTTTAAATAAATATCATAAGCAGGAATTTCCTTCTGACTGGAAATATTTGATACATGTCCTTTTACAATGCTTAAGTCCAAAATGTACTTCTTTTAATGAGATAAACAGGTCAATTGCAAGTGCTTTGGTTTGTATAACACGTGGGCTTAAGTATAATTTTTCAAAAATGATTTTTGAAGGGATGTGTAAAAACAAGGGAAGTAAAATGACTTTGGCTTACCCTAGATTTTTGCAAATGGTCTTTGATTTACAAGAATATTGTTCTAGGGATCATGACACTTTTTATGAGATCCCTAAACAACAGAAAACCATTTTTGCTAAAATGAGCTCCACAAACGATCCCATACCTCTTACCCAACCCATGCTTGAAGTAATTCAGGCTGCTCAACCACAACCAGACCCACAACCAGACCCTGAACCCCAACTTGAGCCTATTCATGATCCATCACCTTCACCAGAAAACATGGACATTGACCAACCCAGCGCTGACACTCACAATGTGGGCGCTGACACAGCCAATCCAAACACTGATACACTTCCTGAACAATCCCAAACACCCCTTAATCAACCCACACCCACACAATCTACTTCATCTTCTACCCCATTACAATCTAGGTTGACTAAACGCCAAAGGGTTACTGGAGTGTTCTCCTCTAGTGATCCTAGCCTTGTAGCAGAGAGAACCACCTCCACAAGTGTGGCTGGTGAAATGGGTGAGGCTGGGGCTATTGATACAGGCTTAGAAGCTGGTCAAGACAGTCCTAACATCATTAAGACCTCATCCATGCCCCATGATCCTATTTTGGGAGGTCAAATCCCCATTCTAGCTGAGGGCAGATTGGAACCTATGACTATAATTGAATTGACGGCGGCTGTCATTAGCTTGCAAAAGCAAAATGTCAGTCTTGTACAAACTGTCAACAAACAGGGACAAGAACTCCAAGCTTTGAGGGAGAGAGTAACTGTTTTGGAGAATCCCAGTAGCAGGAGTCTAATGGAGGAATCTTCCAAAGGGGAGGAAAAAGAGGATGAGGAGGATGAGTTGATTCACACAGCTAGTGAAAAGAGTTCAGAAAAGAGTTCACAATTTAGTGAATCTTTGCAGATTGCTGAAGCTCTCACCAACTTGAAGAAGCACCCAGTTGTTGATACATCCAAGGTGACACCAAAGAACTTGGAAGGGTCTTTCAAAGAAACATTGGGCGCTGATACAGGTTTGGACGCTGACACATCCAGCGCTGATAAAGGTAATCGTGGCGCTGATAGGAGCAACTTGGACGCTGACAAAGTTGCAGGTAGTGTTGATGTATTCCAGCCATCAACAATTATCAAAGATGTGTCTACACAGGTTTCTTCTTCTACTTTACCAATTATTGATCCAAAAGACAAAGGTAAAGGTATTTTGACTGAAGAAGATGTTCCAAAGAAAGATGCAGCACAAATAGCATTTGATGAACAGTTGGCTGCACAACTTGTGGAAAGAGATTTGAGGAGAAGTAGAAGATCACCATTTGTTGTTTCTGAAAGTGAGGAAGAAAGTGGTGATGGAAAAGATGATGATAGCTCAGATTCAAGCATTCAAATTATTGAAGATCCAGAAAGGCTTGAATATGGGGATGAGCTAGCAAAGGAAAGGTTGAGTGAGTTGAAGAATCAGGTTGATTGGGACCTACCAGAAATCACCAGAATGTACCATGCTTGGGAAAATCAGGTGATGGACAACCCAGGTATGAGTTTATCAGATCAAATTTGGGGGTTGGAAGTTCTTCTTAGGGTACAAGAAGACATAAAGGTGATTATGAGATTTAATGCACAAGAGGTCAAGACCTGGCTCAAAAGAGATAGAAGGCAGTTGTATTATAAGTTGCTTAGATGTCATCAGCCTAATTGGACATCAAAGAAGTTGCTGGCCTTGTCTTTTGAGGAGTTAGAGTATAGGGCACATCCTATTTGGAGGAAGGTGCAAGAACAGAATGTCTACCAATTTCTTTCAGAAGAAAGAAAACAAGAGCTTGCAGAAGAGATGCAGATTCAGAAGGAAATAAGGATTGCTCAAAGACCAGTGAAGAAAGGAGATCCTTTTCAATTTCCTAAAGACATGGATGTGTATTTTCCAACTGAAGGTGTTATAAGGAAGCATCTCAAGCTTTCTCCTTTGGAAGCTTCAGATTTGGTAAATGTAGTACCTCTAGATGACAGAAATCCAATCATCAGTTTTAATGAAGATGAGTGTGGATTTTGGAAGGTTGGACGATTTGGAAAGGAGGTACATACTTTCACTTCAGTTATTTCTATATTTGCAAGCATAGACAGGGAAGACTTGGTGCATCTATGGAGGTTAATAGAGGCCAAGTATACGGCTGAAGCACCTACTTCAGCTAATGGAATAAGACTTTGGAACACATTTATGACTTTGTGTGGTCCAAAAGAAGCAGATCCTGCCATTTGGAAGGATCTTGAAGATGATCTCAGTAATCTTCATTGGAGGCTATATTCTACTTGTGGTGTATTTCATATGAGTTCTACAAAGTTTTCAGAATATCTGCTTGTGGATGCTGACTATTTCTTGTCCAAAGAAGTATTGGAGAAGATGCTAGAGACACCCTTGGAGATAGATTATACTAGTGATGTGGCTAAGGACTTGATCAGATATGTTTATCACCAACATAAGAAGTTATTGAAAGATTCCTCCTAAGCTTTTAGTTTTTATTCAGAAACTTGATCATTGGAATGGATATCAAGTTTAGGGGAGGATTGTTGGGAATAAAATATGGGTCAGATCATCAAACGCTGATAAGAAGAAAGTCAACGCTGATAGATTGACTTTGGACGCTGATAGAAGTCAACGCTGACAGCCTTGAAGATTGACACTGATAGAATATCTTTTGTTTATTTGTTTCTTTATTTATGTATGGTAAAGATAAGCACGACATTGTATTTTCTATTATTATCTTTACCTAGAATAGTTGATTCATAGCTTATTGTACAAGACTTCTTGTTCTATAAAAGAAGGTCTTTTAGGTTAAAGTCATATATCAGTTTTCATAGTATTCGCAAGTTAAATCTTTCATTGTAATCAACACGATTATTCTAATACAAGTGAAAGTTTGTTTAACATCATTGTGTTTTAGATCAAGTGTTAATTCCGCATAACACTTTGTTACTTTATTCACAAGCAAAGGTTTCTCTACGTGTAGTACTTGATCTAATCTCGTTTACACAAAGCTAATCGATCTAAGTTTGGGATCAACAAAGCTAAGAACACTTAAAAAAACTTTTGGGGGGTTGATGAGAAAAGATTAATCTAAACACACTTTAAAATTCTTAAACCGCAATAAGCACTAAACAAAATACAAATCCCCGGAAGTGGCGCCAAAAACTTGAAAAGCACAAAACACAAATCCCCGAAAGTGGCGCCAAAAACTTGATGCCTTCTTTGCGAGTATACACAAGTTTTAAATTGATACACAGATTTCCAAATAAGCTAAGAACACACGGGCAAGTATGACCCTTTCATTTGTAGCTAGCTTGTTATGGTAAGCCGAGGTCGTTCACTAGGATTTGGGTGTTTTCGGTTGTAAGGAATCTAAGTAACAATGTAACGTTTGTGGTAAAAATGGTTGTCACTCCCATAGTTACCATATAAGTAACAATTAAGAAATTAATAAGCAAACAAGTAACAAGTAACACTAAGATGATGATTAAGCTAATAACTTGAGATAACAATAATAATAAAGGTACTTGCTTGGAACTAGTATTCATTTCAATGGAGTGAATAGATTATCGGGTAGATAGTTAAGCAATAGCACACAAATTATAAATATACAATTCCAAGTCAATGGGTAATATCATGGAATTGCACATGACACGGTTTACAATAAAGAACCCTTTCGACCTATGATCAATATTACAAACCGGTAATTAAATCCATTTGTGAGAAGTATGATTTTAGCCAACTTGTTCATTAGAGCCCTTTCGACATATACTCTATATTTAACCTTTATAAATCCATTTAACTTGTTTACTCCTGGTTGTCAATCATGATACACCAAACACATACGCGCGCTAGCATTTAGAACAAAACATAACTAGGAATCCTTTCGACCTTTAGACCGAGTTATGGTTTACCAACAAGTTATCAAGACTCATATTGATTTAAACAAACTCATTAACAAAATCATAGATCAACATTACAAAATAATACACTCCATATCCATGTTTACATTATTCCAAACAAGTATAAGAACACTACTCCATAATCATATTAATCAAGAACAAACATTGAACATTGATATAGAGTTTAACATCATGAAAGTAACAAAAGTTTACCCAAAGTATGATTACAATAAGTAAACATAAGGAATTTGGGCAATCCTTAGGCCTCCAATTGACTACAAGTTTTGTGGTCTTTCGGGTTATGCAAATGAAATTCGTATTCAAGATTTGACGCAGGTTTTGGAGAGGTTTGGTGAAGGTTGGTGGTGATTTAGGTATCAAGAAACACTACCAATGATAAGGGTAATGATCCCTTAGAGTTTGACAAGGTTATTTTGATGATTGGAGCTCAAAAAACGTCACTTTTTGGCACACCAATATTAAATCCGGGAATGGGGTTCTTCACCAAGGTTGGGAGACTTTCCTTGGTGAATAATGATGTCGGTTATGAGATTGATTCAAGTGATTCAAGTCATGATGTTACAATGACCCCCAATGGTCTTATTTATAGATGAAATTAAGCCTTGGTCATCAATGTTTGGCTTGGAGCCAAAGCAAAATACTTGGAGCCAAAGTTTTTCTAGAATGCTCCAGAGAAGCTTGCATGAATGTGTACATAATTTTGTCTAAACAAATGTTGGTGGCAACTTCACTCATGATGGAGGCAACTTGAACTATCCAATGTGATGGTGTCAAGTTGGATGTGTTTTGATGGTGGTGATATGAGTGTAAATACTCATATCATTTGTAGCTTAAAACAATGAGATAATGCACAAAATGTATCAAATATGCCTTGGATATGTTGTTTTCTTGTTTGAATATGTGTAGGTACCAAGTTCGCGAAAATCGGCAAAACCGACACAAGTTTGAAGAAAAAGATCAAAGAAGCCAAAATCGAGCTCGACTTTAGCGGATTTTATCATTTATCGAGTTTATGAGCCAAGTGGGACCCACAATGGGGTAAATGGCTCAAAAGCCCATTATTGATTCAAGTTAATGAAATTAGGCTTTTGAAAATCCAATAGGCCCAAAAGTGGAAATTAGTCACGGATGGAAATAAATCGCAATTGGGCCTCAAGCCCAATGCTCAAGGAAATGGAACGAATGAAATCAAGTTTAATGGGCCTTAGGGTTTCTGTTAAAATGTGTAAACACTCACTTTTTCTCAATAAATATATTAACCGATCCCATTTACATAAATTGTCTGTCACCACACGTTTCATTCACACGTCACACATAAATAAATAAATCGTTCCATTTTTCACCCACTCATCTCTCACACATAATTAAATACTTCTTTCGATAACACCAATGTAATTTCTTCCCCACTCCATCTCACTCAAAAACCTGTAAAAATAATTACTGTTTCAAAACCCTAGATGGGTAAAAAGTCGATTAAAATTAGGGCTTTTTCATCCCACGTGTTATTCATGTGATGGGGAATAAAACCCCCAATGTTTTAGGAAGAGAAGATGGGAACGAGAGGGCTACGTGGCAAAGAGCTATTGGAGATGACACATCATTTTCTCCTTTCAACCAATCACAAGGCTTCAAAGAAGCACAACTAGCACACACGGATGCCACGTTGGCAATCCGTGTGCTAGTTGTGCTATAACCACCATCCGATCAAAGAAAGAGAAAGGAAGAGAGGATCAAGGGCTAAAAATTGAAGAGGAATATTCCCAAGAATATTCGGATATTCGCATCACAAAGCCCTGGGGATGGCTATAAAACCCCCAATTTCTATTGTATTTTTCCATCCCTTTTCTTACTTACTGTTATAATGTTAAAATTAGAATAGGAAAGTTGTATTTCTCTTTTTAATAGTATTGTATCAATTTATTTTGATTAATAAAAGTTTCAGTTTATTAAAATTGATTCGTGGGTTTTTATTACTGTTTAAATTCCTTCATCTTCTTTCTCAATTTAATTTTATATTATAATATTAAAAGATATTTAATTAAACTGCTCAATAGTTTAATAAAATATTGAAGTAATGTTTGGGGATGATTTATCCTAATTGGATGAATTGAAAGAAATATTGTTTCGATTTGGATGATTGTTGGTATGGTTCACAAAAAGCTGGTGGTAGATGGCGGTTTTGATGTCGGTTCATAAGCCAGCTCAGCGCTGTGCTTCATCTCAAAGGAAATCTCCAAAAGGTGAGTTTGTCTTTTAATTTTCATGTTACTTAAAAGTTATGTTGATTTGATTTAAATGATTTGGTGATTTTTTATACTTATTTGATTATATGATTATCTAGAATATAATGTCAAGGATCTTTATTTACTATAGATCTGTTTAGAATTTGTTTAATGATGAAATGTTTGTCTGATTTTTAAACTACTGTTAAGTTGAATGTATGGATTAGGGTTTAATGATTAAGTTATAAAGTTAATTGAGACTGTTTAATTTTTAGGTTGATTTACTGTTAAGATATTGGTGTAGGATTTATATGAGAAGTTTAGTTTGAAGGTTTTTTTTATCTGATTAAAAGAAGACTTGTAGTTCAATCTGGGTTTAATTGGGAATTGGATAATTCTGTTGTTTCTGCTTCATATAAGAAACTTGCTAGTTAGTATTAAGCTGGTAATATAGTTGGATTAAGTTTACTTAATTCGGCTGTTAGACTTGTTATAGCATCCATATGACTTGCTTTCTGAAAGTGTAGGAGTGTTGCTGTTTTTTATTTCTTTTGACTGATCTGTTAAATCAATTGGGTGTTCCTTTGCCTGTAATTTTGTCAAGTGCTTAATTCAAGTTTATTTGGATTGCTGAATAATGTTACGTTAGCTTTAGTTGAATGATGCATAAAAAGTGTATGAGTTTTGCTGATTTTTATTATGGCTGATTTTACATGATTATATGTTTGAGTATTTGTGCTTGGTTATTGTCTTAGTTTTCAGCTTATCAGATTTACTGATCTTTTAAGCTCAATAAGCTGATTACTATCAGTTTAAACATAATAAGCTCCAAAAGTCTCTCCTGAGACTAAACTTTCACAAACTGTCAAAAAGGAATTAATTTCCAAAAATAATGTCACTAATGGGGTTCGAACTCAAGACCATTTGGTTGTGGGTCATGCGTGTTTACCATCTGGGCGCCATGTTTTTTTAGTTTTACTATCTGTAGTTGATTTAATAAAGTAGGATTGATTGGCAGATTTTTTAATCAAAGTATTTTTAAATTTAAGTTACATTTTTAGTTATTTTTCTTAATTATCATTTCTTTAGTTTAAAGTAAACTTTAGTTTTATTAATATAAACAGAAAAAAAATTAAAATTAAAAAAAAATGTTTTTTAAAAGTTAAATTAGTTAATTTTTATAATTAGATTTAAATAATTAAATAAAAATAGTTTTCAAATAATATTTGTTTTAAAGTATTTTTTTTAAATAAAGTAAATTAGTTTTAAAAAGTTTAATTAGATTTTTTTTAAATAGCTTTAAAGTTATTAAGTAAATTTATTTTAATAGATTATTAAATAGTCTAATTTTTAATTAGTTTTATTTTTAAATAACTAATTGCTTGTAGAATTTTAAAATAGCAGGGTTTAACGATTCATGCACTTTTGGCTTATATTAAATACTTTAAAATTAGTAGATTTAAATTGTAGTTTAAAAACCGAAAACCAATTCGTTTCAAGTGTCCAAATCAAAGCAAAACGTCTCAAATTCATAAGATCTTCGTGTACAACGAACTTGATTCACTCACGTGTTTAATTGAATTCGTCATTGGTATTATTAGTCTATTACTTTTTCCTAAAGGTAATTTTCTAATTTACCCTATAACGTAATCTCAAATTACCACTATACACATCACGACACATCAAAAATTTTGGCGCCGCTGCCGGGGATCTTGTGTACGATTCGCTTTTGTGGAGATTTGTTGATCGTTTATTTGAATACCCTTTCCGTCCTCGGAAAGTTTTGTTATTTTTCTATTATATAGTATGTATCGGTTTTCTCGATTTTTGTGAATAATATATTGTATTACGTAGCACAATAAATTTACATATCTTTCAAATAAGGCCTTAGTTAGGATTTCATCACCTAGCTATTGTAGTCGAATCCAAAACAAAAATAAAGGCAAAATAGATAAATACTAATAAGAAGTTTGAACTCGATTTATACAAACTATAAGGTGGGTATAAGGCGACGTGCTATAAAAGGCCGTCTAAGGAAAAAGGTTTTTAAGTGCTTTGTGCCACCTCGTTTCCCCGCTTGCTTGTGCGTATATTGAGAGGGACGACCTATTATTGGTTTGCCGACTCAAGTAGTAATAAATCTTATTTTTGTTGTTTACTTATTGAACCTCGAGACGTTTATTTTTTCACCTATCGTTTCAAAGTCGACCGAGGGTAATTTACTTCCATAGTAGTTATCCTTATTCCTTGTTTTTTATCGATCATTATTGATTGAGCAATACCAAATAAAATACCAAAATTAATCTTCTTCATGTCTAATTTCTTTTCTTCAATCCTCTAAATTCTCGTCTTTGTAGTGTATGCAATTACGTTCTTCTCGTCTTGTGATTGATTTTAATAGGCTTGAAAATATTCCTCGTAGAAATAGAAATCGTTAACAACGAATAGTGGAACCCGAGCTTCCACCTATTGTTGTAGAGATGGCCGATAACCGAACAATGGAGGAATTGCTCCGTGCACCCACCGAAGGGTATGGGGAAGCAATCGTTGTGCCGGCTATTTTGGCGGATCATTATGAGATTATGACGGGTCTTTTATCGCTCATTCGTGCCGACCAATTTCGTGGCAATGAGACCGATAACCCGCACTCTCACATTCGGAATTTTCTTTGAATTACATTGACTCTCAAGTTTAGAGATGTGCCGAATGACGCGATTAAGCTCATGCTTTTTCCGTACTCGCTCGAGGGTAATGCTAAGTTTTGGTATGAGAAAGAACCACCGGGTTCGATCTTAACATGGGATGATTTAGTGTCTAAGTTTATGAATTATTTCTTTCCACCGTCATACTTTAAGAACGAGATCACTAGATTTGAACAAAAAGTGCATGAATCGTTTGGGGTTGCATGGGAAAGATTTAAAGATTTGTTGAGACAATGTCCACACCACGGTTTCTCGGAATTGCATCAAATTAATACTTTCTATAATGGGCTAAATATGATTGAACAAGATTCTTTAAATGCCGCCGCAGGTGGTAATCTTTTAAGAAAAACTCCGAGAGACGCGTGGGGAATAATTGAGAATAAATCTAGAGCACAATATTCACGAAACACACCGGGTGTTTCCAATGTGAATTCATTTAATCCTGAGATTGCTAGATTGGACTCTAAGATTGACACGATTTTGAATGAGATTAGGAAGAATCCTCATGGATCGATTAATATGGTTGAGAATGTTTGTGTATCGTGTGGTGGAGCACATCTTAATTATGCTTGTTTAAACACGGGGTTTGATCAAGCTATTGCTTTTGCCGCGACGGGAACTTTTGGCTCCAACGGTCAAGTTCCTCGTCAAAATCATGTGGCTCCACCGGGTTTTCCACCGGTTCAAAATAGGTACAACAATGGGAATAATTTTAACCGTGGTAACCAAGGGAATTTCAATCAAGGAAATGGGTTTAATGCTAATCAAAACAATCAAGGTTTTCAAGGGAATCATCAAAATGATTTGTCAAGCTATATTAAGTCGAATGAGGCAAATTTAAAAGCTTTTCAAAATAATCTTCAAGGACAAATGGAAACTTTGAAAAATGAGTTTCAAAATACGATTAAAGGGAAAAACAAAAAGATTGAGCTTAATCAACAAAGAATTGAACAAAGATTTGAGCAAATGTTTGAGCAAAGTCAAAATCGTATGCAACAAAGTATGGAACAAGGTCAAAATAAATTGCTTTCGATGTTTGAGGGATTTATTTCTAAACCATCTACTTCTTCGGGTTGCTTACCTAGTAATACCATTCCTAACCCGAGGGGAGAGCTTAAGGCTATTACCGCTTATGATAATTTGGAAAGAAAGCTTGAGCTTTATGTGCCACCTAAAGAAACTTTTTGGAATGTCACCAAGGCTACTTTAAATGTGATTAGTACCTCGGATTTCATTGATCTCTTTCCTAAGAAATATAATGATCCGGGTCAATTCTTGATACCTTGTGTTTTTTATGAGCTTGGGGAATACAAAGCTCTAGCCGATCTAGGAGCTAGTATTAACGTAATGGCCTTGTCCATTTGGAAAACTCTTGACTATTTGCGACTTATTCCCACTCGAATGATCATTGAGCTTGCTAATGGTACTACCACCCGTCCGGTTGGTATAGCGGAAAATGTCATTGTTAAAGTGGGGGAGTTCGTTTACCTAGCCGATTTTGCTATCATTGATTATGAGCCGAATCCTCGTGCGCCTATAATTTTAGGACGACCATTTTTGTGTACGGCCGGTGTTTTAGTTGATATGAAAGAAGGGGAGCTTAAACTGTTTCATAGGGATAAACATATGATTTTCAAACCGGAAAAAATTCCAAGATTGGTTCCTAAGAAATTGGAAAGTGTAGAAATTGATAAACCTAATTTTGTTGAATCATGTTGTAATGTTACCTCATTTATACTCACTCCACACGAGGATGATAAGATTGAAAAACAAATTGATAATTACGTGAGTGAGCCATTTGATGCTAGTGAGTTTATTAATGAGAATTTTGATCCCGAGAGTGACATTGCTTTAATTGAACGTTCTTTGAAAATGGACTCATTTTCACTCTCTTCTAAGGATCATGTTGATGTTCCTAAGGCACAATCTTCAATTAAAGAGCCTTTGATTCCCTGCTTTACACCGAGTGAGGTTAGTGACTATTCGTTGGATAAGTTCGTCGATGAACTTTTTGCTATCATTGATCCACTTCCACGGGGAAGTGAAGACGTTTCCGATCTCGAGATAGAACGTGACTCTCGTGTTTTACCTACCATTCTCGATGAATTTATGAATTGCCTTCTAATGAGAATGATGATCTAGTATCCGAGTGTGATACACTCGATACTTTGTCGGAAATTTCTTGTGATGACGAGAATGACGACACTTTTGTGACTTACTCAAATCCTCTCTTTGAAGCTTCAATGAATAATAATCCATTGTTTCAAGAGGATTTTGAGAACATCATACCTCCTCCATCTCACACCTTTTGTGATGATGAGTATGTCGACCCGGATGGAGAAACTTTCTTTATTCCCAATCTCCCTCCCACTCGCGTTGATCTTAATGTGTGGGTTTTTCATGTGACTCATATTGAGTACCATGACCCCTTTATTCACATTCCTAAGAGTGAAAAGGTCGACAAATCCAAGCAAGTTGAAACCACTAGTGTTGAGACTTTTATCCCACCATTACCATGTGCTTTATATGACTTAGGAATAGCATGGGGGGACGACACCTTGTTGTCTATTCCTTTCTCCACCGAGGACGAGGTATTCGACCCCGGAATCATTGATTTAGGGAAATCTCGGCCTTTCACCGATGCAATAATTGAAAGATTTTTCTATCATTTTGGTGCGAGTTTATCTCAGGGAGCATGCTACATCCATACCATTGTTTGTGACTACCATCTCTTGTTAGAGATTTGTGTTGGAGTTTTATCCTTTCGTTTGTCGTCCGACAACGAGGATGTAATCTTTGACCCCGACATCGTGCTTTATGTTGGATTTTATCCTATTATGCCGGTTTTTACCACTTTCCCTAAGGACCAATGAATGCGGGGATCGAGTCGAGCTCATGACTCGGTGAACAAAAACGAGTATATTCTATCTTCTTTCTATTTTCTAACACCTAATAAGGCTTGATCTTTCAAGCTCGTGCTCGTGATTTGTTGTGTTGTGATCTTAGGTATGACCCTAATTTTTGAAGACTCTCGTGTTTGGTTTTTGCCGGTCCACTTGATCTTCCATTCATTGAATGCCAAAAAGGGGCACACTTTCTACACTTGATTTTTATCGACTAACGTTTTATCTTGAGGCATAATTAATAAACGGCTTATAGATGTGCGTGCTCTTACCATGCTAGGATTTTACATTAGACTCTTCGTGTTTTAGCAAGGGGGTGTCACTCTTGAGCTAAGAAACATTGAGGACAATGTTTGGTTTTAGCATGGGGGAGTCAATCGATATAATCGCTTGCAATTGCTTTTGTTGTGTCTAAACGTTGTTTTTCTCATTTTTCAATAAAATTTTAAATTTTTTGTGTAATTTTTAAAGTTTTAATAAATAAAATAAGTGTTTTTGACAAGAATGTAGGCTTTCCGTTGGTGAAAATAAGAATAGTTTTTTGACTCGACTCGGTTTTTAACCTTAGCTTTTCCTTAACGTATTTGAATTAACTTTTGCTAGGCTATTATATAGGGAGATTTAAAACGCGAAGGTCTTAATTCGTACGGATTAAGAACAAGAACTTTTCGCAAGCTCCTATAATTGATCCTAGAAAGTCGTCTATCAAGGGAACTTTAAAACGCAAATTCTAAAACTTGCAAAAGTATAAGAAGATGCAAGATCCTATAGATGACTTGAAAACCCAAAACTTTGATTTAATAGGCTAAGTATCCATTGATTTCACATTTTTGAAATTTTTCGATATGGAGAACAAGAAATGATAGAGCCAATTATAAGTTTTGTATTCTTTCGGGAATTTATGTGAGTTGATTATGAGCCTATTCTCCCATCGCTTGTTAATAAAATTATTTGCAATAAATAAGGTTGAACGATTTGAAAAATTATTTAGCTTCTAGCCCAAGATCGTTTAAAAGTTGCTCGGTATGGATTAGAGTTCATAGCCAAGGCATAACTTATTGAAGCGGGATGCGAAGATTGGCGAGTCCAAAAAGGTCCTAACAAGACATGAGTGCTATGTTTTATTGCTAAAGATCTCAAGTGATGTGAAGATTCATTTATCAAAAATCAATATGAAGGATCGAGACACACGACGAAAAGCAAATACTCCCAAAAAGTCATGGAGAAGTCTATCCAAAAAGACCATAATAAGGTATGAGGATAAATAAAGCCAAGTCCAAAAAGGAGGCGGATCGTTGTATATCAAAATCCCAAATAAAGATTGGAGAAAAATGAAGAAGTCGTGGTCCAAGTATGAATCTCTTAAAACTTCAAGTGAAGAAATTCCTATATGAAGAGAAGACCATTATTTCATGAACGTCTCTCATGATTTGAAGTATTAAGTCGCTGCCAAATATCGGTCCGAGAAAGGTCTCAAATCGAGAAACAAGCTATGCCAAGATATGAACTTTATGAGAGCCCGAGAAGCAGTTTTAAAAGATTTTGTCCTTTAGCTAACTATTGATTAAATCGTTCACTTTATTTTCGGCTTAATAAATTATCGAAATAAGTCAACAATGCATCCTCGTGATCATTCAAGACAACAATAAAATATAAGAGATACACCTAGGAATAAGGGAGTCTAAGTGAATAACTGGCCCATATGAGTTCGTGTTAGTCTACCAACTTATAATACCAATGATATTGTTTTTGCACTTGGCATGGAAAAGTGAAAAGTCGAGGACGATGAATCTATTTGAGTTTTATGATCCTTAAAGTTATTTTTCAATAATGAAAGCAATACATTATGTCTTTGCAAAATAAAATGTCAATAGTTGAATAATGGTATAGCTATAGTTTTATTTTATCATTGCGTGAGGACACGGCAATTGCTTAGCATGGGGGAATTTGATATGAGTGTAAATACTCATATCATTTGTAGCTTAAAACAAAATGTATAAAATATGCCTTGGATATGTTGTTTTATTGTTTGAATGTGTGTAGGTACCAAGTTCGCGAAAATCGGCAAAACCGACACAAGTTTGAAGAAAAAGATCAAAGAAGTCAAAATCGAGCTCGACTTTAGCGGATTTTATCATTTATCGAGTTTATGAGCCAAGTGGGACCCACAATGGGGTAAATGGGCTCAAAAGCCCATTATTGATTCAAGTTAATGAAATTAGGCTTTTGAAAATCCAATAGGCCCAAAAGTGGAAATTAGTCACGGATGGAAATAAATCGAAATTGGGCCTCAAGCCCAATGCTCAAGGAAATGGAACGAATGAAATCAAGTTTAATGGGCCTTAGGGTTTCTGTTAAAATGTGTAAACACTCACTTTTTCTCAATAAATATATTAACTGATCCCATTTACATAAATTGTCTGTCACCACACGTTTCATTCACACGTCACACATAAATAAATAAATCGTTCCATTTTTTACCCACTCATCTCTCACACATAATTAAATACTTCTTTCGATAACACCAATGTACTTTCTTCCCCACTCCATTTCACCCCAAAACCTGTAAAAATAATTACTGTTTCAAAACCCTAGATGGGTAAAAAGTCGATTAAAATTAGGGCTTTTTCATACCACGTGCTATTCATGTGATGGGGAATAAAACCCCCAATGTTTTAGGAAGAGAATATGGGAACGAGAGGGCTACGTGGAAAAGAGCTATTGGAGATGACACATCATTTTCTCCTTTCAACCATTCACAAGGCTTCAAAGAAGCACAACTAGCACACACGGATGCCACGTTGGCAATCCGTGTGCTAGTTGTGCTATAACCACCATCCGATCAAAGAAAGAGAAAGGAAGAGAGGATCAAGGGCTAAAATTTGAAGAGGAATATTCCCAAGAATATTCGGATATTCGCATCACAAAGCCCTGGGGATGGCTATAAAACCCCCAATTTCTATTGTATTTTTCCATCCCTTTTCTTACTTACTGTTATAATGTTAAAATTAAAATAGGAAAGTTGTATTGCTCTTTTTAATAGTATTGTATCAGTTTATTTTGATTAATAAAAGTTTCAGTTTATTAAAATTGATTCGTGGGTTTTTATTACTGTTTAAATTCCTTCACCTTCTTTCTCAATTTAATTTTATATTATAATATTAAAAGATATTTAATTAAACTGCTCAATAGTTTAATAAAATATTGAAGTAATGTTTGGGGATGATTTATCCTAATTGGATGAATTGAAAGAAATAATGTTTCGATTTGGATGATTGTTGGTATGGTTCACAAAAAGATGGTGGTAGATGGCGGTTTGATGTCGGTTCATAAGCCAGCTCAGCGTTGTGCTTCATCTCAAAGGAAATCTCCAAAAGGTGAGTTTGTCTTTTAATTTTCATGTTACTTAAAAGTTATGTTGATTTGATTTAAATGATTTGGTGATTTTTTATATTTATATTATTATATGATTATCTTGAATATAATGTCAAGGATCTTTATTTACTATAAATCTGTTTAGAATTTGTTCAATGATGAAATGTTTGTCTGATTTTTAAACTGCTGTTAAGTTGAATGTATGGATTAGGGTTTAATGATTGAGTTATAAAGTTAATTGAGACTGTTTAATTTTTAGGTTGATTTACTATTAAGATATTGGTGTAGGATTTATATGATAAGTTTAGTTTGAAGGTTTTTTTTATCTGATTAAAAGAAGACTTGTAGTTCAATCTGGGTTTAATTGGGAATTGGATAATTCTGTTGTTTCTTCTTGATATAAGAAACTTGCTAGTTAATATTAAGCTGGTAATATAGTTGGATTAAGTTTACTTAATTAGGCTGTTAGACTTGTTATAGCATCCATATGACTTGCTTTCTGAAAGTGTAGGAGTGTTGCTGTTTTTTATTTCTTTTGACTGATCTGTTAAATCAATTGGGTGTTACTTTGCCTACAATTTTGTCAAGTGCTTAATTCAAGTTTATTTGGATTGCTGAATAATGTTACGTTAGCTTTAGTTGAATGATGCATAAAAAGTGTATGAGTTTTGCTGATTTTTATTATGGCTGATTTTACATGATTATATGTTTGAGTATTTGTGCTTGGTTATTGTCTTAGTTTTCAGCTTATCAGATTTACTGATCTTTTAAGCTCAATAAGCTGATTACTATCAGTTTAAACATAATAAGCTCCAAAAGTATCTCCTGAGACTAAACTTTCACAAACTGTCAAAAAGGAATTAATTTCCAAAAATAATGTCACTAATGGGGTTCGAACTCTAGACCATTTGGTTGTGGGTCATGCGTGTTTACCATCTGGGCGCCATGATTTTTTTAGTTTTACTATCTGTAGTTGATTTAATAAAGTAGGATTGATTGGCAGATTTTTTAATCAAAGTATTTTTAAATTTAAGTTACGTTTTTAGTTATTTTTCTTAATTATCATTTCTTTAGTTTAAAGTAAACTTTAGTTTTATTAATATAAAAAGAAACAAAATTAAAATAAAAAAAAATGTTATTTAAAAGTTAAATTAGTTAATTTTTATAATTAGATTTAAATAATTAAATAAAAATAGTTTTCAAATAAGATTTGTTTTAAAGTATTTTTTTTAAATAAAGTAAATTAGTTTTAAAAAGTTTAATTAGATTTTTTTTAAATAGCTTTAAAGTTATTAAGTAAATTTATTTTAATAGATTATTAAATAGTCTAATTTTTAATTAGTTTTATTTTTAAATAATTAATTGCTTGTAGAATTTTAAATACTTTAAAATTAGTAGATTTAAATTGTAGTTTAAAAACCAAAAACCAATTCGTTTCAATTGTCCAAATCAAAGCAAAACGTCTCAAATTCATAAGATCTTCATGTACAACGAACTTGATTCACTCATGTGTTTAATTGAATTCGTCATTGGTATTATTAGTCTATTACTTTTTCCTAAAGGTAATTTTCTAATTTACCCTATAACGTAATCTCAAATTATCACTATACACATCACGACACATCTGTTGGGAATTAATTTGATGAGACAAAACAAGTATAATGAAACAAGAAGGGCTTATATGCAAATATCAAGCTTTACAAGAATATGGAGCCCTTTCATACAACAAGGAGGACTTATTAGCAAAAGATGGAGGGACTTCTAATGTAATTAAAGTTTTCTTGTAAGAAAAGTCTTGTATTCTAGTATATATAGAATACAATGACCGTAGGTTTTATTCATCCCATCATTCACAATGTAGTCTTAAAGTTGAGTCGTGTGTTCTAGACGTGTGTAACCTTGTAAACACGTCTAGGTTTGTTACTTGTAATCGTTTGAAGTTTAATACAAGTAAATGTTGGAAAAGAAACACCTTGTTCATAATCAATGTTCTAATTCCGCTATGTTTATCATATGAACGTTGATTATCCTAGTAAGCTTAATCGATCCGTGATTTATGGTTTCCACAATTGGTATCAGAGCAGGTGGCTCTCGATGCTAGGATCAACAAGGTGTTCGAGTCGAAGAATGGCAAATAAGAAGAAAACCCGTCAAGGGTTTACGGTCGAATCTCACTGCGCAGCAACTTCGAATGAAAAAGAGGACAGTGACGTGTGAATAATGGTTTTTACCTAAGTTAGGGTTTCGGTGCATAAGTTTTTTTAAAAAAAAAAACCTAGATCAATTGGTTCAAGCTGTGATGTTCGCTGAGATGCGTGTTGTTGCTGTGTTCGTTAGATCATCTACAAAGGATGGATAAAGAGGTAATGTATTCACTGAGAATAAGGTTTGGTCATGATAGTACAATTGTGGTCCCTCGTAAGAATAAAGGATTTACATGATGTTGTATATGGAAATCAAGAAAAGAATAGCAAAACGATCACGTAATAATAAGGAAGCCAAAAGTTGCTGCATGTTTGAGGAGTAAGGAATATGTCATGTATCGAAGTATAATAGCAGCATGTTGTGTGTTCTTATTATACAAAAGTAATATCATTGGCTGCTAAAAGATATATTACTGTTTGGTGCTTCACGTGATATACAAAGAGTTTATGTACTAGTTGTTGAATGTGCCAAAAGGAGCAGCTATGATAAGGACGTTTGATGGTTTATATACTGCTCATGGTGTCTTTATACTATCTATGAATTGATCAGATAAAAGACATGTATAGAACAAAGATGTGTCAGCTGGTGGGCATGTTACTTTTGTGTTTGTATACATTGGTGTTTACATTAAGTATGCAAGCTGCTGGGTCAGAACACAGTGCGTAATACAAAATAATGTGTGGATTTTGTGATGATTAAAGAAAGATGATTGTGACGTGAGAGAATATTGGGATTTAGTGATTGATATACCACGTTGGTTTTCACATTGGTCTATCATGTGAATATGTACGAAGTAATATATCATGGGGAGCAGGGATATTTATTCAAGGAATAAAGTGGTACAGTACAGGTATTTGTTTAACACTCTTATATTTTTAAGCCGCTGATGGGACTTATTTAGCCGCTGACAGAGACGACGCTGACATGTTATATTCAGACGCTGACAGCGTGATGTCCGATATATTGTTTTCAAACGCTGACACGTATTGTCCGATATTAGACAATACATACAGAAGATATATTGGATGACTCAGGATCTCGGACAGAACTGTCTGTTTAAATTCTTATGACTTGTTTTTGAAGATTGTGCTTGGTGCAATGACGTTTTATTTGATTATGTGACAAGGCTAACCTTGCGGTTACGTACCGACTTGGATTAGAAGCAGAACACCGACAGAGGCAGCAGTTGCATAAAAGAAAAGGATGATATTGTACTTAGATGATTTTCATTGCAAATTGGAGGTTTTGATGAAGACGATTGATTATTGCTTCTTTGGTGTTGGAGTTGTTTTTCGCAGGTTTGTATTTTATCATATCTCAAAAGACTCGCCTCTCTTTTGAGATAAGTTGCTTGTTCGTTTAAATGTTTGGTGACGAAGACTTGTCAAATCTAGCAACTAGATACCTTACTATCACTTAAAGGAGTTACATTATCGTGCTCAGTGTCTCACAAAGGATGAGGATTTTGACAAGAGATCGAGGTCTGCTTATATTTACTCTCATCATATAATTTCGACGTCACATGGATAGTGCAAGATATAAGGTACAAGCTTGGGATATTCCACTTCTTCAACAAATAGGTTATATTCGTTTTTCTTCATTCGTAATCTACAATGAGAGTCTACATGGTTCGTGATTCATTTACATGCACCACTCAAGGGGAAGCGTTTATTAGTTGTTTATCTTTAGAAGACCCTTATTGGATGAGACAAAAAGGGGAAGAAGATTAAAAGATCAAGGTATACAACTTATTTTTATGTGGTGATATGTTTTACAAGAAATCTTACTTTAAGGGGAAGCTTGTTTCATTCGTGAAAGATCAATATTTGAAGATTGGTTTTGTCATCATCAAATAGGGGAAGATTGTTGGGAATTAATTTGATGAGACAAAACAAGTATAATGAAACAAGAAGGGCTTATATGCAAATATCAAGCTTTACAAGAATATGGAGCCCTTTCATACAACAAGGAGGACTTATTAGCAAAAGATGGAGGGACTTCTAATGTAATTAAAGTTTTCTTGTAAGAAAAGTCTTGTATTCTAGTATATATAGAATACAATGACCGTAGGTTTTATTCATCCCATCATTCACAATGTAGTCTTAAAGTTGAGTCGTGTGTTCTAGACGTGTGTAACCTTGTAAACACGTCTAGGTTTGTTACTTGTAATCGTTTGAAGTTTAATACAAGTAAACGTTGGAAAAGAAACACCTTGTTCATAATCAATGTTCTAATTCCGCTATGTTTATCATATGAACGTTGATTATCCTAGTAAGCTTAATCGATCCGTGATTTATGGTTTCCACAACATCAGTGGTAACTTGCATGCTGAGTGATTTGTATGCTCCTTGGAAACATTTGTTCTTGCACCCGAGATTGATCTTCAAAGGCATGTAGATAGTCGGGATTCCTTCGTATATGCATGAATCATCGTTTATTCTTTCTTTCCTTGTATTATCTTCACTTTCCTTGATCTTGGCTAACTAACAACACAAAACACATCTTCACACATATATGAGCTAAATAGCTCGTTAGTATAACAAGAAACCATGTAAAATATACGGATAACGTTCAAGAAAGTATGTTGGATTTGGGCGTTATCACTAACAAGCCCTCCCATGAGGCAAAACTTGACACCTCTTCGTTGGGGACTCAGACTGTGGTTCTGGATTCTACTTTAGATGACACCAAGCCTGTTACTGAGAAGGTGTTGTATGAAACCCTCAAAGGTGTCTTAAACCATGCTTCTACCACTCTGAAAGCTAAGGTAACTTAGAATCATGAAGACCTTGCTTCCAAGGCTGATGAACTCCTCGATCAATTCAGAACGTATGGTGATCGTTTTGATATGGTTGAGGAGAATATGAGAATTTAGGTTGACAACCAAATGGAGTTCATCAGCTCTGTTAATAGCAGTCATGAGAATCAAGAGAAAAAGCTCGTCAACTTCCTCAACCATGCTCTTCCAACTGTTGAAGCGAATGTGTCATTAAAGACAACCTTGGATGGACTGATCACTAGTACTACTGAGTCCACTTCTAGGGTTGGTCAACTTTTGGAGTTGTTGAAAGAGGATAGGCTCACTGAAATCTTCACCAGGTTGGACTCTCTCAGGTCTGATTTGGAAATGGTAAAGGGTAAGTGTGATTCCATTTATGAAGATGTTCACATGGATTCTGAGGTAGAATTTAGATTAAGAAAGGTTGCCTAAGGTTATATGGCTAATGCCTCCAATCTTTCTGAGATCTCCAAGTCATTGAAGGATGCTGACATTCCTCGCCTCAGGACCAGAATCACCACCATGGAAAACACTCAGTCACTCATAGAATTGGATGTTAAGACCATCAAGTCTGATACTCATTCTATGAAGTAAATGGTGAATGAGATGTTTTAGGCTTTCAAGGGGTCATCCACCACCACTTCTGGAGCATCACAGAGAGCAAAAGTTGGGATTCTTCAGGCTGATCCTTCAACTTTTGAGGGGGAGAATGTGCCACCAATGATGCTTACTTGGAGTGAACCTCCCCCTCACACTAAGGGGGAGCAGGAAGAATTAATACAACCTCCACCTCAGGTGCCTGTCATTCCTACACCAATACCCTTAAACTCAATTCCACCCAACCCTGAGCCCTTAGTATCTAATGTATAAAAGGGCAAAGGCATTGCTGATAAAACCCTAACACCTCCACCTAAGAAGCTTATAAAAGCTTCAAGGGAAAGAAGGCCTGATCTTGATGCTATTGTCTTGGTACCCTATGAAATTAATGGAAAGATGTACAAGATGACTCTTGATCAATTTCAAGAGTACTTAGATAGAATGGAGATAGCTAAGACTAGTGAAGCAACAAGGCCTGAGATTCAGAGGGTGTCCACTGAGTTTGTTAAGGAAGTGGGTGGTAATCCTGACACCTTGCTAAGGAAAAAAGGGGGAGAGGAGTTCATTCAGAAGCAAGAGGAGGAGCTCAAGGATATTCAGGATGAAATTGTCTTGAAGCAACAACAAAGCACCACCCAACTAAAGAAGTTATATGACCAACACACCAAAGTCGTCACTCAAAGAAGGAGGCCTGAACCAATCACCAATCTTCAAATTATTCCTCATACCACACCAGTCTCAGTATCTGTTTACAGAAACAACGATGAAAGGAATTTTGAAGTAATGAAGAAATTTTCATTTGGTGATTTCGGTCTCAGTGAGTGGGACGAAATGGGTAGGATGTTCAAGACCAAGACAAATAAATGTGTCCCTGAGATACTCAACTCTCTCAGTAAGAGATATGAGAGGTTGAATCAGATCAAGGAACAGTTAGGGATTACTGAAGATCTTCCTTTAGCTGAACAAGATCCTTCTAAGACTCAGGGAAGAAAAAGGAAAAGTGTTGAGCTTGAAGCTGACACTAAGATCCCTGGGTTAGACTGCAATCGTACTCTCCCTGAAAATGTCCCCTTTGTAAGCAATATGGTCATAGAAGAACCTGAGTAGTGTATCTTCTTCATTGATGTATTTTAGGACCAAGCTTTTCAAAGAATGAGTGACATATAAAAATGCACCACTAAAAGTGTTCTCATCTTTCTAGTGATGGCTGGACAAGTCCAGACTGATGAGAATAAGAGATTTGCTGAGAAGCTCGGGGAGATAATTACTAGGAGGCCTGATAAGGAAAAGGTGTTGAAGTCATCAAGGGTGAAGAGGGAAGCAATGGATTCCTGAATAATTATAATCTTTTGTTTTCTTTATGTTTCGTGTATCAAACTATTCAGCCTTTGTAATGATGAATAAAAATGAAGTACTTTGTTAAAACAAGTCATTTCATCAGTAGAATAGTTTGTGTAAGAAGAAGCCTCTTTGCTCACTTATAACAACTTCACTTAGGCATATTTTATATCCAAATAGGGGAGATTGTTCGGTCAATTCAGTGCCTAATGATCTCACTGATGGGTTTGAATAACAATCAGCCTAAGTGAAGAATTAACCTTGAACATAATGAAGTCACTGAGTGAACAGTCACTCAGTGAGTTACCTTCGAGTTCCTAGATTGAGTCTAAAATAAAGACTCGAGCATTCAGAGAGGCGAAACTTAATGAATGACTTCTAAGACGAAGAAGAAAGTGATGGGGTCAGTGAGTTGTGGCAATAGACTCAGTTCCCATACGATATCCCTGAAGAAACAAACATCCTCAAAGACTGAAGTAAAGGCGGGATAAGTTGAATTGTGATAAGATGTAGTACATCATATAGTTAGCGTGACTTACCCTTTTAGTATAGATAGTGTAGCACCCTATTTTGATAAATGGAATATCACAGGATAATTATGGCGTGTCATCAAAGCATGCAAGGTAATATGTCATAAACATACATGACCAAGGGATAACTAGAATCAAACATCGGTCCCCAAACATAAGCCCATAACATAAATAAATAAATGAACAAAAGGGAGACTAAACAAGCATAAATATATGAAGGCATGATGAGAAGAAGTCTAAGGTAACTCCCATCCTATGCGTGTCCTCCAAATGCACTAGTCTAACCTTAGGTACCTGCCATTTTGGGACATGGAAAGAAAGTAACGGCTGAGTAATACGCTCAGTGCACGGATATATAACATAGCATGAATGGTACAATATAGGAAGAAATGTAAAGCATGAATAGCAGTAGAAAATGAATAAGTCTTGGGAAAAACCTAGGCATATAACAGGATTAACTGATTTTAGTTCTGAGAATATAGCTTATGTTTACTTAAAATATGTATTAGTTTACTGTACCAAAATAGTCAATATAGGTCATGAGGTCAACAACGTGCATGAATACTTGGAGGGGAGACCTCGTCATGCAATTAGAGGGGTTGCCTCTAATTAACTGGTAAGTGGGTAGGAGGGATCAGCTCCTTGTGAAGGATGCAAGGCACACACCACATTAACCATGAAATCCTGACTGAAACATGTAACTAGGATGCACCCATACGCCCCACATGATAATATAATAATATAATGGCCAAATAACTGAAAAAGGACGCCACGAGCTATCACTCCACCGTGGTGAAGTCATAACACTAGTGCCTCTAGTGTTATGGTTATTGTACCTCCATAACTAGGTGAAACTAGTCATGCATGTATATGGCTAAGGTAACTAATAAAACATAAGCATTTAATTTGTAACTACTAGAGAAAAACAGTTGGCTGCATACGGGAAATCCTAATGAAGGAAGAGATTGTCCTTACTGAAGGACGGGAAATCCGTACCACTAGTCCATCAAGAGCTAACTGAAATGGATGAATAAGCTACTCCGCCTTGATGGATCATACTACATAGAATAGGGACATGAATGAGTTGTCTGAGATACATGTATTTTACTCGTTCTGTGAGTTATTAGCTTGTTATACTTATTCTGTCATGTTTTACTGTTTTATTGTTTACTGTATTATATGTAGTTATTCTGATG
This sequence comes from Glebionis coronaria, assembly GCA_025667525.1. Classification (NCBI taxonomy): domain Eukaryota; kingdom Viridiplantae; phylum Streptophyta; class Magnoliopsida; order Asterales; family Asteraceae; genus Glebionis; species Glebionis coronaria. The sequence continues at coordinate 314,056 of JANFOE010001735.1, forward strand.
TTCTGTTGTGTATTATTCATGTACTAGTGTATTATAATACTTGTATTCTAATACTATATAACTTTCTAAAAATAGCAGGTTTCCTAAAATAGAAAGTTTCCAAAGATAGTCAGTTTCCAAAAATAGAAATAAGATGGATTTATAAGTCTAAGATATAAGCTAAGGCTTATTACTTACAAGCTATAAGTCATGATAATAGTAGTAAAGTTTATTAAATTAAATACTTATATTAAAATGATTATTTATTAATAATAAGATGCATAGTTTATATATAATTAAATAACATGGATAATTTAATAAAAGCTTTACCTTATATCAATAATTAAATTAAAGCATGGTTTATAATTTAATTAAGCCAAAATAATTACTTAGGTTAATTTCATTATTTATTTAATTAAATAAATATGACCTAAGTCATAAATTAAATTAATTAATTAACACTTGATGAAAATTAAATTAATTTACTGTTCATTAAAATGTCTTGGTCAAACTTATTTGTACTCGAGCCTACCGAGACACCCAAGTCCAGGTCGCACTAAACCAAACAAAAAAACCAAAACAGCCCTTGCCACGGCTGGCGGCCGTGGTTTCTAGCCGGCGACAAGCAGCCTAGGCTGTTGTCGGTTGCTACTGTTAGACCAAAGCAGCCCATGGCTGCAGTTGGTTCCCCCCGCTTGACCTGAGTACCCACCGACTGCTGTCGGTTTCCCACTGTCTTAACCAAACAGCCCCCACTAGGGGTGTTGGTGTTGCGGTTTGACAAAACAAACAGCCACCGCCCCATCAAAGAGTGCGGCTGGCCGTGTAAAATACCCACCGAGAGTCTAAGACTCTCAGTTTGAGCACATCCGAAACAAAACCTCACCAAACCCGAACCCTTTCATGCTTTTACCATTATAACAACATGTTCTTCATAGTTAATAAATTGATTATGAATTAAAAGGATTAAATAAAAGGTTAAGAATTAAGGATTACCAATGCTTCGATGTTAAGGTTATGAACACGACATAAACCCGTAGACCATCAAGATGAAAACACTTTCTCTTTCCCCTTTTTCCTTGTAACAGCCGGCGGCTAGACCTCCATGGAGAATAGGGTTTTCTTGTTATTTTCTTTAAAATAATAAATGAAAGTTATTAAGCCTTTTCCTGTGGTTGTAATTTTTCATCATGGGTCCGACTTTGGGCTCTTGTTTCCTTTCTTCTTAGCCGCGGCCAACTACTAGCCAACACTAATTTATTTTTTGATTTTTGTGCTTAATTAATAATCGTATGCGTTCGTGTTTTACTGTCGTGTTTTATTTCTTGTCATGCTATAAATATTATAGTAATATTTATCGTGTACTAATATATTTTAAATACTTGTATTTAATATTCGTGACACGTGTCGTGTGTTATAATTGGGAAGTTTTATTTTATTCGTGTTTTCGTGTATTTGCTGTTCATGGTATTATAATGCGGGTTTTACAAATCTTCCCCTATAAAAAAATAATTCTTCCTCGAATTAGGGTCGTGAAAATGTTGCGGATTTGACCATACTTCCCCTCAAAAAGGACCGTTTGTCCTCTAATTAGAGATACAAGACACTGTAAAGGACGTGACATGAGTGGAAAAGACATGGAGCGTGACATGACTAAAGACGACATGGAACGTGATATAATTTAAAAGAATATATCTCACTCATGGATAGAAAAGAGGATTAGGGTCCAGATGGACTCCTCCGTTTCCAAGTGGCTTCCCGCTAGGAACGATCCTCTAACAGGTCTTGACGAAAACTAGTAAACTTTGGTCTTCATGACTCTGTCTTGATGGTACAGAAAATTTTGTCTTCATGAATTGATCGAATTATTAAGAGACAACGTGTAAAAATAACAAAACATTACGATGCAAAATAATCCGGTGTAAATGACATAAGAAACATATTAGTAATGATGTACGAGACATACTGAAACGTAGTACGTGAACAATTGTGAACGTGATACGTGAACAATTATGAACGTGATTCGTGGACATATGACGAATGATGATACGTGCAACATATCGTGAACGTGATATGAAAAATGTGGAATGAACATGACATGTGAAACATATCGTGAACGTAGAATAACTGAGGCGGTAACGCCAACCGGTAAGAGGTAAGACGTGGAATCTGACGTGGGGCGTCAACCAGAAGATGAAAAGTTTATTAAACTCGAGTCTGGCCTACCAAGATTTGCTATAAACTTTTTAGAAAAGTAGAACTTAAATCGTAAGCTAGAATACGATCATGAACGTGAATAGTGTCATTAACGTGAGTGTGAAAGCAAGACGTAATGGACAAGGGACATGAACGAAATTTTGGAACACAATGTGAATCTTTGTCTGATCTGATAGCTGAGGGATTACCAAATGATCGGATGAGCCTTTACTGGAACATGTCCGATCAATATGCTGGCTTTGAAATCCTTGCGGATGTAAGGATTCTGTAGACTTGTTCAAACAGTTAACAATAACCCAGATAGCATCATGCTTCTCCCGAGTTTGCGTTAATCCTGTAACCAAAATCCATGGAGATCTGGTCCTATTTCTGGTCACAATTTCTGCTGGTGGATAAACATCCCAGTTCGTTGGTGTTTTATCTTAGCCTGTTCAGCATGTCACTGTAATTAACCAAGATTTATATTAGAAAATTTCAAGGTGAAATTTTTCTTGTCGTAGAATTTGCAACATAGTGCAAGTGTGGTCTCCCTGCTCTTCTCTATACTTAGAGGAAATCAGGCTGTCCTCGATGAAAATACTGATGAATTTGTTTATGAGTTCTTGAAACTCAATTATTATGTCCATAATGCTGTTGGAGCATTTATGAGACTAATACAAAACCATGAATTTAGCATGACCAAGTAGTGTACGAATAGCAGTCATGGAAATGTCATGCTCTCTCACTCGCCACTATTGTCAGCATGATTGTAAATTGTTCTTGTAAAAGTGCATTAGCACCCTTCAGTTGTTCGTATACGTCGTCAATGGGTGGAGGAAGGTAACGGTCATGAACGGTGATTTGTTTACATCGATAATGATCGATACATAATCTCATGTTACCGTTCTTCTCCTCAATAAGCAGAACTGGTGCACAACATGGTGATGCACCTGATGAATGAACTTTGTTCATATATCTCTGCGGCTGATCCTTCAACTCGCTTAGCTCAAGAAAGCCGTGCGATGAAGCGCCTTGGAGACTTGTGCCGCTCCATAACCTGCTTGATGTTATGATCCAACTTACAGATGGGAAGTATATTTGGATATTCCTTTTGGAAATACATCTAGAAAATTTTAAGTAATCGGCTAACTCTGTATGAAGAAGTTCCAGGAGTCGTGTTGTAGATGATAGCTAGAAAATCTTCACAGCCATGGAATGACGATCATATGTTTGTAAAACATAGATGACCTGTACAGATTTTCCTGATGGGAAACCATGCCGAATGTATTCAGGAGCCTGAACATCGCCGTACATAACCTGATAGGAATGACGGCTTATCGTAGCATGGGTTGTTGTTTATAATCCATAGATGAAATGATATTTAACCCCCGTCTGTCGGAGGGGAGTGCGTTAGCGGATTGAATCTCACCGTCATACTGAATGAATGAGTTCGTACACATGGATGGTACGAATCGCGTCATTGTGGTCATGGATATATGGAATATGAAATCAAGACATGAAAGTGCCATGCTAATACATGGAGTATAATGTCGTGATCATTACAGAATGTGCTTCGTCTGCCACCCGCAAAACGAATACAGAGTGTTCAGTGATGAACAATACTCCAGTGATGATGTTGAAATCTTATGGCCTGATTTATTCATGACACATCAAAATGGTTATACCCCTTGGAGTCATTCTGAATTACTTAGAGGGTTTTAGATGATAAACGTGAGTCATGTGTCATGAATCGTGTCTTGAGGGGATATGTGTATGACATGTGTCTTGACTAGGGTCTTGACATGTATCTTCAACATATTCGTGAGGCATGTGTCTTGACGGATGTCTTGACATAAGTCTCGAGTTGTGAAACAATGCGATTTAAAAGCTTAGGTCATCATGCCAAAATTTGGCGGATCGGTTGGTCTACTAACCCTTGATATTTCTGATCATGTCCGTAAACGGAGTTTCTATCTCTATTGTCATAGTGATTGTTGCCGCGGTAGTTATCACTACCTCTTTGACTGTCAGTAAAACGACGGTCATTATCATGATTGTGATTCATTTAACTTTTCAACTGCGTGGCCGGCTGGTACCGGTTCACACTCATATGCTGAAAAAAGACCACTGAATAATCATGTGACATAAAATTAGAAAAGGTAATAGTATAAAATGAATGGTACATCTGGTGGTTTAAGTGTAATTCTAGTCAGGTTGCTTCGATCTATCGCCTTCGTCTTTGGTTCATAAAATCTCCAAGCTGAGAGTGGTATCATCTTTTAAACACCTTAGTGAGAAACAAAATGTTTGAGAGAATTCAAAACGGATTAGTATCACACATGGAGCGCAGTATCTGGAATACGTCTGCAGTATGGTTCATGATGTAAATAGGGAACATGGTACATAGAGTACACATGTGATTCACATGAGGTGACCGATACGGTATCAACCATCTGACATGATCAAGGGACACGAAATAGCCTAGCTAATTTAGCGTAGACATAATTCTAGTTGCCTGAGAGGCACAAAACACGATTAAATGGAATCGAATGATTGCCAGCATGAAAACATGATTAATGGAAACCAATCATGGCTATCATGTAGACATGATTATATACAATCCATCCATGTCTAACATGAAGAAACATGGAACAAAATTACATTAATGAGTATAAAACATCATTAGCATGAAAACAAGGTTAACTATGATAGTATGATGACATAAATCGTAACAATAATTGAGGGAACGTGAAAAAGTTATGACTGTAATGAATAAATTTTGAAAGTTAACAGTGTGGACGACAATGAATCGTTTCATAATGCAAACAATGCAACATAAATGATAAGTCTGAAGTAATATGAGATGAACATAAAAAGCATGAATAATGTATAAAGCAATGAAACAGTTTATAGTGCATGAAACAGTTTAAAATGCATGATGCAGTCCATAAAAAATTATATGAGCGAGGGTGAACGCCTGTGGGTCGGTTCACCAAAACAAAGACATAGCTAAGTGGACGCCAATTGTCGGTCCAAAGTTAAAAGTTTCGATAAAAGCACATGCGACTAAATAGGGCCAGTCCTGTGCCAACCATTACTTAGTCATAATTCCTGCGACAATGATATGAATGCATGAATGAATACATGAAAAGAATGAATGCAAACCAACTGTCTAACTAAATAGAAAACATGTGACACAGTATGAACTACTGTAATTCAGTTCATACTAGCCAAAATTCAGAAGAAAACATTATGCATAATACAATGACATGTAACTATGTATGGATGACGGTTGTTCAATCCATATTAGTAAAACAATTCTGAAGAAAACAACATAGAGGAAAACAACGAGGTTCTGAAAATATCGATACATGGAAAATTAGACGTCGGCTTGGGAAGAGCCTGGTGACTACCCATTAGTCACAAGTCAAGTTTTAGAGCCTACAGGTCGAAACCTGTCTCTGATGCCATAATTGTAACACCCCATTTTGATAAATGGAATATCACATGATAATTATGGCGTGTCATCAAAGCAAGAAAGGTAATATGTCATAAACATACATGACCAAGGGATAACCAGAATCAAACATCGGTCCCCAAACATAAGCCCAAAACATAAATAAATAAATAAACAAAAGGGAGACTAAACAAGCATAAATATATAAAGGCATGAGGAGAAGAAGTCTAAGGTAACTCCCATCCTATGCGTGTCCTCCAAATGCTCCAGTCTAACCTTAGGTATCTGCCGTTTTGGGACATGGAAAGAAAGTAACGGCTGAGCAATACGCTCAGTGCACGGATATATAACATAGAATGAATGGTACAATATAGGAAGAAATGTAAAGCATGAATAGCAGCGGAAAATGAATAAGTCCTGGGAAAAACCTAGGCATATAACATGATTAACTGATTTTAGTTCTAAAAATATAGCTTATGTTTACTTGTAAAATCTGTATTAGTTTATTGTACCAAAATAGCCAATATAGGTCATTAGGTCAACAACGTGCATGAATACTTGGAGGGGAGACCTCATCATGCAATTAGAGGGGTTGCCTCTAATTAACTGGTAAGTGGGAGGAGGGATCAGCTCCTTGTGAAGGATGCAAGGCACACACCACATTCACCATGAAATCCTGACTGAAACATGTAACTAGGATGCACCCATATGCCCCACGTGATAATATAATAATTAATGGCCAAATAACTGAAAAAGGGACGCCACGAGCTATCACTCTACTATGGTGAAGTCATAACACTAGTGCCTCTAGTGTTATGGTTATGATACCTCTATAACTAGGTGAAACTGGTCATGCATGTATATGGCTAAGGTAACTAATAAAACATTAGCATTTAATCTGTAACTATTTGGGGAATAACACTTGGCTGCATTCGGGAAATCCTAATGAAGGAAGAGATTGTACTTACTGAAGGATGGGAAATCCGTACCTCTAGTCCAACAAGAGCTAACTGAAACGGATGAATAAGCTACTCTGCCTTAACGGATCATAATGCATAGAATAGGTACATGAATGAGTTGTCTGAGATACATGTATTTTACTCGTTCTGTGAGTTATTAGCTTGTTATACTTATTCTGTCATGTTTTACTGTTTTACTGTTTACTGTATTATCTGTAGTTATTTTGATGTTCTGTTATGTATTATTCATGTACTAGTGTATTATAATACTTGTATTGTAAAACTACATAACTTTCTGAAAATAGCAGGTTTCCTAAAATAGAAAGTTTCCAAAGATAGTCAGTTTCCTAAAATAGAAATAAGCTGGATTTATAAGTCTAAGATATAAGCTAAGGCTTATTACTTACAAGCTATAAGTCATGATAATAGTAGTAAAGTTTATTAAATTAAATACTTAGTTTAAAATGATTATCAATTAATAATAAGATGCATAGTTTATAATAATTAAATAACATGGATAATTTAATAAAACTTTACCTTATATTGATAACTAAATTAAAGCATGGCTTTTAATTTAATTAAGCAAAAATAATTACTTAGGTTAATTTCATGATTTATTTAATTAAATAAATATGACCTAAGTCATGAATTAAATTAATTAATTAACACTTGATTAAAATTAAATTAATTTACTGTTCATTAAAATTTCTTGGTCAAACTTATTTGTACCTGAGCCTACCGAGACACCAAAGTCCTAGTCGCACTAAACCAAACAAACAAACCAAAACAGCCCTTGCCACAGCTGGCGGCCGTGGTTTCTAGCCGGCGGCCAGCAGCCTAGGCTGTTGCCGGTTGCTACTGTTAGACCAACGCAGCCCTTTGCTGCAGTTGGTTCCCCCCTGCTTGACCTGAGTACCCACCGATTGTTGTCGGTATCCCACTGTCTTAACCAGACAGCCCCCACTGGGGGTGTTGGAGTTGCGGCTGGACAAAACAAACAGCCATCGCCCCATCAAAGGGTGCTGCTGGCCGTGTAAAATACCCACTGAGAGTCTAAGACTCTCGGTTTGAGCACAACCGAAACAAAACCTCACCAAACCCGAACTCTTTCATGCTTTTACCAACTAAACAACATGTTCTTTGATGTAGTGTTTTTACTACTCTTTAGGAAAAGAGTGCAAAAGTGGCAAGTCTTAAGCACGACGATTTAGGAAAACCGTGTACTAATGACCCTAAAATGGAGATCGTTCTCAAGGAGGCTAGTGTGTTATGTGTGTAATGATTTGGATAAATTTGTGATTATATTTTTGAGAAAGAAAAATAGAAATGGGATAAGAAGAGAATGACGGTTACGATGTCGTATTAAACTAAGACGAAAAAGGTGTACACGTAAAACCGTAAAGAGCACTAAAATTAAACTTTTAGCCTAAAAATTCCTAAAAATTACTAAAAATCCACCAAAATATTCTAAGAGTTTACAAAAAATCCAAACTTGCCAAAACCTTTAATTAATTAAATAATGACTTTTTAATGCTAATTAAAGCCCTAAAAATCAATATTAACTATTAAAAAGTCCAAAACAAGATTTTAGAGTTTGTAAACCTCAAAAATACCCTAATTAAGCTAAAAAGTAATTTTCAATATTTTAAAACCACTAAAAACTATTTTTAAACAATTAAAAACTATTAAAATCAATTAAAACTTAAAATAATTCTAGAAAATAATTAAAAGACTCTAAAAATATTTGGAAAATTGCAAAATTCCTAATTAAGTGTCTACAATCTAGGAAAAATATAAAAACTTAGAAATCAGACTTTTAATTTTTACCAATAAAATAATATTAAAATATTATTAAAAATCCAAAAATAATAAAAAATTCTAAAAAGTTGCAAACTAGCTTAATTTAACCTAAATAGCACAGAAATGAAAGTGAAATTACCTAAATACCCTTAATGTGCCTAGAAAATGGGCTAAACCTAAATGGGCTAAATTGGGCCCAATATAATAAGGTGTCCAAAATAGGCCCAAAAAGCACTACTTGAGTCAAAATTTGATTTTAAACAACTTTTTCCAAAGGCCCAAAGGCTGAAAGTGTGAAATAAGCTAGCTTATACCAAACAGCTTATTCTTAATGGGCTTTTTGGCCCATTAAGCTATAGGCCAATGCCATAAGCTCAAATTAGACACACAAGCTTCTTTTGTCCTAAATAACATTTATGTAAAAAGAAATTTGAAATAAGCCCAAGGAATAAGCCAGAAAACGACAAAATAGTCGTTTTTAAGTTCTAGGCTACACCAAGAGCTGATTCAAGTTTCTAAATCTTTCAAATGACTTAGTTAAGCAAAATCAACAAAGAGTTTTCAAATAAGCTGACTCAATAAGCTGGAAAAAGCAAATAAGCACTTATGAAAAAGTCAAATAAGTTGGTTTTCTAGCAAAAAGTCAAAGTCAAGGTCCAATAAGCTCCAGTCAAATCAAATGGGTCAAATAATGAAGATCTATCACAAAAAAATAAGTTGTTGCAGGTCTGGATAAGCTAAAATAGCTTATTAATAACACTAGCAGGGGCTAATTTTGGGTGTTGAGCAGTGGAAACTCTTTCCACTGCTTGACTTGTTTGACTTTTTGTCTATAGTGAACTTTTTTGAGATTCAGATTACACAAAGGCACCCAAATGATCTTTGGATCATAAGGAGTCAATTACAATAAAAAATCACAACCACAATCACCCAATTGATAAAGTTTAATCAATAAAGTACCAGATCTAGCACAGACTTAGCAAAATAAGCAGTTGAGCACTTATAAGCAGCTTTAGCAATAATCAGCCAACCAAATTCAATCAAATGCATACACATGCTATTATAAACTCAAATAAACAAGTCTAAACAGTTTTCATGTAATGGCTTTAAGCCTAAATCAAGATTCAAGATTATGAATGTTACTGATGAACACTAAACACTAGCAGATTTCACTTTGCTGATGTATTTGACACACAAGCCAGATTCAACACCTCAAATCTCACAAACAGGTTACAATAATGATGTTTTAACTGCTTTTAACCCTAAGCATGCATAAACTCTAGGTTTTCCTAAATTCTTAGGTCAAAAACAGTTATAATCAACAAGTTATAGCAGATTGTTTGATTTGGTGGTTTAAGTCCAATAACTTGCAGCAAAATACTCTCAAACAAGTGTATGAAAGATAACAAACACAAACAACACCTTCTAACAACACAATAACAAGATTCAAGCTTAAACATGTAGTCCCAAACACCCCTTTATCTTTTCAAATCAAATTTTAAACAAGAAAAAGTGTGATTCAGTTAACCCAATGATCAATCTAGCATATAAACAACATTATCATGCAAGACTAAGCAGATTCAAGCCAAGAAATCAAAAAGAACACCAATAGAGCACAAATCCACAAAAATCCAATATTTATCATATTTTCAAGGATTTAAGACAAACCTCATGGATGTACATCCACACCCACGAATTTATGAGCTTATCTGCTAGCTAGAACAAGCTCAAACTTCCAATAACAACCCTGCTAAGATTCAACAAGGTTAGAGGCACAATTATCAAAACAGAAACTTAAAAAGCGAAGTTATAAGCCTCACCAAACCTTAATATCACAATTAGGATGCTATGATCAGCCCTATAACCCAAGAATTCCAAGGTTGAAACAAGAACTTAGCAAAATATCAAGCTTGAAGGAAAAATGCAAACTTTTGCACTCTCCTTAAAAACAGGTTTTGAGATTCAAATTCAATGAACAAATAACATAAACAAGCATAAAAATAAGTGGCACTTGGTCTTTCTTCAACACACTTAACACAATTTCATTAAACTGAAAAGAGGATTTACAAGTTGTTGAACAAGGAAAAACCAAAAGCAAATGTAAATGTTGCAGCCCTATGCCTTTATATAGGCTACAATGAGACTAAGTTACTGAATAAAAACGTGAACCCTAAGTGCTTGATCTTCCAAATATGCCCTTGTATAATTTGAAAACCTTGGACTCATGTGACTGATTTTTGTATGTTTGTGAAGGAACATGTGATGCTAGTGGTGGATATGTAATCTTGGACGTCCATTCTATGCTTGAAAAGTAAGCAAGGCTTTGGGGCGTTGATCTTCTGGCTCATTCTTGTTTGGACGTGAAGGGTGGGTCAGGGGAGGTAGCATGTGACAAAAGGGATGATGAGGTGGAAGGTTTTAAGGTTGGGTTGTGATAATAGGACCCTTAATTATTATTCTGGAAAGAATTAGCCCCTAATTCATAATAATTAAGGAATGCCTAATTGTGTTCTTGAGCTGATGAACACAAGTTTTGATCTTGTTTAAGGGTGGGTTAAGTTTAAATTTTTGTTAAGGCGCCAAGGTTAATTTATTAATTAACCCGGGTGAGTGGAAAGGTGAGGTGGAGGGAAGGAGTGATGTGATTGGTGGAAGTGGTGAGTGGGGTGAGGTGGCAGCATGTGGTTGGTTAAGGTAAGTTTGGCTGTCTGCCAAGAATAACCCTCCTTCTCTTCTTCTCTTGTCTTTTCTCTTTAAAACTTTGTCAATGCCAAAATCCTTCTTAACAACTTTTCATTCTTTACACTTTTGCCCCAAAAAGTTTACTAAAATGATTTCAGGGGTAATTCTTGCCATATGGTGATTTTTGAAGGGCTGATTTGGTATTTTCTTCAATGGTAATGGTCTTGACTTGTATGATTGACTTTTTGGAGGACTGAAATTGCCAAGTCTTGTTTGATGAGGGACCATTCTTGCCAAATGTTGAAAGTCAAGGGTCCTTTTTGTAATTTTGGGATTTTAAAAGGACCAAACTTGTAATTTCTTGTACTTTGAAGGAATTCATGATATATTTGACTTTGTGGAGGATAATGGTTGACAATTTAGCTTTGTTGAGGGGCTAAACTTTCCAATTCTTTAAAGTGGAGGGCCCTTTTTGCAATTTTGACAAACTTTAGGGACCAATCTTGTAATTAAGAAGATACAAGGGTATAAAGTGTCAATTCTTCCATATTGGAGGACTCTTCTTCATAATTCTTCAAGTCTTCAAGGGTTTTCTTGGGAAAATCTTCATTAGGGCTTGGTTCATTGTGCGGCTTCGTTTCCCGTGTTCGTTTTTGCATGATTCTTGTGATCTTTTGTCATTTTCTCAATATCCGTACCTAAAATACATAAGAAACAAACACAAGCATATAAAGTATCGTAGCACCTCCAAAATTCATTTTTATTCACTTTATTGAACGATAAACTAGCTACACTATTGCTACTACTACTTGTGTTTTAGACATAATGTATGATTTTCATCGCAAAATGGGACGTTTAGGTTCATAGAATAAGAACACATGAATGCTTCGTTAGAAATAATTTCATCGTCCTCGATTTTTACCTCAATTCCATGCCAAGCGTGCAACGAGATCATTGTCATTATAAGTTAGTAATGGTAACACTACTCATATGCCCTAATCACGTACTTATCCTCCCATTTTCCTAAGTTGTATCTCTTATATTTTTTATTGTCTTGAATGTTTCACGAGGATACATTGTTTGACTTATGCGATAATAGAGATTTAGGTCTAAAAATAGAGTCCTAACGGTGTAACCAAGACCATCAAATCAATAACCCCTCCTAATAGACAACGATGTCAAAAAATTAAGTCAACAAGAAGAATCGATAAACACGGTTCTATAACGGTTTTGAACATGAGACTTATTACCAAGACTTTTATATGCCCCCTAACGGAAGGGCCTTATTATCTTTGGTTTACCTCCATCTTTTATTCAACTTCGCCATGAAGATTTTATTATGACTTCGGTCTTGCCTTGCCTTTTATTATCCACCTCGTCGATAGTTTTATTAGCCAAAGACGTATATCCTCACGCTAAGGCGAATTTTGGATCTTTAAAGCTTCGAAGATTAAGGCTTGATTCACTTTCAATTTTGCATAGATTTTTCGGCCTTGTGGGGCTTCAAATTGTTTGGTTGATTTAGGTGAGCACTTGAAATCTTATTATTGGGTGAAGCTTTTGATTATTCGGGTGCCAATACTTCAAAACCGTGACGCTGGCGATACCTTAATGTCTTCCCAATTTAATTACACGGAAGCTACTTGAAACGACTAGAAACCCAACAATCCCAACTAAACCACTAAGTCAATATTTATTAAGAAAAAAATATTTACATGCGAAGGGAGAATAAGCAAACAACGAGAACACATGAGTTTTTGAAAGAATACGAGTACTCTACGTTTAGCATAGTAACTTATAATTAACCCTATCATTTCTCGTCCTCATTTAAGAGACTTAGCCTAATGTGAAGTTAAAGAATCAAAGCTAAGTGCTCAACACGCACGGTCGAGTCAAAAATTACTCTTATTCTCGCCATCGGAAAACCTACATTCGTGTCTTCAAACACTTATAAAACATGAGAAAAATTTTAAAATTTGGCCATTTTTAGCCTTATTTTGAAACAAAACGATAAACAAAAAGATAAACTTTGGAAAGCGTGAAGGTTTAGTAGGGCAAGTATCTATTCACCCCCCATACTAAAGTTAAACCTTGTCCTCAATGTTTCGAGTCTAGGGGTGCGAAACACCCCCATACTAGAGACATAGTCGAATGCCTAATCTAGCATGGAAAGGGTGTAACCGTTAAATTTAAAGTCGTTTATGAAGTGTGCTAAAAACCTAAGGTTAGAACATCAAAGTATATATCATGGATATTGAGAAAGTCTTCAAAGGAAACGATCGAGTGCTCCCATAAAACGAACACGAGAGGCTCCAATCGTGAAGATCATGATCATCTAAAGTCCACAATTCACAAACAACCACGGAACAAAGGTTGGAAGGGCACAAATCCCCACACGTCACTTCATTAAAAAGCGATAATATATACATAGGATAAGCATGAGACTCCCCCACGAGGCACCTCGTTTTGAATACCGAGTCATGAGCTCGACTCGATCCCCTCAATACTAATTATCATTGGGGAAGGTGACTTGGTCGAGGTAGTTCAAGGATGGAACTTCCCCGCCAAAGTAGTGCTTCAACCTATGTCCATTCACCTTGAAATTGGGGCCATCATTTTGAGCTAGCTCGATGGTCCCATATGGAAATACTTGAGTCACGGTGAATGGACCGGACAAACTGGATTTCAACTTACCAGAAAAGATTTTCAAGCGAGAATTAAAAAGCAAAACTTGATCCCCAATGTTAAAACCCGGTTTTTAATTTTAGAATCATGCAACTTTTTAGTTTTTTCTTTATAAATCAATGAATTTTCATAAGCAATATCCCTTAGTTCATCCAAATCATTTAATTGCATTTTCCAGTGTTTTCCCACGGTCTCCATATCATCATTACAATGCTTTAGGGCCCAATAAGCCTTGTGTTCCAATTCAATAGGCAAGTGGCAATTCTTCCCATACACAAGCTTATAGGGAGTGCACCCAATGGGTGTCTTATGAGCGGTCCTAAAGGCCCATAAAGCATCATCCAACTTATCCGACCAAGATTGTCGGTTTTCCCCAACGGATCTCTCCAAGATCCTCTTCAACGCTCGGTTTGAAACCTCGACTTGCCCACTTGTTTGTGGGTGATAAGCCGTAGAAAGCCGATGTGTAACCCCATATTTCCTTAGGACCCTTTCGAATTGGTCGTTACAAAAATGGGTTCCACGATCGCTTATGATCGCACGAGGGGTTCCAAACCGAGAAAACAAGCTTTTCAAAAACTTGACTACCACACGAGCATCATTGGTGGGCAAAGCTTTAGCTTCCACCCACCTAGATAGGTAGTCAACTGCAACGAGGATGTACTTATTACCACGAGATGATGGGAACGACCCCATAAAGTCTATACCCCAAACGTCAAAGATCTCACACACTTGGATGATATTTTGTGTGATTTCATCTTTTTGTGAGGCTTTTCCTTGTCGTTAGCATGAATCACAAGACTTCACAAGATCTTGTGCATCTCGGTAAATAGTAGGCCAAAAGAAGCCGGCATCAAACACCTTCTTAGCCGTGAGATTTGCACCGTGGTGACCACCCGTGGGTCCCTCATGACAAGCTCTAAGGATGTTAGAAGCATCGGTGCCAAATACACAACGTCGGATGATTTGATCCGCACAAGTTCGAAACAAGTAAGGGTCGTTCCAAAAGTAGAACTTTACGTCACGAAAGAATTTTCGTTTTTCTTGAGTCGTCATACCCTTGATGATGAAGTTACCCGCATGGTAATTTTCAAAGTCCGCAAACCATGGGATGGAAGAATCAAGCTTAGAATTCACTACACCAAGTGTCTCAAGCGGAAATGTTTCGGTGATTTCCTTGGGCTCGTAAACACTTTGGTGAGGATCTTCTAAACGAGAAAGATGATCGGTCGCTAGATTCTCGGCTCCTTTTTTGTCAACAATTTTGTGGTCAAATTCTTGAAGGAGGAGAATCCAACGAAGTAATATCGGCTTTGCATCTTGTTTAGCCATGAGATACTTGATAGCCAAATGATCCGTATACACTATGCATTTCGTCAAGACGAGATAAGGTCGGAATTTCTCAAATGCATACACCACGGCAAGGAACTCCTTCTCCGTTTTAGTGTATTTAAGTTGAGCCTCGGTCATCGTCTTGCTAGCATAGTGAATAGGCAAGAAGTGCTTTTCATGACGTTGCCCCAATACGGCCCCAATAGCGTAATCACTGGCATCACACATGAGCTCAAAGCGGAGGTTCCAATTGGGAGCAACAAGAATGGGAGCTTCGGTAAGTTTCCTCTTAAGGATTTCAAAGGCTCGTACACAATCTTCGTCAAAGACAAAACGTGCTTCTTTTTCAAGAAGATGTGCAATGGGTCAAGAGATCTTTGAAAATTCTTTATGAATCGACGATAAAAGCCTGCGTGGCCTATGAAACACCTAACTCCCTTAACGGTTTTGGGATGAGGTAATTTGGCGATGACGTCTACCTTAGCTTGATCTACCTCAATCCCCGCTTTTGAGACCTTGTTCCCTAAGACGATTCCACTCTTAACCATAAAATGACACTTTTCCCAATTGAGCACAAGGTTGGTTTCCTCACAACGTTTCAACATTCTCTCAAGATTCGACAAACACGAAGTGAACGAATTACCAAACACGGAAAAGTCATCCATGAAGAATTCCATCGTCTTCTCGATCATATCATGAAAATAGCCATCATGCACCTTTGAAAGGTTCCCGGTGCATTGCAAAGTCCGAATGGCATTCTACGATAGGAAAACATTCCATATGGACACGTAAACGTAGTTTTTTATTGATCACGAGGATCGATGGGAATTTGGAAGTAACCGGAAAAACCATCTAAAAAGCAATAGAAATCATTTCCCGCAAGACGCTCCAACATTTGGTCCATGAAGGGCAAGGGAAAATGGTCTTTTCGAGTGGCTTCATTCAAATTACGATAGTCAATGCACACTCTCCATCCGGTCACGAGTCTAGTGGGAATTAACTCGTTTGCATCGTTTGGCACAACGGTCATTCCTCCCTTCTTAGGGACACAATGAATAGGACTCACCCAAGGGCTATCGGAAATAGGGTAAATTAATCCCCCGTCAAGGAGTTTAAGGACTTCCTTTTTAATGACATCGTGAATTTTGGGGTTCACCCTCCTTTGACATTGGATTGCGGTCTTGTAATCCTCCTCCATTAAGATTTTGTGGGTACAAAATTTGGGATCGATCCCCTTAATGTCGGATAACTTCCACGCAATTACCCCTTTGTGATCCTTTAGAACATCGACAAGTGTGGTTTTTTCATCACTCGAAAGTTCGTTCGCAATAATAACCGGCAACTTGTCGCCCTCCTCCAAATAGATGTATTCGAGATGAGGAGGTAATCTTTCAACTCGAGGATAGGTGGTTCCTCAAGTGAAGATTTGGGCTCGATACTCATAACCTCCTCGGGTGGAGGAAATGGGAAATCGTTAAGAGAATCCTTGATAATCGAGAAGTCCTCGTCGTTGTGGAGGTCTTCGTTACAAGTACGTGGAACATCGAATTCTTCCAACATAAAACCACCACCTTCAAATTGAGTGAAGGTTGGTGTCGAATTATCACGAATTGGATCTAACATAGTGGGATTGCCACTAGTTTCTTCATCACCAAAACCTAGAACTTCTTGTGAAAATTCCTCGCAAACAACGTCAATCATATCAACGAGGTTTATGGTTGCAACGGAATAAACATGAGAAATTTGAGAGTTTTGAGTTGCGTTTATAACAAGTTCCTCGTCGTTGAAACGTAAGGTGATCTTTCTAGCATGAACATCGATCAAAGCCATAGACGTGTCTAAAAATGAACGACCTATAATGAGAGGAACTTGAGGATCCGTGGGGATATAAACAACGATAAAGTCTACGGGATAGTAGAACTTCCCCACTTTCACAAAAACGTCTTCCACCAAACCACATGCGGGAATCGTGGAATGGTCGGCCAACTCGATAGACATTAGTGAAGGAGTAAGATTAGGAAGATTGAGCGACTTGAAGATTGCAAGTGGCATCAAGTTAATGCTAGCACCAAGATCGGCCAAGGCAAAGCATTCTTCCATATCTTGGATTGCACAAGGGATCAAAAATTTACCAGGATCACCGACTTTTTGAGGTATGCGATTAAGATAAACCGACGAACAACTAGACAATTAGTGCAATTTCTCCTTGTTGTTCAACATACTCTTAAAGTTAGCGGCAAATCGAGGCATCATGACCAAAGCATCGACGAAACTCACATTAAAGTGCAAATCACGAAACATTTTCATAAAAAGCTCAAATTGGTAATTGTCGTGCTCTTGACGTTTCTCCTTTATAAGTCTCGATGGATAGGGCAAAGGTGGTGTGGGTTGAGGCATAGTAGGCATAGCCTTTGGAATCTCGGGTTCCAATGTTGGTAATGGGTCAACCGTAGGTGTGGCATGAGCGGTACTTCGTGGGATGAGGACATGCTCCTTTTGGACCACCACCTCGGGTTCTTCCTCAATTGCTTCCTCCGTAGGAGCAATTGGTTGAGGAGTCGGTTCCTCAAGTGTCTTACCACTACGTGTGGTAATCACTTTCATCTCACCCTTAGGGTTTGACACGGTGTTGCTAGGAAGACTACTCGAAGACGGTTTACACATAATTGCCTCAAACATAGATGAGATTTTATCTTCAAACTTGGATTGCCTCTTCTCGGCTTTGACCATTTCTTGTTTTATCTCATGTTGCCCTTGTTCCATTTTTTGTTGGTTTTGTTGTAACCTAGTTACGGTTCCTTCCAACTTGTTGGTATGGATTTTAAGTTCATTAGCTAACTCATTTTTCAACTCTTTCTTCAAGTCGTTCTTAAACTCGGATCTTAGGCTAATGATTTCTCTTTGAATATTGTCAAACCTTGCATCATTCCCATTAGCGTATTCAACAAATTCATTTGGAAGATCTTTCAACGTTTGCAAACCTTTGTTGTTGTTTTGAAAATCATTTTGATTCTTGTTTGAAACTTGATTATTAGCCCCTTGATTACCATAGTTTCCCTTGTTGTAATTGTTTTTGAAACCAACTTGATTGTTGCGATAGTTGTTGAAAGCATTTTGATTTGAACCAAAACCCGGTGGAGTCAATTGATTAGAGCGGGTAACTTGACCGTTTTGGTTGTAAGTTCCCGTGGCCGCGTAGGCACTCGAAGTGTTACCACCGTTGGTAATGCACTCGGAAAAATTATGACCTCCACCACAATACATGCATGAAACCTCAACCGCTTTAGCCGTAGCGGGAGCACTTGGTTCACCAACTTTAAACTAAATCAAAAGTCCTTTAAGGTTATCAAAAATCTTGTTTTACAAGTTCGCCTCAATTTGGCAAGCATCGATGGTAGTGGACAAAGAAGGTGAAGCCGAAGACGAAGCCTTACGAACACTAGACGTGCTACGAGGACTATACACCTTAGATCTATTCTCAATTATCACCAAAGCTTCCTCAACCGTTTTACACAAAAAAATTACCACCCGCGGCGGCATTTAAATAATCCCTTTCATGATCATTAAGTGCATTGTAAAACGTGTCAATTTGATGCAAGTCGGAAAAACCGTGATGAGGACATTCATGTAATATTTCCTTAAACCTATTCCAAGCCGTTGAAAAACTTTCATTAAACTCTTGTGAAAATTTTGAAATCTCGTTTTTCAAGTGCGTAGTCTTAGAGGGCGGAAAAAATTGATTCACAAACTTAGACACGAGATCCTTCCACGTCAATATAGAATTGGGTGGCTATTTCTCTAACCAAATTTTAGCAGGCCCCGCTAAGGAATACGGAAAAAGCATCATCTTAATAGAGTCATTCGAGACATCCTTAAACTTGTAAGTGGCGGTAAGACGATTGAATTGGCGGATATGGTTATGTGGATTGTCCTTCTCATCACCATGGAATTTGTTGTTTTGGATCATCGACAACAAACCTGTTTTCACCTCAAAATTCTCCGCAAGGATAGCGGGAATCACAATAGCCTCTCCATAACCCTCGGTGGGTGCTTGAAGTAACTCCATCATAGTTCGATTCGCCATGGTTGGTGCTTCTCTTACAATGGGTTCGTCAATAGGAGACTCCTCACTAGAAAGATTGGGAGTGGGAGTTTTGTTCTTTCGTTTACGTACACGTCTTGCTTGATTACGAGTTAGCATAAACGTCACGTACAACGAGGGGAAGAGCAAAGAAGATTCTTTTTGGTGTTTTGTATTTTTCAATTTTTTTTGGTTTTTGATTGTATTAACCTTTTTGGATTTTGGTGAATGTATTAAGTAGACACAAATCTACAAATCTCCTCCTTAATCAAATCTCTTGATTAAAGAAGCCTCAAGGAATGAAAATGATCTCGTTAAGTGAATGCCTTCGATGACTTTAGAACGTTGGTGGAACACCAAAACGTTCAAGAGGGTTTAATCAATTGAAACCAAGAAAATATATATGATACTTAGTAATACTTTGGGCGGCAAAACCCTCGATTAGCTCTCAAAATCAAATACTCACAAGCAAGCAGGGAAACGAGACGGCGCGAAGCACTTAAGATCCTTTTCCTTAGGATATATTTTATAATATCCGCCTTATACCCACCTTATAGTTTGTATTTTCAAAATTGAGCTTCACGAAAGTATTTATCTATTTTTGCCTTTTTCTTTGGTTTGAGATTCGAATATAATGATTGGGTATGGACCTCCCAACTCAAGGTTGTGATCTCACGTATTTGGAGTACTTGTGAATTTATTGTTCTACGTATACAATATAGTAATAGTATTCACACAAAAATCAAAAACCGATAATACGTATTAGTAGAGTGCTACTAATACAAATACTATTTTGGTTAGTATATAAAAACAACAATTCCAAATCAAAACACAACACGCCTCCCCGGCAGCGGCGCCAAAATGATGTAGTGTTTTTACTACTCTTTAGGAAAAGAGTGCAAAAGTGGCAAGTCTTAAACACGACGATTTAGGAAAACCGTGTACTAATGACCCTAAAATGGGGATCGTTCTCAAGGAGGCTAGTGTGTTATGTGTGTAATGATTTGGATTACTTTGTGATTATATTTTTCGAGAAAGAAAAATAGAAATGGGATAAGAAGAGAATGACGGTTACGATGTCGTATTAAACTAAGACGAAAAAGGTGTACACGTAAAACTGTAAAAAGCACTAAAATTAAAATTTTACCCTAAAAATTCCTAAACATTACTAAAAATCCACCAAATATTCTAAGAGTTTACAAAAAATCCAAACTTGCCAAAACCTTTTAATTAATTAAATAATGACTTTTTAATGCTAATTAAAGCCCTAAAAATCAATATTAACTATTAAAAAGTCCAAAACAAGATTTTAAAGTTTGTAAATCTCAAAAATACCCTAATTAAGCTAAAAAGTATTTTTCAAAATTTTAAAACCATTAAAAACTATTTTTAAACAATTAAAAACTATTAAAATCAATTAAAACTTAAAATAATTCTAGAAAATAATTAAAAGACTCTAAAAATATTTGGAAAGTTTCAAAATTCCTAATTAAGTGTCTATAATCTAGGAAAAATATAAAAACTTAGAAAGTCAGACTTTTAATTTTTAACAATAAAATAATATTAAAATATTATTAAAAATCCAAAAATCATAAAAAATTCTAAAAAGTTGCAAACTAGCTTAATTTAACATAAATAGCACAGAAATGAAAGTGAAATTACCTAAATACCCTTAATGGGCCTAGAAAATGGGCTAAACCCAAAACAGATCCCTAAATGGGCTAAATTTGGCCCAATATAAAAAGGTGTCCAAAATAGGCCCAAAAAGCACTACTTGACTCAAAATTTGATTTTAAACAACTTTCTCCAAAGGCCCAAAAGCTGAAAGTATGAAATAAGATAGCTTATACCAAACAGCTTATTCTTAATGGGCTTTTTGGCCCATTAAGCTATAAGCCAATGCCATAAGCTCAAATTAGACACACAAGCTTCTTTTGTCCTAATAAGACTTCTGTAAAAAGAAATTTGAAATAATCCCAAGGAATAAGCCTGAAAATGCAATAAGCAATCTACAGAAAACGACAAAATACTCGTTTTTGAGTTCTAGGCTACCCCAAGAGCTGATTCAAGTTTCTTAAGCTTTCAATTGACTTAATTAAGCAAAATAAACAAAGAGTTTTCAAATAAGCTGACTCAATAAGCTGGAAAAACCAAATAATCACTTATGAAAAAGTCAAATAAGTTGGTTTTCTAGCAAAAAGTCAAAGTCAAGGTCCAATAAGCTCCAGTCTAATCAAATGGGTCAAATAATGAAGATCCATCATAAAAAAATAAGTTCTTGCAGCTCTGGATAAGCTAAAATAGCTTATTGAGTTCAAAATAACACTAGCAGGGGCTAGTTTTGGGTGTTGAGTAGTGGAAACTTTTTCCACTACTTGACTTGTTTGACTTTTTGTCTTCAGTGAACTTTTTTGAGATTCAGATTACACAAAGGCACCCAAATGATCTTTGGATCATAAGGAGTCAATAACAATCAAAAAATCACAACCACAATCACCCAATTGATACAGTTTAATCAATAAAGTACCAGATCTAGCACAGACTTAGCAAAATAAGCAGTTGAGCACTTATAAGCAGTTTTAGCAATAATCAGCCAACCAAATTCAACCAAATGCATACACAAGCTATTATAAACTCAAATAAACAAGTCTAAACAGTTTTCATGCAATGGCTTTAAGCCTAAATCAATATTCAAGCTTACGAATGTCACTGATAAACACTAAACACTAGCAGATTTCACTTTGCTGATGTATTTGACACACAAGCCAGATTCAACACCTAAAATCTCACAAACAGGTTACAATAATAATGTTTTAACAGCTTTTAACCCTAAGCATGCATAAACTCTAGGTTTTCCCAAATTCTTAGGTCAAAAACAGTTATAATCAACAAGTTATAGCAGATTGTTTGATTTGGTGGTTTAAGTCCAATAACTTGCAGCAAAATACTCTCAAACAAGTGTATGACAGATAACAAACACAAACAACACCTTCTAACAACACAATTACAAGATTCAAGCTTAAACATGTAGTCCCAAACACCCCTTTATCTTTTCAAATCAAATTTTAAACAAGAAAAAGTGTGATTCAGTTAACCCAATGCTCAATCTAGAATATAAACAATATTATCATGCAAGACTAAGCAGATTCAAGACAAGAAATAAACAAGAACACCAATAGAGCACAAATCCACAAAAATTCCAATATTTATCAGATTTTTAAGGATTTAAGACAAACCTCATGGATGTACATCCACATCCACGAATTTATGAGCTTATGTGCTAGCTAGAACAAGCACAAGCTTCCAATAACAACCCTGCTAAGATTCAACAAGGTTAGAGGCACAATTATCAAAACAGAAACTTAAAAAGCCTTGATTGATGCAACCTTGTTACCCCACACTTGATTATCCCCAAGTTATAAGCCTCACCACACCTTAATATCACAATTAGGATGCTATGATCAGCCCTATAACCCAAGAATTCCAAGGTTGAAACAAGAACTTAGCAAAATATCAAGCTTGAAGGAAAAATGCAAACTTTTGCACTCTCCTTAAAAACAGGTTTTGAGATTTAAATTCAGTGAACAAATAACATAAACAAGCATAAAAATAAGTGGCACTTGGTCTTTCTTCAACACACTTAACACAATTTCATTAAACTGAAAAGAGGATTTATATGTTGTTGAACAAGGAAAAACCAAAAGCAAATGTAAATGTTGCAGCCCTATGCCTTTATATAGGCTACAATAAGACTAAGTTACTAAATAAAAACGTGAACCCTAAGTGCTTGATCTTCCAAATATGCCCTTGTAGAATTTGAAAACCTTGGACTCATGTGACTGATTTTGGTATGTTTGTGAAGGAACATGTGATGCCAGTGGTGGATATGTAATCTTGGACGTCCATTATATGCTTGAAAAGTAAGCAAGGCTTTGGGGCGTTGATCTTCTGGCTCATTCTTGTTTGGACGTAAAGGGTGGGTCAGGGGAGGTAGCATGTGACAAAAGGGATGATGAGGTGGAAGGTTTTAAGGTTGGGTTGTGATAACTTGATTTTACTCAGTTAAAAACGTTCGTTGTTCTTGTCTAATCGAATTGATCCTGGTTAACTATGCGACTCAGCTGTTCTTTGGTGGAAACAAAAGTTGTGTCGTTGTAGTATATTAAAAGTGTAAAACTTAAAAGTACATGACGGTTAATTAAATCTAAACTAGTTAAAACTTAAATAGTGCAATATTAAAAACTTTGAAAAGTAAATTGATTAAATGACTTAAAACTAAAGCGTGACAAAAATTAAATTTGACAAAGTATTAAAAATGTAACTTAAAAACAAAACAAAGCAAAATATAATCCCAAACCCAAGACCATCGGAATGTCAGATCGGAAAGCTGTCACCATGCCCATCGGAATCCAGATCGCAATGTGTCCATCGGAATGTATAAAAATTAGGTCTATCAGAATATGGAAAGAGTGCTATCTATCGGAATGAAGTCTATCGGAATATACCCATCGGAATGTGGTCCAGATCGGAATATTGCTCAATAAAATTGGGCAACACTTCGACTTAGAAAACGTCAAGAGCCGTCAGAATATGCGATCGCAATCCCATATCGGAATGAGGGTGTTGTTACTCTAGATCGCAATCCCGGATCGGAATGCAAAACCCTTGTCCCAATTCTGTCACTATCGGAATGTGGAGGAAGCAAGCCGTCGCAATGTGTAGAATCCTTTCTTTCCGATGGAGTTACAAATTCGCAATAAGCGCAAGTCCAAATAAGCTAATTCTAATAAGCAGTAACAAATACTAAAATGAAATGGAAACAAAACAAGACAATAAGCTAAAAAGTTAAAACCTTTCGAAATTTAAAAGACGAAACTTAACGAAATGGAATTTAAATGGTAAAACTTTTTAAGAAAAACTTGAAAACACTTAAGCTAAATACCAAATAAGCACATAAGATTGTCAAACTTGTGGCTTATTTCGTATGAAAACTTAAAGGGAAAAGAAAAGACAAAACTTTTAATCAAATAAGCAAAGGGATTAAGCAAAACTTACTTAATCCGAAATTCATATGAACCAAAAAGAAGAAAAGTATAAGGAGAATGATGAAGAAAAACTTGATCAAAGGTAAAAAAAGATTAAAGCAACAAAATTAAGAACACTTACTTGGAATTTAAATGAATTAAAGTGCAAGACAAGTATTTAAAATGACATGAAATGTAAATTTTGCAAGAAATGATAAATGGAAGAACTAGTGTCACTCTAGCCAACAAGAGAAAATGAAATGAAATGAAAACTATATATAAGGGGATTAGGGAGGTGCTTAGGAAGCTTCATCCCTTCTTTCTTCTTTCTTTAATTGCGTCATTAAGTCCTTAATCTCTTAATTCTTTTACTTTAACGACTTTGTCTCGGGATTTCTTTAAACTCGTCTTGTAATTCTTCAATAAATTAGACTTGAGTTCTTCGGCTTTTAGTAAACTTTCGTCTTTTGAATTTTTCTTCGATAAATCTTCATAATTGGTCTTGGACTTCCGTTCTTTTTGAACTCTTGATTTCTTGACTTCGTCTTTCGTCTTTTTCTTCGATAAAAGCCCGTGAATGCCCGTGTTTTCTCCACTTTTCACATTTCCGTCCTAAATCACAACAAAAACACAAACCACGCATAATTCCGACATTTACGACATAAAATACACGTTTTGGCTCGGTTATTATGGTAGTTAAGTGGTAAAAAGGATGGGTGTTTACACACCTATGAAATCCCCTACACTTGACCATTGCAATGTCCTCATGCAATGCATTAGTTACAAAGCAAAATTTCATTTCCCATCATAATCAATCCATATTGGCCTTTATTAAAGAGATAGAAAATTATAAACATTCAAGTAAAGAAATCAAAAACATACCTTGGGTTTTGGAAATGTCATGAATAATCATCATCCTCAAGTTTTCACTTTCTCCAAACCAAGCTTAAAAACGAGATCATTGTTATTATAAGTTAGCAAACTAACACGAACTCATGTGGGCAAATTATTCACTTAGACTCCATTATTCCTAGGTGTATCTCTTATATTTTATTATTGTATTGAATGATCACGCGGATGCATTGTTGACTTATTTCGATAGTTATTTAGGCTGAAAATAAAGTGGGACGATTTAATCAATAGTTAGCTAAAGGACAAAATCTTTTAAAATTGCTTCTCGGGACCTCATAAAGTTCATATCTTGGCATAACTCGCTTCGCGATTTGAGACCTTTCTCGGACCGATATTTGGCAGAGACTTCATACTTCAAATCTTGAGAGACGTTCAAGAAATAATGGTCTTCTCTTCATAATAGGAATTTCTTCACTTGAAGTTTTGAGAGATTCTTCATACTTGGACCACGACTTCTTCATTTTTCTCCCATCTTTATTTGGGATTTTGATATACAACGATCCGCCTCCTTTTTGGACTTGGATCTATTTATCCTCATACCTTGTTAGGGCCTTTTTGGATAGACTTCTCCATGATCTTTACGGGAGTATTTGCTTTTCGTCCTGTGTCTCGATCCTTCATATTGATTTTTGATAAATGATTCTTCACATCACTTTGGATCTTTAGCAACAAAATGTAGCCCTCATGCCTTGTTAGGGCCTTTTCGGACTCGCCAATCTTCGCATCCCGCTTCAATAAGTTATGCCTTGGCTATGAACTCTAATCCATACCGAGCAACTTTTAAACGGTCTTGGGCTAGAAGCTAAGTAACTTTTCAAATCGTACAACCTTATTTATTGCAGATAAATTTATTGGCAAGCGATGGGAGAATAGGCTTATAATTAACTCACATAAATTCACGAAAGAATACCAAACTTATAATTGACTCTATCATCTCTCGTTCTCCACAGTTTAAAATCTCAAGGAATGAGACTCCTGGATGCTAAGCCTATTAAATCAATGTTTTGGGTTTTCGAGTCGCCTATAGGATCTTGCAAACTCTTAGACTTTTTCATGTTTAGAAATCGCATTTTAAAGTTACCTTGATAAACGACTCTCTAGGATCAATTATAGGAACTTGCGAAAAGTTCTTGTTCTTAACCCGTGAGAGTTAAGACTTTCGCGTTTTATAGCTCCCTATATAAAAGCCTAGCAAAACTTGACTTAAACACGTTAAGGATACTAGCTAGAGTAAACTTAGATAAGTAAACTCGGGTTGAGTCAAAAGATTCACAACGCTTAAAATTAAAACCACTTTATTACAATTTATCCTAATAAGGAAAGAAAATAACTATACAAAGGGAAAAACTAATAGGCCAAAATAGATTAAAAATTTTGAAAAATGTCGAAAAATTGATTTTCTAGTTAAAATGAGGACAAATACAAGGAAAAGGCCACTTAACTTCAATAGAAGTCCCCCTACACTTAATATAAACATTGTCCTCAATGTTTAAGCATGTGGGAGGAAACTCCCCTACACTTAGGACATTATGCACTTTGTTTAAATCTCGCTAAGGAAAAGACAACTAAAGAGATTCCTATTTTAATATTGAGAAATATAAAATAGTGAATCGAAAAGAGTTTAGGATAGAACCGGGAAAATGGGAACACAGAATCACGGGTCGTCAAAAATCATCAAGAGTGGAGCATTGAGCGCTCGAATCCCTGAATATGAGAAGAGAGGAAATAGCAAACACCAACGGGTCTCCCCTACACTTAGGATAAAGAAAGCTAAAAGATAGATACATGGGTTACCTCCCAAGAAGCGCTTGATTTATGTTCACCGAGTCGTGAGCTTGACTCGACCTTGAGTATCATAGGAAGAAGCATAAAACATATCCACCGGGATCAAAGACATAGTTTTCATCCATCAAATAGCACAAGCTTAAGGCGAACAAGGCAAGCCAAAGAAGAGTAGGCAAGGTTCCCTTAAGCAAAGATGGAGCACGGTGGTAGCAAGGGTGAAGAGGTGCAAGCAGATTTCCATAAGTTCCAAAGATATTTCCTTTTATTTCATCAGACGGATACTAAGATGGCTCAAGAAGATCGATATCGGGGTTGAACACCTTTTCCTTTAGGGGAAAATAGCACTCAGGTTCAGCAGAATTTGAAGAAGATCCGCGAAGAAAATGCAAAACCTCGTCCTCAGAAGGTGGACAAAGAGGTGTCAAATCATACGTGCTGCGGATGTTGGTGTCGTCCGGTTGCTTATCCTTTGAAAGAATTTTCTTCAAATCTGAAGTAGGATCAAGACCATAATCATCAAAGTCTAAAGGAGGAGAATCACTCTCACGAGGGAAGTATGTATTAAGAAAAGTAGAGAAGTCTTCCTCAAATGAGTAATCATCCAAAGTAGGATCATGTGATGTAGGTGGAGGATCTTCATCATGAGAAGAATCACTCGAAAGAGTATCAGCCTCATCAAAATCATCATACGTGGGCATGTCGGGATACTCGGAGGTAAAAGCATCAAAATCATCCAAATCTGAGCTAGAATCATCATCATAAGCATCAAAGATCGGTGGAGAATCATATATGGGTGAAGGTTCCAAATTGGATAGAGAATCATCCACATCATCTTGAAAAAGTGGATTATCATTGGAAGACTCGAATAGAGGATTGTTGTAGATGACAAAATCATCGAGCACATTAATCATATTCGCGGATTCTCTTCCAAAGGATTTTCTTGTAAGCTTCCCCATTTCAAACACTTGTGCATCATCCCTGACTCTTAAGATGAGCTCACATTTATCCACATCTATTAAAGCTCGACCGGTTCTAAAAAATGGGCGCCCAAGTATTAAGGGAATACGAGGGTCCATTTCATAATCAACAACGACAAAGTCGGCCGGAAAAGTGAATGTGCCAACTTTAATGAATACGTCTTCGGCAATACCAACGGGGTAAAGAGAGAGTGCGATTGGCTAGCTCAAGAGTCATTTTGGTGGGTGTAAGGTCGGGCAATGATAAATTTTTACAAACACTTAAAGGCATCAAATTTATACTTGCCCCGAGATCGGCTAAGGAAGTAAATTTGTCGGTTTGGTTAAAAGTACAAGGAAGCACAAAACGACCGGGATCTCCAAGTTTCTCCGGAAGTTCTTTAAGAAGGACGGCAGAACAATTTTCATTTAATCGAGTATTAACAAACTCGGCCATCTTCTCCTTCTTGCTAAGCAATTCCTTAAACATCTTAACAAATTTAGGCATTTGTGCTAGATCTTCGACAAGGGGAAAAGTGATGGTCATTTCCGAAACTTTCTTCAAATAGTTTGACACTTGAATGTCATCCTTGGTGTGCATTTTGGCCTTGCCTAAGCGAGATGGATAAGGAATATTGGGTTTGGGTGGTGAAGGTGTAGGTGTAGCAGGTAAAGGTTGAGATGTTGAAGGGTTCTTTTTGGGTACATCGTCATGACGAGGCGGAGACGGTAATGGTGTACTAATACTAGGTGTGGGAGTAGTAGCGATAAATGGTGGTGGAGGAGGTGTAGATGATGTAACTAGGGGTGGGGTAGATGGTCCTACTAAAGTAACTCCACTACGGGTAGTAATAGCACTCACATTCGCTCGCGGATTGGTGACGGTGTTTGAAGGTAGAGATCCCGAAGTAAAGGGTTGAGTTGTGGGCAAGAAACTAGCCAACATATTCTTCAAATCATTCGTTTGATTGCTGAAGGAGGATTGGATATTATCTCGAAGCTCGGATCTAATGTCATTCCATTGCTTGGTGATATCCCCTTTCAAATTGAAAATTTGGCTCTGTAGATTCTTGATTTGCTCTCATTGAGCTCTCATTAAGGCTTCAACATCTTGGTTCATAGGTGGGGCTTGTTGAGCGGGTGGGTGATAAGGATTAGAAGCTCGAGGTGGGATTTGGTTGTTTCTAGTGTAGTTGTTGTTGGGGTTGTGGTTTTGAGGAGAAAAACAGGGTGAAAGGTAGTTGTTTGACCGGTAACTCAGCAAATTTCTATCCCCTTGAGGTCGGGCTTGGTAATTTTCCGGTGAATATTACCATAAGCCGCATACACGCTTTCCGGATTTCCTTGAGTAGAAGGACAATCAGTGTATGAGTGTGGACCGCCGCATGTCTCACAAGGATGGGCTACCGCTTTAACTTGTTGTTGGTTTGTAGCGAGAAGCAAGATATTTTTGTTCATTTCGGTCATCATGCGGGTGAATTCGGTCATGTCGGGGCTTGCTGAAGTAGAAGAAACATTGACTCTCGGGTTGTTCCTTGAAGAATCGGAGGAATCCCAATTTTTGTGATGAGTAGTCATGTTCTTAATAAGTTCTCTACACTCCTCAGGTCTCCTTTTCATAAATGTGCCACCGGCGGCTGCATTAATCGTATCACGATCACGAAAAGTCAAACCGTTGTATAAAGTATCAATTAAGGTCACAGGGAGCATATTGTGGTTTGGACAACGATCGATCAAAACATTATATATTTCCCAAGCATCAAAGAGAGATTCATCGGGTTCTTGCATGAAACCGCTGATTTGATTGCGAAGGCTCGTGACCATCGATGGTGGAAAGTAGCGCGACAAAAAGCGTTGAGTCATGTCATCCTAAGTATGAATTGAATTCTTCGGGAGACGATCAAACCATTTCTCGGCGTGGTGTGATAAAGTATGTGGGAAGAGTTGTAGGCGAAGAACATCCATTGTGGCACCGGGCAACTTCATGCTTTGAGTGATTGTAATGAATTTGTCGAGGTGTTTGTTGGCATCATCATCTGGCATTCCGCGGAATGGATTAGTTTTCACTTGCTGGATCATGTGATGCTTCAACGAAAACTCCGGAGCCGTGATTTGGATCGGCGCAATCGGTCCTCCTCGTCCAAACATGGTAGGTTGACAAAGCTCCTCCATTGTCCGAAGATCGGGCTGTGGAAGAACATTGTTGTTGTTATTATTGAGGTGCGGTGGATTATTGTTGATGTTCACACCTGCCATAGCTAAATCTTCTCGAGTCTCGGGCTCTTGATAAGTAGAAGATCTAGTACGCATACACCTGTGAAAGCAAAAGAAAACAATACCAAACACAAAGAGAATATATATACACAATAAAAATAAAATCTTTTTGGATTTTTGAAAATTTTTAATTTTTATGGATTTTTAACAATTTTTAATTTTTTTTTGAAATTTTGAAGCAAGAAAAATAACGCTCACAAGTGAACGGATCCCAAAAAGCAACGTGTCTCTTACAGAATACCGTTAATCTTTACGAAAAGAGCCGGCAGCGGCGCCATTTGATAACTTGATTTTACTCAGTTAAAAAAGTTCGTTGTTCCTGTCTAATCGAATTGATCCTGGTTAACTATGCGACTCAGCTGTTCTTTGGTGGAAACAAAAGTTGTGTCGTTGTAGTATATTAAAAGTGCAAAACTTAAAAGTACATGACGGTTAATTAAATCTAAACTAGTTAAAACTTATATAGTGCAATATTAAAAACTTTGAAAAGTAAATTGATTAAATGACTGAAAACTAAAGCGTGACGAAAATTAAATTTGACAAAGTATTAAAAATGTAACTTAAAAACAAAACAAAGCAAAATATAATCCCAAACCCAAGACCATCGGAATGTCAGATCGGAAAGCTGTCACCATGCCCATCGGAATCCAGATCGCAATGTGTCCATCGGAATGTATAAAAATTAGGTCTATCGGAATATGGAAAGAGTGCTATCTATCGGAATGAAGTATATCGGAATATACCCATCGGAATGTGGTCCTGATCGGAATATTGCTCAGTAAAATTAGGCAGCACTTCGACTTAGAAAACCTCAAGAGCCGTCGGAATATGCAATCGCAATGTGCGATCGCAATCCCAGATCGGAATGAGGGTGTTGTTACTCTAGATCGCAATCCCGGATCGGAATGCAAAACCCTTGTCCCAATTATGTCACTATCGGAATGTAGAGGAAGCAAGCCGTCACAATGTGTAGAATCCTTTCTTTCCGATGGAGTTACAAATTCGCAATAAGCACAAGTCCAAATAAGCTAATTCTAATAAGCAGTAACAAATACTAAACTGAAATGGAAATAAAACAAGACAATAAGCTAAAAAGTTAAAACCTTTCGTAATTTTAAAAAAGGAACTTAACGAAATGGAATTTAAAAGGTAAAACTTTTTAAGAAAAACTTGAAAACACTTAAGCTAAATACAAAATAAGCACATAAGATTGTCAAACTTGTGGCTTATTTCGTATGAAAACTTAAAGGGAAAAGAAAAGACAAAATTTTTAATCAAATAAGCAAAGGGATTAAGCAAAACTTACTTAATCCGAAATTCATATGAACCAAAAAGAAGAAAAGTAGAAGGAGAATGATGAAGAAAAACTTGATCAAAGGTAAATAAAGATTAAAGCAACAAAATTAAGAACACTTACTTGGAATGAAAATAAATTAAAGTGCAAGACAAGTATTTAAAATGACATGAAAAGTAAATTTTGCAAGAAATGAAAAATGGAAGAACTAGTGTCACTCTAGCCAACAAGAGAAAATGAAATGAAATGAAAACTATATATAGGGGGATTAGGGAGGTGCTTAGGAAGCTTCCTCCCTTCTTTCTTCTTTCTTTAATTGCGTCATTAAGTCCTTAATCTCTTAATTCTTTGACTTTAACGACTTTGTCTCGGGATTTCTTTAAACTTGTTAGCCTCAAAATATTGAGCCAAACAAGAATGCTCGGTCATATGTTTATTATGTATCGTATTTTAGAACGTTGTAATAGGTAGTATATTAGTCGTGTTATTACGGGCTTAACTTTAAGCTAAGGTTCATTAATAAGTAACCAAAGCCCAAAAGGAAAGCTCGGCCCATGATCATATAGCCCATTAAGCTACATTTAAGCAAAGGCTATATAAACCCTTCCTAGCATGTTAGGAAAGGTGTTGGTCATTTCATTTTCTTCTAATCTAATATTCCACAAGTTTCACCAACCTTTTTCTCTCTATTTTCTCTCACTACTTTCTCTCTCTAAAATTCATCTCATATCTTCCTTTCTTTCTTTAATTCGTGTGCTATACATCATCATATATTAGGGACAACAATTGGTATCAATCGCCATGGGTAGTTTTGTGATTGGTTGTTGCGTTTTCATTTGATTAATTTGATTTGATCCTTATTTCTTCCACGAATTCAAGATTTTCTATGTTTTTTTAGTGTTTTTCGAGTCGTATACCTTCTTCAATTGTGTTGTAGTGATTTTTGTATCTTGGTTTTGATTAAAAACACAAACTTTCTTGGATCAAACGTTCAAAAAATCCTTGGTTTTTCATCTTTCCGAAATTCTTGCAAAGGTACCCATCGGAAATTCCGATCATACATTGCGATCTGGGATTCCGACGGTTTCAAGGGATTTTTGAGTCGTTACTCTGCCAAATTTGTTTTAGACACATTCCGACCTGAACATTCCGATCTGAACATTCCGATCTGAACATATTCCGATCTGAACATTGCGATCTGGGATTACGACAGTACATTGCGATCTGGGATTCCGACAGTGCATTGCGATCTAAGCCACATTCTGATGGACATTCCGATGGACATTCCGATGGCACATTCCGATGGACATTCCGATGACTTGTTTAGCTAAATTTTGTTCGAGTATTTTTTCGACTTAGCCACCATCTAGACTAGTTTCTTAATATCGTTTACACGAAGATTAAAAAAAAAATTATTTTTTTCCTAGACCATTTTTAGGCCATTTAAGCTTCGATTTCAAATTTGGCGATGCGAAAAAAATTTCGACCAAAAATTCAAATTTTCGGACCAAAATTCAAATTTTTAGGCCATTTTTAGGTTTTATTTTTGTCAAAATTTTTCACTTTTCAAAATTTTTCCCTATTAGTTTTTGGCTATTTCGGACTTGATTTCAAAATTTGGTAAGACAAAATTTTCAGTTTACCGTTTTGTCAGACTGAGGAATTTATTGTCGGACTGAGAAAAAATCGGAATTTTTGAAATTGCAACCACAAACCAATCACACCATATCTACTTAAGATCCAAAGTCAATTCATAAACTGTGTCACCCATTATGGATTCCGTAACACAAGATGTGCATGCACTCAAATCCAAGATGTCGGTTGCAAAAGAACGATGCATGACACACTTTAGATCACTCCAGTCACACATTCAAGTTCTTTCAAATGACGATTTAAAAGGCACTCGCGTCGAACTTGGATTCAAACGGGTATTCATGTCACTCACTGGACAAGATGTTGAGCCATTCACAAGCACAATGCTACTTAATGTAGATCACCTTGAACAACAACTTGCCAATGATGAATTTCAAGAGGTTGAATCCATAGATGCGGTTTTGGTTCTCGAGAATCAGTTTCAGCAATTCTTTGATACACAGGTCTCTGTACACTATGATCGAGAATTCATCAACAAATACTTCTTTAAATATACTCGATTAGAAGTTCAAGAATTCAAGGAGACGTTTCTTCAACACATGAGAGATGTAAGGAAGTTAATTGCCGAAAGAACACGTCATAAACTACCAGTTGAAAGACGGGTGAATGAAAGACTGATGCAGACGAACGAGATCAATGTCGATGATGGTCAAACATTGGATGATTGTTCGATTATCACAGAAATCAGCGGGATAGAATCAAAACAGCAACAAACCATCCACAGCTCAGGGAATGATCCAGCAGCCGATGATGCAGATATCAGACCCATTTATGATGAAGAGCCAATGGTTGAGGTACAAATAAATGCTGTGTATGATGATCATCAATATATTGATTCTAAGATTTATGAGCTTGAAACTATGTTAGCTCAAAAGACAAAAGATTTTGAGGATGCCAAACTCGAGTTTTTAAAGAAAAATGACAAATTTGAATCTTATTTTGAAAAACTTGAAAAAGCAAACGTTGTTCTTGAACAAAAACTGGATCGTAAGATTCAAGATTCTAATGCGGAAAAAGAACATTTTGTGAAACAAATAAATTTGTTAGAATCAAAGTTGGCTTCTCAAAATCCAAGTCCTTCGCCTGCTTCAGTAAGTGAAATATGTGTGCAACCTATCGACACTGTAGATAGTAATGACGCGAATGCTGATAACGACATATTTGATAATATAAACATTAAGTTAGAACAACGTGTCGCTCAATTACTTCTACAAAATGAGCAATTGAAAGCTCAGATTCAGGAAAAGGTTTTTGCATTAACAGCAGTGAAAAATGAATTAAGGAAGCTAAAAGGAAATAGTGTGGATACTAAGTTAGCAAATCAATCTATCTTGGGGAAACCTCCTACTCAACCATTTAGAAACAGCTCAGTTGCTAGACAACCGAATGCGTTTAAATCTGAATGACCCAAAACATCGAACTCGAGGTTTGCATCCCAAGTTGACATGCGTAGCAATTTGCCAAACACTGTCACTCCACAATCTAGATACTCCTTAAGATATTCTGCCTATGTAAAACCCAATCACATGAATGATTCAAGCAACTCTAGCAATAGCCACAAGAACATGCCTAAGCGAAGTTCAAATGACACGATTCATAAAAGCTATCTAGAGGATGCTAACATAAAGACACAAGCAAGAGATAGGGCCCAACCGAAACCTAGGAGCGCTAATCACACATCTAGGAATTCTAGACCCTTCTATGATGTTCCCAAATCGGCCTATCCTAGGAACACTAGATCCTTCTCAAATGCTAAGCACTTTGTTTGCACGAAATGTAACAAATGCGTGTTTAATGCCATTCATGATGATTGTATCACAAAAGTCCTGAACAAGGTGAACCAAAACGCTAGAGTATCTCAAGGACGGAACCCAATTGGAAAAAGATTTTCTCCAATTAAGTCGTCCGCTATGCATGAGAAAACTATGTTTCCAAGATCTTGTCTAAAGTGGATACCAACGGGTAGAATCTTCAAAACAACTGGTCTTAAATGGGTTCCTACTGGAAAGATATTTCCCTCTAGCACGAAAAAAGTTCAAAGTGAACCCCCACATGGTTCTCATCAAGATATCGCTAACCCACATGCAAGCATACAAACTACTGATGAAAGTGAAGGTAATAAAGTAACGGTTCAACAAGAACATAAAGGTTTTCCTTATTCATACCGTTCAACAAAAGACACCCTCAGAGTTTGGTTGCTGAAGAAACAAATATCCGAGAAATATGTGTCTCAAGGGTTTCACATGTAAGCTCAACAAAATGGCACTTGAACAAAACAGTTTAAGTCCCGATCCACAAAGACAAACGACTTCCGTTCACAACCGCACGGAACTCGGAACTCAAAATCACAGCAATGAACCGTCAAGTTCAAAGCTGGTTCCTGAACATGTTCCTAGAGCAGATATGACAGTGGACACGACACATGAAGAGTTAGAAATGTTATATGGACCAATGTATGATGAATATTTCACGGGGGAGAAACAAGTTGCATCGAAGTCTTCCGCTGTCACTCATGATACGAATGATGATACCGATAATCATCAACAAAAGGATACAACTTCATCTACTTCAACACGGGTTGCTGCAGATTTACCTCCTCAGAATATCACATTAACAATCGATCCTACAACATCCACAACTACTGTCATTGCTCCAGAGAACACACATCAAGCAGACGATGCATTATCTGACGAAGACGAATTTATCAACCCATTCGGTACACCGGTACACGAAACTGGAGAGTTTTCAACTCGCCATGTTGATCCGTCAAATATGCATACGTTCTATCAACGACATCCTTCAACACATCATTGGACCCGAGATCATCCTTTGGTTCACGTAATTGGAAACCCTTCACAGCCTGTTCGTACAAGACGACAACTAGCAACCGATGGCGATGTTTGTATGTTCGCACTCGCCGTGAGTACAGCTGAACCGAAAAACATCAAAGAAGCCATGGCTGATCATGCTTGGATTGAATCGATGACAGATGAACTTCAACAATTTGAAAGACTTAAAGTCTGGGAACTTGTTGACAGACCATGCGATGTGACTCCTTTAAATCTTCGTTGGATCTGGAAAAAACAAGATGGATGAAGAAAACACGATCATCAAGAACAAAGCTAGGATAGTGGCTAAGGGGTATGGCCAGAAAGAGGGAATTGATTTTGATGAATCATTTGCACCAGTTGCTCGGATGGAAACAGTTAGGATTTTTCTTGCTTATGCTGCACATAAGGGATTCACTGTCTATCAAATGAACGTAAAGACAGCATTTCTTAACGATCCTTTGAAGGAAGAAGTCTATGTCACGTAGCCAGAAGGATTCGTCAATCCTCATTATCCTGACAAGGTGTATCGTCTCCACAAAGCACTGTATGGACTCAAGCAAGCTCCAAGGGCGTGGTACGACGAGCTCTCAAAATTTCTGGAATCCAAAGGTTTCTCAAAAGGTTCCATTGATCTAACTTTGTTCACTTATAAATATGGGGATGACATCTTGCTTGTGCAAATTTATGTTGATGACATTATTTTCGGGTCTACAAACCCAAAACATTCAAAATGGTTTGAAAAAGTAATGCACAGCAAATTTGAAATGTCAATGATGGGCGAACTAAAATTCTTTTTAGGAATTCAAGTTCACCAATCCCTAAGTGGTATCTTTATAAACCAAGCTAAGTATTGTCAAGAGATAATCAAAAAGCATGGTATGACCTCATGTGACCCCGTTGGGACACCATTATCAACCACATCCCTAGATGCTGACTTGGAGGGATTACCCATCGATCAAACGAGATATCGTTCCATGATTGGTTCCCTCATGTACTTGACAGCAAGCAGACCTGATATTCATCATGCTACATGTTATTATGCACGATATCAAGCACGACCCACTGAAAAGCACCTCAAGGAGGTTAAACGGATCTTTCGGTACCTCAAGAATACCATTCATTTGGGACTCTGGTATCCGAGGGAAACCGGTTTCTTTCTAACGGCCTATTCAGATTCTGATCATGCAGGGTGTCTTGATACACGAAAAAGTACTTCTGGTGGTGCACAATTTCTAGGTCAAGATAAGCTTGTGGGATGGTCTTCCAAGAAGCAGGATTGCACGTCACTTTCATCAGCCGAAGCGGAGTATGTGTCTCTATCTGCGTGTTGTGCTCAAGTTCTTTGGATGAGAACCCAACTCACGGATTATGGTTTCCACTTTGATAAAGTACCTATGTACTGTGACTCTAAGTCGGCCATAGCCATCTCCTGCAATCCGTTACAGCATTCCCGCACGAAGCACATCGATGTCAGATACCACTTCATAAAGGAACAAGTTGAAAGAGGTATCGTTGAATTATACTTTGTTGGAAAGGATTACCAATTAGCCGACTTGTTTACGAAAGCTCTGTCGAAAGATAGGTTTGAGTACCTCGTTAGGCAAATTGGTATGAGATGTTTGACTCCAGTAGACCTGGAGATTCTGGCAAAGGTGCCTGCTTGATTTATCTATCAAACATCAACTTGTAAATATCTTCGAAAAAGCAAAATACAAAAATATAAAACACATAAAAGCAAAACACAAAATTAAAAATCTTTCAAAATCCAAAAATATTCTTCTCGACATGTCTTTCAGTATGGATAATATGGACGTGCCTAGAAATGTCGCTCAATAACGACACGGGTGTGTACATAAAGCTCGAATGAAAGTTGTAAATATTTTTCAAAACATGTCATTTCTTCTTTTAATAAAGGAAATTGTCTATTTTGGACAAATATTTCTAAACAACGGGTAGAGAAATCTATCACGGGTTGAGCTTGTCACAAAACATTCAACGTTTTAAGCTCAACACAATGGCTTGTAATCACTTTCAGATTGCAACCCGGATCGATATTCACGGGGTAGTGTACGATTTAGTACCCTTACCCTCAGCAAAAGGAGAGAAATCTTCTTACACTTGAGTCGATTCGTCAAGACATTCAAAGTCTATGAACTCAAGTTTATGCTTTAGAAAAAACCTTTCGACAAAAAGAATTTATTTTTCAAAAAGCGTTGAACACAATTTTTTCAAGAATTTTTCAATGATATTCAAAATCTTTCAAAAATTGTGTGTTCAACAACTCCCATCCTCAAAAAGCGAAATGTGGATCATATCCTCACAATGACAATTCAATTGGATCTATTTTTGAGGGGGAGCATTTTAACTTCATGCAAAAGATTAACACATCTTTCTCCCAGAGATTTCAAGAGTATTTTTTCAAAATATATTTTAATCAAATTTGGTATCTCTAATATCAAAAGATTTTATATATTAGAGATAGGGGAGAAAATGTGATTAAAATTTGATCTAATATAAGACTCATGCACTTTAACTCCTACCTACATGTGCGAAACACTTTCGATTATCGATGCACATGTGAAGGGGGAGCATTTCTAAAACGACAAAACTAGCAAGGTGTTAAATGTTTTTCAAACACCTTGTTAGAATTTAAAGTGGTTTTCATGGTTACGATCAAATACCCACAACATCTTTAATTCACGACGTTATTGGTGTCAAAAGGGTGGTTAGGTTTAAGTCCTATGATCCAACCAGGGTGGTTAGGTTTAAGTCCTATGATCCAACCAGAACCGGAGGGATCTTCCCAGGGACAATCCAATAGATTATTAGAAGTCCTTAGGAAAGATGGAGTAGAATGTGAACGTAGCTGAATGCCGACTAAGTACTGATGCTAGCACTGGAACAATCACAACAAGGTGCTAGTAATGATGTCTTGGTAAGCATTGAAGGTGTTGAAGAATGAAAAAGAAATGTAAGGATAAAGGGTGTAAAGAAAGAAGCCCTCCATACTACTTAGGCAGAAACCGGGTCAACTCATCATGAAGACAAACTCATCATGGACCCAGTGATGTGAAGCACAACCCTTTCCTAGCTACTCAGGCTTCTCTCAAAAGAAGTTTGTTTTATTGTCACGGAGATCAACACGACTTCTATTGACTTTCTCACTCCGAGATAGTTGATATTGAATAGGTGGCATCTGCTCTAGCCTCCGACCACTAAAAGTGCACAAATAGAGTCTAGAGCCAAGAGATCAATCAAATCTCGTTAGGACACACGGATGAAGATCAACAGAGTCCTACGCTATATCCTTGCGATATTGCTAGAACACTCAGAGTGATACTACTTAGTATTCACAATGATGAGTGGAAATCCTTCCAGTGTTAACATCAAACAGCACTGCGGTAGGTCATATGCGAGATTCTTTATGAATTGAACATGTGTAAAACTGAAAAGCAACAGTGGTTTGATTCTTAATTGATTCAAACTCGTTTCAGGTTTCTACGCAATATCTTTGTGGTCTTGCCAGAACATTCAGAGTGATATTTATTAATATGCACAGTGACGAATGGAAATCCTTCTAGCGTCAACATCAAACAGTGCTACGGTAGGTAACTTGCGAGATTCTTATGAATCAAGCTTGTGTCAACTGGAAAGCAACAAAGGTAAGATTCTTAATGAATCAAACTTGTTCCAGGAATTTGAATTGACGACATTAATCAAGCGGATATTTATCCAATTGATTTACTCTTTATGTTCGCAGTCTTGCTTTGAGACGGTCGAGTAAAGAGAACGGCTAGTACAGCCACGAAACCCTGTCAAGGAGATTCTTAATTGAATCTACCTGATCACAGGTACAATATTTAATATCGTATAACGGTCTTCACCGACCGGAGGTAAAACGCTACCGATTTAGGACGAATGTCAAAGCCATTCTGTCCGTTTCTATGTTTTGTCTCGAGAAGGTGGCGTCACGGTGTACTCAGCAAAGTCAATGATTCAGAAACCACATACTCATGCCTAAAGACATATTCAACAATTAATAGTGTGAGCATGTGGATGAAGACACAAGATCGCAAGATGGCAAAGACAAGTCAAGGATGATTTGAAGATCTCAAGCTTAAAGACAAAGTCGAAAGACAACGACAATGGCTCAAAGATCACAACATGAAGGAACAAGACTACTATTACACGTTCAAGACTCATTTATGGCGAGATTAGTAATCTCTACAAATTTCCTAAATGACCAAGGTTTATGACCTCTCATTGGGGGAGACTGTTAGCCTCAAAATATTGAGCCAAACAAGAATGCTCGGTCATATGTTCATTATGTATCGTATTTTAGAACGTTGTAATAAGTAGTATATTAGTCGTGTTATTACGGGCTTAACTTTAAGCTAAGGTTCATTAATAAGTAACCAAAGCCCAAAAGGAAAGCCCGGCCCATGATCATATAGCCCATTAAGCTACATGTAAGCAAAGGCTATATAAACCCTTCCTAGCATGTTAGGAAGGGTGTTGGTCATTTCATTTTCTTCTAATCTAATATTCCACAAGTTTCACCAACCTTTTTCTCTCTATTTTCTCTCACTACTTTCTCTCTCTAAAATTCATCTCATATCTTCCTTTCTTTCTTTAATTCGTGTTCTATACATCATCATATATTAGGGACAACAAAATTCGTCTTGTAATTCTTCAATAAATTAGACTTGAGTTCTTCGGCTTTTAGTAAACTTCCGTCTTTTGACTTTTTTTTCGATAAATCTTCAGAATTGGTCTTGGACTTCCGTTCTTTTTGCACTCTTGATTTCTTGACTTCGTCTTTCGTCTTTTTCTTCGATAAAAGCCCGTGAATGCCCGTGTTTTCTCCACTTTTCACCTTTTCGTCCTAAATCACAACAAAAACACAAACCACACATAATTCCGACATTTACGACATAAAATACAAGTTTTGGCTCGGTTATTATGGTAGTTAAGTGGTAAAAAGGATGGGTGTTTACACACCTATCAGGTTATGATAATAGGACCCTTAATTATTATTCTGGAAAGAATTAGCCCCTAATTCCTAATAATTAAGGAATGCCTAATTGTGTTCTTGAGCTGATGAACACAAGTTTTGATCTTGTTTAAGGGTGGATTAAGTTTAAATTGTTGTTAAGGCGCCAAGGTTAATTTATTAATTAACCCGGGTGAGTGGAAAGGTGAGGTGGAGGGAAGGAGTGATGTGATTGGTGGAAGTGGTGAGTGGGGTGAGGTGGCAGCATGTGGTTGGTTAAGGTAAGTTTGGTTGTCTGCCAAGAATAACCCTCCTTCTCTTCTTCTCTTGTCTTTTCTCTTTAAAACTTTGTCAACGCCAAAATCCTTCTTAATAACTTTTCATTCTTTACACTTTTGCCCCAAAAAGTTTACTAAAATGATTTCAGGGGTAATTCTTGCCATATGGTGATTTTTGAAGGGCTAATTTGGTATTTTCTTCAATGGTAATGGTCTTGACTTTTATGATTGGCATTTTGGAGGACTGAAATTGCCAAGTCTTGTTTGATGAGGGACCATTCATGCCAAATGTTGAAAGTCAAGGGTCCTTTTTGTAATTTTGGGATTTTAAAAGGACCAAACTTGTAATTTCTTATACTTTGAAGGACTTCATGATATATTTGACTTTGTGGAGGATAATGGGTGACAATTTAGCTTTGTTGAGGGGCTAAACTTGCAAATTCTTCAAAGTGGAGGGCCCTTTTTGCAATTTTGACAAACTTTAGGGACCAATCTTGTAATTATGAAGATACAAGGGTATAAAGTGTCAACTCTTCCATATTGGAGGACTCTTCTTCATAATTCTTCAAGTCTTCAAGGGTTTTCTTGGGAAAATCTTCATTAGGGCTTGGTTTATTGTGCGGCTTCGTAACCCGTGTTCGTTTTTGCATGATTCTTGTGATCTTTTGTTATTTTCTCAATATCCGTACCTAAAATACATAAGCAACAAACACAAGCATATATATATGGGTATTTTGATGATAAAGCCCTTTTTGGACGATGAGACTATGTATAAAAGCAGTCTCATCATTCTTCATAGTTAATAAATTGATTATGAATTAAAAGGATTAAATAAAAGGTTAAGAATTAAGGATTACCAATGCGTAGATGTTAAGGTTATGAACACGACGTAAATCCTGTAGACCATCAAGATCAAAACACTTTTTCTTTCCCCTTTTTTCTTGTAACAGCCGGCGGCTAGACCTCCATGGAGGCTAGGGTTTTCTTGTTGATTTATTTAAAATAATAAATGAAAGTTATTAAGCCTTTTCCTGTGTTTTTTTATTTTTCATCATGGGTCGGGCTTTGGGCCCTTGTTTCCTTTCTTCTTAGCCACGGAAAACTACTAGCCAACACTAATTTATGTTTTGATTTTCGTGCTTAATTAATAATCGTATGCGTTCGTGTTTTACTATCGTGTTTTATTTCTTGTCATGCTATAAATATTATAAGTAATATTTATCGTGTACTAATAATTTATTAAATACTTGTATTTAATATTCGTGAGACATGTCGTGTGTTATAATTGGGAAGATTTATTTTATTCGTGTTTTCGTGTATTTACTGTTCATGGTATTATAATGCGGGTTTTACAGATAGGGTACTGACAAGTGTAAAAGGACTTATGTCGTAATACTTAGAATAGGCTAAGACAAGATTGTACACTGTACCAATAAGACAAGAATTGGACATAGGAAATTCTTTGTCTTATAACTACCTTTACTTCTATAAATAGGATGGTTGTAAAAGGAGAGCAATAAGTTTGTGCACTAAATACTTTAGACATTCACAAACAAAGTTTCTCTCCTCCAAATACGATCAAAAACTTGAGTTCTAAACTCTCGTTGATAGAATCGTCAGGCTTAGCAATCGTTAGGATTAGACTAGCTTGTTAGTGAGGAGATCACCAAAACACACATTGTCTATTCAATCCCTATTGTAGCTTCACATACAATAGGGTATAATTCTTTAATAAAGCTAAGAGTTAATCATTGAAAACCTTTGTTTTATTTACATTACATTGTGTTTATTACATTACTTAACCATGGGTTAGGTCTATACTTAGTATTCTTAAGTATAACACTAATTATAAGGGACCAACAATTATAATCAGTATATTGTTTTTTATACTTGTACATTTAATTACATTGCTTGAAATATTGTTTACCAAGGGTTTTTAGGTGGTGATCTAGACTATTATGTACAATTACTTGTACTTAGCTTTGTATGGTTTGTTCTTGCCATTCTTACGTATTATTATGTCTTCAAAGTATAGTTTACAACTTGTTTATATTCCATAATGACTTATTCATATGTATTCTCCATTCAAAGTTTACCATTCTTGAGTTTACAACTCATTTATAGGGATTCTAGGGTTTCTAAGGAAATTTAGGGCATCAGAGTTACATTTGAGATGTTCTTATCAATATTGAACTTATTATATCACCTTTAGATCTTAGACTTGATATATACATTGTATTGACAACATATAGGAATATGTTGTAATGGCAGTTCAGGTTGTGAGAAGCAGTTCATCTTACCAAGTAAGGTACAGAAAGCGAAAATTTCAAGCCAAATTTTCATATTGAGACAATCATAGCTTATAGCATAGATGTGAAATTTGAGGATTGTCACAGTCTCTCCCCCTTAAAATAATCTCATCCCGAGATTATAAGGGGAACATAGCATATCAAGGATAGCTCGTGGGTGTTCAAATTCTTTCTTAGAATTTTATCCACATATCAAGAAAATTACTGTTGGTATTTAGTTTCAAATCAATCATTTAGTCACATAAATGATTCTTTGATTCCGAAATATGAAAAGGATTGTGATTATTACTGAGTTCTTTGGAAACTCAAGTCAATATGTCACTGCTCAATTCAAAATTTTGAATTGATTATAGCATTTTTTTTAAATCAATTTGGGTAATTGATAGAGAAAACATCCTTTTCACATAGATACTATTTAAAATGGTATAGTTTCTCATTTACAATGAGAAATTTTCATCAAAATAATCTCTTGGATTATCTTAAATCACCATTTTAATCCAGCGGATACCTAATTATCACAAGTCAACGCTCTACGAAGTTCTATTATAATCTTTCCAATAGTTTCGTGAACTAATTTGGGTTTCGTAAGTTGAAAATCTCCAACTTTAGCCCAGCAAATACTTAAACTCTAGCATGGAATCTATTTTTACACGGGAAAATTTTACCAATGTTAAGTGTCCTTCCAAACTTTATAAGACATACAGGAAGTATATAGTTTAGTATCTAGATAGTTCTTTAACATATCACCTTGGTATAACACACAAATTTTGAGTATACTTTTAGGATCAAGATGTGAAACACTCTAATAACTAGATTTTACTTAGTTATGAAAGTTCGTTTTCTCGGTGTCTTAACGAATTAATTTCCGGTTCAATGTGCGACTCAATTGTCTTTTGGTGATCAAGAGGATGGTTTGTTCGATTATCTACTTTTAAACTAAAAACAAATAAATGTCGTTGAGTAAAATAAGAACTTCTAAAAGTTTAAACTACAAAATAAAAGCTTGCAATCTTTGGAAATTAAAACGTAAATGATTAAAAACTTGAAAACTTGTTTAAAATAAACTAAGTAAAAATGGCGGGGAAAATTAAATTTGAAATCTAAGAAAAACAAAACGAAAGCCTGAATCCGATCGCAATGCGATCGCACTAAAACAGTAATCCAAATCGCACTCAGTGCGATCGCAACCAAGGAGTTAGATCGTACTCAGCAGTACGATGGGTAGGGGTGATCATACTCACCGATCGCAACCACGATCGCAACAGGTGGATCGTGGTCTGGATCGTGGACTGGTCGTAACAAACAAAATCGC
The DNA here is from genome assembly GCA_025667525.1 of Glebionis coronaria. Classification (NCBI taxonomy): domain Eukaryota; kingdom Viridiplantae; phylum Streptophyta; class Magnoliopsida; order Asterales; family Asteraceae; genus Glebionis; species Glebionis coronaria. Next base: position 358,848 of record JANFOE010001735.1, read on the forward strand.
GATCAATGCGATCGCGACTAGAGATCGTGACACACCATCGCACCCACAGATCGGACTGGGTGATTAAAATGATGGATCGTACCAGGGAAGAATGAACAAATCGTAATCTATGCGATCGAAGTCAAGTGATCGTACCAAGCAAAACCTTCTAAGGTGGAAATGCTGTCCAAAGAGAAAATAAGCTAAAACGAATAAGCATTAACTATGATAAGCACTTACCAACTTGGAAAAGAGTAAATAAGCACGAAATCGAAACCTTTATGAATACTAAACTTGGGACTTTATAAACCGAACATCAAATCAATAAAACGTTTTAGAAAGCTTAAAAGTAAATAAGCCAAAATACAAATAAGCCAATAAGCACCAAAGAGCTTAGAGCTTAAACGTATACGAGCTTATGTAGGAACAAGGAGATAAACTCTCTAACTACACAACATAAAAATCAACACGGAACAAGGATGTTTCAGATCAAAAGTGAATAAAAATCAAGAAATTTAGAAAGAGATTAAAGAACAAAAAGCTTAACTTGAATTAGATTAATGAAATCCAAATACAAGAATGATTCAAACCTTAAACTTAAAAGAAAAAGATGAAACTTAGTGAGAGAAAGTTGGGAACTTTCTATCTCTAAAAACTAGAAAGGAAAATGAAAACTAAAACTAGCTAACCACCCTCCTAATGTGATTACGAGGGTATTTATAGGGAAAATGGGGAGTGCATGTGTGGTGTGCTTCCTTCTTTCTTTTCTTCTCGACTCGATTTAAATCTTTGTCTTTTCTCGACGTCGTCTCGGGATTTGTCGATGTTATTTGAACTCATCTTATAATTTTCATCTTATAATTAGACTTGAGTTCTTCGACTTCTTTAAACTTCCGTCTTTAGACTTTTTCTTTGATAAATCTTCAGAATAGGCCTTGGACTTCCGTTATTTTTGCACTCTTGATCTTTTGACTTCGTCTTTTCTCGTTTTCTTCGATAAAAGCCCGTGAAAACCCGTGTTTTCTTCCTTTTTCATCTTTTGGTCCTAAAACACAATAAAAACACAAACCACGCATAACTCCGATTTTTACGACATAAATTACACGTTTTGGTCTTGTTATTATTGGAAATAAGTTGTAAAAGGATAAGTGTTTTCACACTTATTAAATCCCCTACACTTGACCATTGCAATGCCCTCATGCAATGCATTAGTTTTAAAGCACGGTTTACATTTTCCATCATAAATAACCCACCTTGGCCTGTATTAAATACTAAACATTTAAGGAAAATTGAAAGATAGAAACAAGTAAATAAATCAAAGACTTACATTGGGTTTTGACTGTCATGAACGTTTATCATCCTCAAGTTTCACGTTCCCCAAACCAAGCTTACAAAAGAGATCATTGTTATTATAAGTTAGCAAACTAACACGAATTCATGTGGCCCAATTATTCACTTAGACTCCCTTATTCCTAGTTGTATATCTTATATTTTATTATTGTCTGAATAATCACGAGGATGCATTGTTGACTTTTTTGATAGTTATTTAGGCTGAAAATAAAGTAGGACGATTTAATCAACAGTTAGCTAAAGGACAAAATCTTTTAAAACTGCGTCTCAGGACCTCATAAAGTTCATATCTTGGCATAACTCGCTTCACGATTTGAGACCTTTCTCGGACCGATATTTGGCAGCGACTACATACTTCGAATCTTGAGAGACGTTCATGAAATAATGGTCTTCTCTTCATAATAGGAATTTCTTCACTTTGAACTTTTTGAGAGATTCTTCATATTTGGACCACGACTTCTTCATTTTTCTCCAATCTTTATTTTGGACTATGATATACAACGATCCGCCTCCTTTTAGGACTTGGATCTATTTATCCTCATACCTTGTCAGGGCCTTTTTGGATAGACTTCTCCATGATCTTTTGGAGAGTTTTTGCTTTTCGTCGTGTGTCTCGATCCTTCATATTGATTTTCAATAAATGATTCTTCACATCACTTTTGGATTTTAGCAACAAAATGTAGCCCTCAAGCCTTGTTAGGGCCTTTTCAGACTCGCCAATCTTTGCATCCCGCTTCAATAAGTTATGCCTTGGCTATGAACTCTAATTAATACCGAGCAACTTTTAAATGATCATGGGCTAGAAGCTAAGTAAATTTTCAAATCGTGCAACCTTATTTATTGCAGATAAAGTTATTAACAAGCGATGGGAGAAAAAGCTTATAATCAACTCACATAAATTCACGAAAGAATACCAAACTTATAATTGACTCTATCATCTCTCGTTCTCCACAATTTAAAATCTCAATGAATGAGACTCGTGGATGCTTAGCCAATTAAATCAAAGTTTTCGGTTTTCGAGTCATCTATAGGATCTTGCAAACTCTTAGACTTTTTCAAGTTTAGAATTCGCATTTTAAAGTTCCCTAGATAAATGACTCTCTAGGGTCAATTATAGGAACTTGCGAAAAGTTCTAGTTCTTAACCCGTGAGAGTTAAGACTTTCGCGTTTTAAAGTTCCCTATATAAAAGCCTAGCAAAACTTGACCTAAACACGTTAAGGAGACTAGCTAGAGTAAACTTAGATAAGTAAACTCGGGTTGAGTCAAAATATTCACGAATTTGAACAATTTAAAACCACTTTATTAAACTTTTATTTTTAGCAAGGAAAGTAATAACGATAGCAAAGGAAAACTACAAGGCCAAAATAGATTAAAATTTTTGAAAAATGTCAAAAAATCGAGTTTTCCGGTTAAATGGAGGGCAAATTTATGGAAAAGACCACTTACTTCGATAGAAGTCCCCCTACACTTGATATAAACATTGTCCTCAATGTTTAAGCATGTGGGAGTAAACTCCCCTACATTTATGAGATTGTGCACTTTGTTTAAGTCTTACTAAGGAAAGGACAACTATGGTGATTTCAATGCGAACATATAAGATATGAAATATTGAATCACGATAGTTTAGGATAGAACCAGGAAGACGGGAACACGGAATCACAGTTCGTCAAAAGTCATCGAGGTGTACATTGAAGCTTGAATCCCTGCAGAGAAGAAGAAACAAGACAACAAACACATACGGGGCTCCCCCTACACTTATTATGAAAATGGTAAAGGATAGATCAACGGGTTGCCTCCCGAGAAGCGCTTGTTTTGGTTCACCGAGTCACGAGCCTGACTCGACCCAAAACTAGTTCATGGGAAATGTGGTGAGGGATGGAATCATCTCATGAGAGATGTCCACACCAAAGTACAACTTCAAACGCTGGCCATTCACCTTAAAATTGGGCCCATTTGGCTGAGAAAGCTCAATGGTGCCATATGGAAAGACTTTGGCGAAGGTGAATGAACCAGACCAACGGCTCTTCAACTTGCCCGAGAAGATCTTCAACCGGGAGTTAAAAAGTAAGACTTGATCACCAACTTGGAACTCTCGGTTCTTAATCCTTGCATCATGGATGATCTTTGTCTTCTCCTTGTAGATCAATGAGTTCTCGTAAGCTTCATTCCTTAGTTCATTTAGCTCATTGAGTTGAATCTTGCGAAGATCACCGGCTTTGTTGATGTCGAAGTTAGCCCACTTCAAGGCCCAGTAAGCCTTATGTTCTAGCTCGATAGGGAGGTGGCATGCTTTCCCGTACACAAGACGATAAGGTGTACAACCAATCGGGGTCTTATAGGCGGTACGCAAAACCCACAAAGCATCATCTAATTTATCGGCCCAAGAGGCGCGATGCTCTCCCATAGTACGCTCCAGAATTCGCTTCAATCCACGGTTAGATATCTCAGCTTGACCATTTGTTTAGGGATGATAGGCGGTGGAAAGACGGTGATTGACACCATACTTACCCATGACTCTTGCGAATTGATCATTGCAAAAATGAGTCCCGCGGTCACTGATGATAGCACGAGGAACACCGAATCGAGCAAAAAGCTGCTTCAAAAAGTTCACAACCACCCTCGCATCGTTCGTAGGAAGAGCCTTGGCTTCAACCCATTTAGAAAACGTAGTCAACGGCTACGAGGATGTACTTGTTCCCTTTAGATGATGGAAATGGCCCCATAAAGTCGATGCCCCATACGTCAAAGATTTCACATTCTTGTATGAAATTTTGAGGCATCTCATCTTTATGTGTGATCTTGCCTTGTATTTGGCAAGCATCACAATGTTTAACCATTTCGTGAGCGTCACGATAAATGGTGGGCCAATAGAATCCAGGGTCGAATACTTTCTTCGCGGTGTAATTGGGACCAAAGTGACCACCGGTGGGTCCTTTATGGCAAGCGTCAAGGATTTGTACCGCTGCTGGCCCATCAACACATCGACGAATGACAAGATCCGCATATTGTTTGAAAAGGTAAGGGTCGTCCCAGAAATAATGTTCAATATCTTTGAAGAACTTTTTCTTTTGTTGGGACGTTAACCCTTCCTTGAGAATTCCACCCGCTAAGTAGTTTGCAATATCCGCAAACCACGGGGTGTCATCAAGATTGGAGTTGATAGACATTAAGGCCTCAAGGGGAAAAGAGTCATTGATCTCTTGATTCGGATGATCCCCTTGATAAGGATCCTCAAGTCTACTTAGATGATCCGCGGCTAGGTTGTCGGCTCCCTTCTTGTCACGAATTTCAATATTTAATTCTTGAAGGAGCAAAACCTAACGAAGAAGTCTTGGCTTAGAATCTTGCTTAGTCAACAAGTACCTCAACGCGAAATGATCGGTGTACACGATGGTGGTAGAAAGGACAAGATAGGGGCAGAACTTTTCAAAAGCATACACTACAGCTAAAAGCTCTTTTTCGGTAGTGGTATAATGCAATTGAGCCCCCGTCATTGTCTTGCTAGCATAGTGGATTGGTTGGAAGTGTTTGTTCACTCTTTGGCCCAAAACCGCTCCAATAGCAAAGTCGCTAGCATCACACATCAATTCAAAAGGTAGCTCCCAGTTAGGGGTAACCAAGACCGGTGCCTTAGTTAGCTTATCCTTAAGAAGATTGAAGGATTCAAGACACTCTTTAGAAAAGATAAAAGGAGTATCTTTTTCCAAGAAGTGGGTTATCGGGCAGGCGATTTTAGAAAAATCTTGAATGAATCGACGATAGAAGCCCGCATGACCAAGGAAACTTCTCACACCCTTCACGGTTGAAGGTGGAGGTAATTTTGCTATGAAATCAACTTTAGCATGGTCTACTTCAAGATTGGCTTTGGAGATTTTATGTCCAAGCACAATGCCTTCTTTTACCATGAAATGGCATTTTTCTCAATTCAGAACAAGGCGAGTGTCTTCACACCGCTTAAGCATGGCAAGAAGAGAAGGAGTCACCATAGACCGAGAAATCATCCATGAAGACTTCCATAGTTTCTTCAACCATATCATGGAATATAGCCATCATACACCTTTGGAAAGTCCCAGGAGTACTACATAAGCATAAAGGCATTCTTTTATAAGCAAATGTTCCGTAAGGACAAGTGAATGTGGGTTTCTCTTGGTCTTTGGGATCGATGGGAATTTGAAAATACCTGGAGAAACCGTCTAAAAAGCAGTAATAGTCATTACCCGCTAGACGTTCAAGCATTTGGTCCATGAAAGGGAGGGGAAAATGATCCTTTCTCGTAGCATCATTGAGTTTACGATAGTCTATACAAACTCTTCACCCTGTAACAAGACGAGTAGGAATTAACTCATTGTTTTCATTGGGCACAACGGTGATTCCGCCTTTCTTAGGCACACAATGGACGGGACTAACCCATGGTGAATCCGAGACAGGGTAGATCATTCCCGCATCAAGAAGTTTGATAACCTCTTTTTTGATAACGTCATGGATCTTGGGATTCACCCTTCTTTGGGTTTGAATAGTGGGTTTAAAGTCGTCCTCCATGAGAATTTTATGTGTGCAAAAGTGAGGATAAATTCCACGAATATCGGAGATTTTCCAAGCAATCGCTTTCTTGTGATTCTTCAGCACGGCGATAAGTCGAGATTTTTCTTCCTCTTTCAAGTCCTTTGCGATGATGACGGGTGACTTCTTGTTGTCTTTAAGGAAAACGTACTCGAGATGAGACGGTAGGTCCTTAAGCTCTAAATCCGGAGGATTTTTGATGGAAGGCGTAGTCAAATTCGGTTCATAGATAGAGATATCCTTAGGAGATGGTGGAGAAATATGGTCCTCATTGAGAAGTTTCTTAATGGTACGAATGTCTTCATCCCAATTGGAGGGAGAATCGTCATATTTCAAGTCCACATCTCCCAAAGTTGCTTCAAATTCTTTCAAGATGAAATCACTTTTTCCGAATGGAGTTAGTGATGGAGCGATAGAGGCAACGGTTTCAACGATGGGTAGAGAAAAAGAACCACTTTTACAAGCGTCTTTGAAATGTTCTTCACAAGCTTCATCAAGAACGTCAATGAAATTAACGCTCTCGTTTTCAGAAGGCTGCTTAGAAAGTTTACCCATGTTGAAGACGATTTTATCATCACCAACTCTCATGATTAATTCGCCCGCAGCTACATCAATGAGAGTGCGACCGGTCCTCAAGAATGGACGTCCAACGATTAATGGAACACGGGTGTCCATCTCTTAGTCAACGACAACAAAATCCGCCAGAAAGGTGAATTTGTCGACACCAACGAAGACGTCCTCGGCTATCCCCACTGGATAAGCAACCATACGGTTAGCTAATTCCAAAGTCATTAGTGTGGGGACTAGCTCAGGTAGAGATAATTGTTTCCAAACGCTTAGAGGCATTAAGTTGATACTAGCACCTAGATCGGCTAGGGCCATACAATTCTCTACCCCAGGGAAGTTGCAAGGAATGAGAAAACGACCGGGGTCTCCTAACTTAACTGGAAGTTTTCTCAAAAGAACGGCATAACAATTCTCATTTAATTGGGTATTGGCGATGTCGAGCAATTTTTCTTTATCACTTAAAAGATACTTAAACATCTTAGCATATTTAGGCATGTGAGCGAGAGCCTCAGCAAAGGAGATATTGGAATTCAGTTGTTTAAACATTTTGAGAAAGTTAGAAACATGAATATCATCTTTGTTCTTCAACTTCTCTTTTCTCAACCTTGAGGGATAAGGTATATTGGGTTGAGAAGAAGGCTTTGGAAAGGAATTATCACTCACATCCTTAGGTGGTGGAGGGGTGGAAGTAGAAGGTGGAGGGACCGGTTTTGGAACCGAAGGTGTGGTATAAACTTGAGGTATCGGTGGGACATAAGGTGCAGACGAAAGCATAACGGGTGGTATATCACAAGTAGAAGGAATCTCGGGTCCTTGGTTAGTTGGTGAAGAAGAAGGTTCAACGATGATCTTACCGCTCCTAGTAGTGATGGCATTAACGTTGGACCTAGGATTGGTCACGGTGTTAGAAGGGAGAGTACCTTGGGGTGGGCCTTGGGGATTAATGGCTTGAAACATTAGCATAAATTTCTTATCACTCGATTCTTGCATAGCAGTCATGATTTTCTCATGTTCACTCAACTTATCAGTCAATTTTAAAAGAGCCAAGTCCACTGAAGGGGAATTCGTGTTTTGCCCTTGATTTTGAAAACCTTGGTTTGGATATTGTTGTTGATAAGCATTGTTATTATTAAAACCTTGGTTAAAGTTGTTATTTGGAAACCCTTGGTTTTGCCCATTAAAAGCCCCTTGATTTTGACTATTAAAATTTCCATGATTTGAGTTATAATTCCTTTGATTACTAGAAGAATTCCCTTGGTAGTTACTTCTTTGGCCTTGGTTCCTTGGTGGGTATTGTGTGTTGTTCAATTGAGGTGGTGGTGGTCTATTATGGGATTGAAAACCGGGTGGTGAAAGAAAGTTATTCGGACGATAACTAAGCAAATTGCGGTCACCTTGAGGACGTACTTGATAGCCTCCCATAGAAAAGTTACCGTTGGCGGCATACACATTTTACAGATTGTCTTGAGTATAAGGACAATCGGTTATGAATGTGAATCCCCGCAAATCTCACAAGACGTGGCTACAGCTTTAGCTTGTGGAAATTGGTTAGTGGCTAAAAATTCAATCTTTTTGCTCATTTCGACTATTGCGCGGGACATTTCGGTAATATCAGGGTTTGAAGAAGTAGAAGAAACATTGACTCTCTGATTGGATCTTGAGGATGCGGATGAATCCCAATTTTTGTAGTGAGTGGTCATGTTCTCAATCAGCTCTCTACATTCCTCAGGTCTTCTCTTCATGAATGTACCACCGGTGGCAGCATTAATCGTATCCCGATCACGAAAAGTTAACCCAATGTATAAGGTATCAATCAATGTAACGGGGAGCATGTTGTGGTTCGGACAATGGTCTATCAAGTCATTATAACGTTCCCAAGCATCAAAAAGTGACTCATCAGGTTCTTGAGTAAATCCACTGATTTGGTTGCGAAGACTAGTGATCATGGATGATGGAAAGTAGCGCGACAAAAAGTGTTGAGTCATGTCATTCCATGTATGAATTGAGTTTTTGGGAAGACGATCAAACCATTTCTCGGCATGATCGGATAAAGTGTGTGGAAAAAGGCGAAGAAAATCCATGGAAGCACCGGGAAGTTTCATGCTTTGGGTGACGGTAATGAACTTGTCAAGATTTTTGTTGGCATCATCACCCGGTAATCCACTAAACGGGCAAGCGTTTTGAACTTGCTGGATCATGTGATGCTCTAACGAAAATTCAGGAGCCGTGATTTGCATCGGCCCAATCGGTCCTCCGCGTTCGTTCATGGTTGGTTGACAAAGTTCCTCCATTGTTCGTAAATCAGGTAGGGGAACATTGTTTTTGTTGTTATTCAAATTGGGTAGAGGCGGGTTGTTATTGTTGTTATGCACACCAGCCATATCTAAATTTTCACGAGTCTCGGGCTCAGAAATTTGAAGATCTAGTACACATACACCTGCAAAAGAAAAAGATACTAAAGAAACAGAGAATATATATATATATATATATATATATATATATATATATATATATATATATATATATATATATATATATATATATATATATATATATATATATATATATATATAATCTTTTTGGTGCAAAACTAAAAGAAATGCTTTTTATAGTTTTTAATGTTTCTGTATTTTTGAAAATTTTATATTTATTTATTTTATTTATTTTATTTTATTTTATTTTATTTTATTTTGATTTTTGAAAATTTTTAAGCAAGAAAAATAACGTTCCTAAAAGAACGGATCCCAAAGTTCAATGCGTCTCTCACTAAAAACCGTTAATCTTAACAAAAAGAGCCGGCAGCGGCGCCATTTAATAACTAGATTTTACTTAGTTATGAAAGTTCGTTTTCTCGGTGTCTTAACGAATTGATTTCCAGTTCAATGTGCGACTCAATTGTCTTTTGGTGATCAAGAGGATGGTTTGTTCGATATCTATTTTTAACTAAAAACAAATAAATGTCGTTGAGTAAAATAAGAACTTTTAATAGTTTAAAATACAAAATAAAAGCTTACAATCTTTAGAAATTAAAACGTAAATGATTAAAAACTAGAAAACTTGTTTAAAATAAACTAAGTAAAAATGGTGGGGAAAATTAAATTTGAAATCTAAGAAAAACAAAACGAAAGCCTGAATCCGATCGCAATGCGATTGCACTCAAACAGTAATCCAAATCGCACTCAATGCGATCGCAACCAAGGAGTTAGATCGTACTCAGCAGTACGATGGGTAGGGGTGATCGTACTCATCGATCGCAATCATGATCGCAACTAGAGATCGTGACACACCATCGCACCCACAGATCGGACTGGGTGATTAAAATGATGGATCGTACCAGGGAATAATGAACAGATCGCAATCTATGCGATCGAAGTAAAGTGATCGGACCAAGTGTTGGGAATAAAATATAGTCAGTCCACTTGAGCGCTGCCAAGAGGAAAACAAGCGTTGTTGAAAAGAAAAAACGCTGACAGATCAAGCGTTGACAAGAAGAAGTCAAGCGTTGATAGGTTGAGGACAAGCACTGATGGAAAGATTTAGTTTACGCGTATATTGTTTCTAGTTTGTTTCTAGTAAAGTTAAGTTCAACATTGTATTTTCTATAATTATCTTTACCTAGAATAATTGATACGTAGACTCTTGTACAAGGCTTCTTATGTCTATAAAAGAAGATCTTTAGGTTATTGTTCAATATAAGTTTTCATACGTTAAACACTTTCATTGTAAGCAAGTTCGTTATATTCAATCAAGTGAAAGTTTGTTTACATCTTTGTGTGTTCTTGTTTAAGTGTTAATTCCACATAACACTTAGATTACTTTATACATAAACGAAGTTTCTCTACGTGTATAACTTGATCTAATCTCGTATACACAAAGCTAAATCGATCTAAGTTTGGGATCAACAAGTGGTATCAGAGCTTGTTGAGAAACTTTTGATCTTAAAGAACACAAGAACCCTAAAATCACCAAAACCCTAATTTTCACAAAACCCTAAAAACATCATGTCCAATCCAGAAGAAAACCCCTCCTCCTCAAACCCTAGCATCAAGATTCCCATGCTTGATGCAAACAACTTTGAGCTATGGAAGTTCAACTTTGAGCAATATCTGGGAATCTATGACTACACTCTCTGGGAGATTATTGAATATGGAAACACATTTAATAAAGCTCAAAAGATTGTTGATGCCATTGCTGCAAGAACTGCTGTTGCTGGATGTCTAGAAACAGATAAGAAAGAAAAACCTGGTGATGGTAGAGCTGTGTCTGTTGAAGACATAGCAAAGAAATGGGTTGATATGAAAACCCAAAACATTCTGAAACTCTCTTTGGGACAAGAGAATCAGCATAAATAGAGAGGTTATGAGTCTGCAAAAGATCTTTGGGCAGCTCTTGAAGTTGCATATGGTGGTAATGAGGATACTAAGGAAGAGAAGAAGAAGCAACTCATGCATGAGTATGCTATTTTTAAGTCTCAACCTAATGAGAAGCTTAGCAGTGTGAGAAGCAGACTGCTTGACATTACAAGCAAGTTGTCCTTCATGGGGACACAAGTTGGTGATGTTGACATTATTGCCACCTTTCTTAAAAGCCTTGGTGATGCGTGGAAGATTTAGGCAAGATCTATTCTTGCCAATAACACTCACAAAATTTCTACTTTTGATGATATCTACAACAAACTGAGGCTGTTGGAGAATGAAACTCTTTTGGAGCATGGAAGTAAGTCTACCAATATAAACATGGCCTTCTTCTCATATAGTGAGGGCCAACTTGATCAGAAGGACTCTTACACACACCCAGTTACTGGATCAACATGTGTCAACGCTGGAACATATCCCGTCAACGCCTCACATTCAAACGCTAACACATACAAAAGTGACTCTCCAAGAGTTAAGCCTGCTGGTTTAGATCTGGATACTATGTGTGCATACATTGCTTCCTTGCCCAATTGTTCAGTGATTACATATGAGGACCTTGAGCAAATAAGTGATGAGCACTTGGAGGAGATGGATATTAAGTGGAATATGGCTCTTGCTAGTATAAGAGCAAACAGGTGGAATAGAAGGTTTAAGAAGAAGATGACCTTTAATGCAAAGGACACTGCTGGATTTGATAAAACCAAGGTTGAGGGCTACAATTGTCATCGTATAGGGCACTTCATGAGGGAATGCAGATCTCCAAGAAGATCTGATGCTGGCAAACCCTCAAGCCAAGTTGTTAAGGCTCAGGATCCTAAGGCCATGGTGGCAGTGCAAGAAATTAATGGTATTAGATGGGATTGGAGCTATTTGGCTAAGGATGGGGAAGAGGATAAAGCTTTGGTTGCTGAGATAGAAGAAGAAGAGCATGTTCAATATGCTCTCATGGCACACTCCTCCTCTTCATCAGATAATGAGGTATACGATGATGCTTTTTGTAGTAAGGGTTGTCGTTTAAATACTGAAAAACTTAACAAAGAGATTTTAAGATTGTTAAGTGATGTGAGTACTGAGAGATACAAGTTGTCTAACTACCAAATTGCACTGACTCAAACTGAAAAGACAGTTGTGGAGTACAAGAAAATGGAATTTGATCTAAAAGATAAAATTAATATCTTAAAACATGATTTATGTAACACCCCCAAATTTATACAATTCAATACAGCGGAAGACTCGTTGGTGTTATGGGATAGCACATTACTCACATCATAGACAACGCATAAAAATCGCGTCGTTTAATAATAAAGAATTTTCCATTCATAAATATCAAATTTTTACATAGGTCCCAAGTCATTGTATTTCATACAGGTTTTACAAAGCATTTGAATGGAAAATTATTATTTAAGTGCGGGCCATGAATTCTTGTTGTCTTCCCGAGAATTACCTTCAAGTACCTAAGATAAAACATGTTAAAAGAAAAGGTCAGCGAAAACGCCGAGTGAATTCATAGAGTTTAATGAAATCCATCAATATAACATCGGTATAAAATTATTAACGAAAATCATTTTGTACAAATCATTGTAATAGTCCATAAAATCGCCAAAGTCATTTTATATAAATCCTTATCAAAATCATAATATAGGCTTTCGCCTTCAAAATCATTATACGAACCATTGTCGTTAAAAACATCATACAATACGTTTTATAACGTTGTATAGATTAAATAAAAACCGTTATATGAATATGGTTATATAAAACCAAAACACGAACATAATATCAATGATAATACCCTGTATTGCTAGTCAGGCAATATATCGTAATTCAATGCATAAAGCAGTATTTCGTTAATTGGATTATTATAAGCCGCATGACATTGTTACCTTACTAAACCAAACAACGGGTAGCTATCCCGAAACTCATTTGCCCATCTAAATTAGCGTTTCGTCACAATAATCACGCTTGTGTAAATCTTCTCATACATAAATTTGCTTACCAATCAATGTGGCACGACGGGGATCAACCGTCAAGGCGCGAACTGGGGTGATCATCCCCAAATAGTACTATTATATGCATAAGCGTCTACCAAATCCCGGTAGTTCACAATTCATGCTAATGGGACTTTTAGTGACATAACCTAACTTTAATAATCTATTTCATTTCATCTATCGGGTCATTTAATCATTCATCGGGTCATACAATCATTCGGGTCCAAATCAATAAACAGACAATCGGGACAACTAGTGTCCTATTTCATAAAAAATAACATGTTATCTCCCTCGCGGGTTTATAAAACATTTCATAAAAACATTCAAAAGAGTGCGAGGCTATGAACTCACATTGATGTGGGAAAGCGGGTTATCGGCAATTCGGATGTACGGTATGTGCTTCAATCACGGAAACCTAGACAAATAATACTCGTCTTAGACTCTTGTCCAATGAATTTATCAAAAAAATAATTATGTATACATATGATGATTTTATATATATAATGATGATCAAGTGGGTTTATACATCTTTACTCATTCATTATAGTGTTTATGTGTTGGTAATTTTCAAGACAAGTTACACTAGTTCAACTTGTTTACATTTTAAAGCCCAATGGGCCTATACAAGCACAATACTATTCATTAGCCCAATTATACTTTTATTGTCAGTATTATACTTTATATGTTGGGTCCAAATGGGTTAATCCCAATAAATAAGTTTATAAGTGTTTTACCAAATTAGTCGGGTTTATTGTCTATGAAGGCTACTTTGGCCCGTTAATGTCTATATGTTGTAAAGCTCGGGTTTTATCGATTTTTACTTGTTATATATGTTTATATATCAGTATGTGAGTTTATAAAGTTTACATTAGATGGGTCCAACCGTCTAAGTTTTATTTAACAAAAACGTTAATCTTTCGGTTTTAGCCGAAAAGACGTAAAACTTAGTATATAGTTTTTATAACTTATAAAACTTACCAAACTACCATTTTTATATAATGTCCATTTATTTATCCTTATGCATTTTTATATAAATGAAATATATAAGTTAGTGGGTTTTAATTCATATTTTATACTATATTAGTTTGAGTGCTTATATAATAATATTAAACATTAATTTCACAAAATCAGTCCTAAAAATCTAGTTTACTAAAATGATCATATCTAGAGTTATACATGGAGATAGAACCCCAAATTTTTATCACAGAAACTACATGATATGTGATTCATTTTATTTCCTTATAGGTACTGATGAATCAACCTTTAAGTATTTTATAAATTTTGTCCAAACAGTGTACTCGGATTTGCACTCTAAACTTGTTTTGATCATATCTCACTCATTTTTATGATTCCATTGCATGGACAACTCTCACATGTGTACAAGTATCAGTACTCACTGTATATTAATTCATATATACTATTTTATCAGTTCATCATATGGTTATTTACTGTTTTTATACAGCCTACTAAATTAAGCAAGATTAACCATTTTTACATATGGTTTTTGATCTTTTTACCCATGTTTATCAATACCAAATCCCCACACAATACTTTTATCATCATATATTCATCATATACATATACAATAGGAAAGAAAATACATGATTACATAATCAAAATAAAAAGAAGGATGAGAAGAATGATCCTTATACCACCATAGTGATGAAAATGTGAGGTTTATGAACAAGGCTTGGATTTTGATGGCAAAACTTGTGATATACCATTATCAACTTCAAGATCACCTATCTTCATGAATCATCTTGTGGAAAATCAGCCCTTGACTCCTTTTAAAACTTCTTTCTAGATGTTAAAATCACCACCAATCTATAGAGCTTTAAAAGGGCTTCATCATATGTGTGAAAAACACATGATTTCATGGTTAAAATTGATCAAATGTTTAACACCCGAGAATTTTTCGTGCTTTAAATAATAATAAATTATATTAGTTATTATTCAAAATTCATTTTTGTAGATTACTAAACTTGTTGGTTTTGAAAACGGGACATATTTTGTAAAATCTGAAAGAAAAAAAAATTGCAGCGTCTGCGTATCGACACAGTAAAAATTAAACCTTTATATTTAAATGTCACGAGATATTTATAGTTCTTACCCTCGAGTTGGTCGTATGTCATTTTATGTGCTAAATTGATTTTAGTTGCAGATTGCGCTCAGTCAGTGCTTATATGAACATTTTATGCGTTCGATATCGATCTCGTGCGCTTACGAGCCATACCGTTATCCTTAGGTTTATTTTATTTACGTTACATGACTTATGTGCCGCATGACTTACGTGACCTACAACGTTATGTTTTATAATTAAGACTCATGCTTCCTCGTTCGAATTTATGTTTGTTGTTCGTATCGTCGTTAAATCGCCTTCATGTTCGACCGTTGGATACACGACCTTTTGACGGTGTCGCCATACGTTTACAACGAGAACCTCAACCTACTGTGTACATAACCTTTCTATGTACACAATGGAATTACACATATCTTATCTACTCCATAAAGCAACATATAAAAGAAAAACTAATAATGTGTCAACATAGGATCCCATCTTCCTACCGAGACTACATATCAAGCATCTTTGAAATTCAAAAATTCATGCCACATGCATTTCCTAAATCAGAGATATAGTACGTCATATGTTTACATACTATAGGTGGAATGGTTTTGGTCCCCCTCACACACCTAACTTCCCATCTCATACTTGTAATCCATCCATCCCTTATTGATAAAAACATACACACGTACATCTATTTGTCTCTTCCATTTCAACTATTTCAACATCTTTTCTCATAACTTCGACTCATTTTTCACTCACTAAAAGCTTGTACTACTTCAAAAACACCATCTTACGAGCGTTATCTCTGGACTGAGCTGATCGAGGGCCGCACATTCGTGAAGTGAGTACGGTTTTTGGACGTGGGTTCCTCGTAGAAGCGGGTTTTCGCGCATTGACGTGGGTTACTAATCAAGTGGTTTCACGTGCAGTCGGAGGACGTTGGGTTGCTGTGTTCGAAGGGTTTGAAGGTGCGAGCTGCGGTTGTACGAGTTTGGTTAAGTGGGTTTTTAGTTCTAAGGCGTGGGTTACTTACGGATAGTGTGACTATCATCTCGTTTCGTAACAAACACTGTTCTTTGAGAGCTCAAGGTTACTTCGAAAATCTTCATACCTTCTTGTTTCATTTTACATGGCGTTGTGATACAAACAAGCCCACTACAGAGGCATCCCAACAGCAGCCCAGGCCCAAGCGCACCACCAATAAGCCTGTCCGCTACTCGGACTAGCCAAGTCAAAGCAGTTATCAGTTGTGTACCATTTCTCCTCAAGTTATGCATGCATGCACGTAGAAGTAGGAAGCATATTGGTAGTCAACCCATGATCTCTTTTATGTTTCACGTCCCCTTAGACTAGGTTGCATTTTCTCTTTCTCAGTTAGTATTTAAATGCATTGTATTTTGATTATGAAATATATCAGAAAATTGCTCCAATTTGTTCTTCTTGCCTATTAGCTTCTTGGGAGACTCGCCATCTCAAATTGGCTGCTATCATTTGGTGCTTTCATTATCGATCTCACCATGCCTCCTCGTAAAGACACTTTAAACGACGACCAACCACCTACTTTACAAGACCAAATAAACGCCTTAAACACCAAATTTGATACCCTCATGACACACCTCCTCCAAGCCCCACCGCCACCCCCACCACCACCACCACCACCACAACCACCACATAACCAACCACGACCACCAAAAATATTTCTCCCAAATTTCGACGGCTCAAATCCGTTAGATTGGATCTTCCAAGCTAACAATTACTTTGAATATTACTCCATCTTACCCGCCCAGCGTGTTACACTCACTGCGTTTTACTTTATTGGCGACGCGCTAAGTTGGTATAAACATCTTGCGCATAATCACTTGCTGGGTACTTGGGAAGAATTTTCACGAGCACTCCAACTCCGTTTTGGACCTTCCACCTACGAAAACCATCAGGCCACACTTTTTAAACTAAAACAAACCTCCACCGTATCAGCCTATCAAATCGAGTTTGAGAGAATTAGCAACTTTGTCAATGGTCTCTCGCAAGAAGCCTTACTAAACTGTTTCATCTCGGGTCTTCGTGCCGATATCCAAAATGAAATAGCCATCCACCACCCAACATCCCTCCAACAAGCCTATGGACTCGCCAAACTAATCGAAGACAAGATAAATTTGGCCAAACCACGTTTCCCCACAACCCGCACCTACCAAAACCCATCGTCATCAACTATTTCACAACTGGCAAAACTTGCTTCGAACCCCCCAAAACCAACAACATCGCTGTTACCAACCCCAACACCATCTACGCCACCCTTACCCTTTACCCGACTGTCACCGGAAGCACTGCAAAAGAGACGAGCCGAGGGATTATGTTTCTGATGCCCAGAAAAATTCCACCCGGGCCACGTTTGTAGCCCGCCCCAGTTCCTTCTTATAGCAGATAATGACACGGACAGTGACACCGAGCCGCGACCAGAGTTCAACTTTTCCTGTCTCGAAGACCCACTCCATACCACCACAGCTCTACTGGAAACCAACCCAAATAACCCACACTTCCTTTCCTTATCGGATGCGGCATATTTCGGGTTGCACTCACAACGAGCAATTCAAGTTACAGGGTACATCCACGGACAACCTGTTACTATCCTCATAGATTGTGGGAGCACTCATAACATCATCCAACCAAGAATTGCCTCCCTATTACCCATCACACCCACCAATATTAAACCTTTTCCAGTCATGGTCGGTAGTGGTCAATTTCTAGAATGCAAGGCTCTTTTACCCACCACCCCTTTGGAAGTTAACAAAACCCAATCCCATGTACCCCTGTTTATAATTGACGTAGCAGGAGCTGATGTGATTCTTGGCCTTGCATGGTTAAGCTCACTTGGACCCATCCTAGCTGACTTCTCCATCCCTCAATTGTCATTCACTGTTAAGGGAAAATAATGCACCATCCGAGGTGAGCCTTTAGCCGCACCCGTCACTCCCAGCTCCCTAAATACGCTCATCCGAAAGAACTCCGTAGCATCCCTACACACCATGATCTTCCACCATAAACCTTCCCCAACAACTACAATCAACACCATAAACCACCCCCGACACCACTATCAATGCCTTACTCACCCAATACAGCCCTCTCTTTGAACCACCACACGGGCCCCCCCCTAACCGCCCGCACGATCACCACATTCCCCTACTACCAAATACCAAACCAGTCAACGTCAAACCCTACCGCTACCCTCATTACCAAAAGGAGATAATGACAAATCTCATCAAAGAAATGCTCCAAGATGGAGTGATACAACCGAGCCAAAGCCCATTCTCTTCCCCGGTTTTATTAGTGCAAAAGAAGGATGGAACGTGGCGATTCTGCGTCGACTACAGAGCCCTAAATGCTGTTACCATCAAGGATCGATTTCCGATACCCACAGTGGACGAGCTACTCGACGAGTTACACGGCGCAACAATTTTCTCCAAGATCGATCTTCGAGCAGGGTATCATCAGATTCGGGTATCCCCAAACGATATACACAAAACGGCGTTCCGAACTATAGATGGCCATTACGAATTCCATGTAATGCCGTTTGGTCTCACAAACGCTCCTTCAACCTTCCAGTCGGCTATGAACGATCTCTTTCGGTCAGTTTTGCGAAAATTTGTACTTGTTTTTTTCGATGATATATTGGTATACAGTGATTCGCTGCAGACACACTACGACCACCTCTGTTTTGTATTCCAAACCCTTGCCGATAACAACTTTCACGCCAAGGCCTCCAATTGTTTGTTCGCTGCTACATCAATTCCCTTTTTGGGCCATATCATCTCTGCCAAAGGAGTGCAAGCTGATCCAGATAAAATACATGCAATCCAGGCCTGGCCAACTCCGACAACATTCACAACCCTTAGAGCTTTTTTAGGGTTAACAGGGTATTATAGAAGATTTGTGCCGACGTACGCTCACATAGCCTCCCCCTTGACGGACATACTCAAAAAGTCGGCTTTCGCATGGAACGATGCCGCTGCCAACGCTTTTAAGGCCCTCAAGACAGCGATGTCTCAACTCATTACCCTAGCCTTACCCAACTTCACCGAGCCATTTGATCTCACAACAGATGATTCGGGCGTTGCAATTGGAGCAGTTCTATCGCAACGCGATAAACCCATCTCATTCTTTAGCAAGAAACTATGTGATAGAATGCAAGGTAACTCCACCTACATCCGTGAGTTATACGCAATTACAGAAGCAATCAAAAAATGGCGCCAATACCTCTTGGGTCGCAAGTTTAGAGTATACACCGATCACCACAGTTTGAAACATCTCTTGACACAAACAGTCCAAACCCTGGAGCAACACAAGTGGTTAACAAAGCTATTGGGTTATGATTTCGAGCTACACTACAAACTAGGAAAGGAAAATCTGGTTGCGGATGCCCTAAGCCGACCGGAACCAGCCACAATCATGGCTATTTCAAACCCAACAGCTACATGGCTCGATGACCTCCGAACCTATTACCAGGAGAATCCCGAGGGGCAGAAGTTGATTCAACAATTGGAGCAAAACCCTCAATCACTACCACAACACACACATCACGACGGATTGGTCTATGTCCAAGGTCGCCTTTTTATACCTAACATTCCCCATCTTCGTCTTTTACTTTTGTAGGAATTTCACACATCAACCCTAGGGGGGCATTCGGGAATCCAAGCAACTGTTAGACGCCTGTTGCCATCATTTTATTGGTCGTCTCTCAAACAAGATGTCACCGATTTCATCAAGAAGTGCTCCATTTGTCAATCCACCAAATACCCTACACATAAATCCTACGGATTACTTCAACCCCTCCCAGTTCCATCACAACCTTGGTGCGACATAACAATGGATTTTATCACCCACCTTCCACCGTCCAATGGAAAAACAGCCATTTGGGTCATAGTCGATCGTCTTTCAAAATTTGCCCACTTTATTTCCTTACCCACTAAATAGACGGCCACCTCACTAGCCTCTACATTCCTCAAAGATATATACCGGCTACATGGCTTACCCACTTCCATCACATCTGATCGAGACCCCGTCTTTTTGAGCCATTTTTGGACCCAATTATTCAAACAATTGGGCACCAAACTACGCCACTCAAGTGGTTACCACCCACAAACCGACGGCCAAACCGAAGTTGTCAATCGTTGCCTTGAATCTTACCTCCGTGCGTTCGTTCACGACGAACCACGCTCATGGAATCGATACCTTTATTTAGCAGAATTTTGGTACAACACCACTTTCCACTCTTCCATTCAAATGACCCCCTTCAAAGCTATGTACGGGCGTGACGCAACAACCATTCACGAATACAAACCAAGCACCAACCAAACTGCTTTAATCGATGCATCACTACAGGAACACCAACGACTAATCACACTCCTGAAAATAGCATTGGAGAAAACCCGAAAACGCATGATCAAACAGGCCAACAAGAACAGAATGGAAAAACAGTTTCAAGTGGGCGACCTTGTCTACCTCCGCCTTCGTAACTATCGTCAAACATCAGTCCAGGCCAGAGAAAATCAGAAGCTTTCGAAAACGCTTTTTCGGACCTTATCGCATTTTAGAGAAGATTGGACCTGTGGCTTATCGATTACAGCTGCCAACTGCATCTCGAGTACATCCAGTATTCCATGTATCGCTACTCAAAGAAAGTCATGCGCAATCAGTTTCGAACGAGTTCCCTAGCGAATGGCTAACGGATGCCCCATCTTATGAACCACAACCAGAGAGTGTCCTGCAAAAACGGAAATCAGGAATCGATACAGAGCTGCTAATCAAATGGACTAACCACGATATATCAGAGGCTACCTGGGAGAAACTACAAGAAATTACAACTCGTTTTCCAGATTTCATCAGACACGAGGACGAGTCCGCTTTGGAGCAGGAAGGAATTGATACAAACAAGCCCACTACAGAGGCATCCCAACAGCAGCCCAGGCCCAAGCGCACCACCAATAAGCCTGTCTGCTACTCGGACTAGCCAAGTCAAAGCAGTTATCAGTTGTGTACCATTTCTCCTCAAGTTATGCATGCATGCACGTAGAAGTAGGAAGCATATTGGCAGTCAACCCATGATCTCTTTTATGTTTCACGTCCCCTTAGACTAGGCTGCATTTTCTCTTTCTCAGTTAGTATTTAAATGCATTGTATTTTGATTATGAAATATATCAGAAAATTGCTCCAATTTGTTCTTCTTGCCTATTAGCTTCTTGGGAGACTCGCCATCTCAAATTGGCTGCTATCACGTTGTCACTTATACATACATCGTCACCTTACCACATTTTTTCAAAAATCAAACGTTTCAAGATGTGGGTTTCTATAACTTAAAACTTGACATTACTAGCCTCATAAACGCACACTTTGCATGAACTTTTACGTCGAGTACGTTTATATGAATGTATTTAAAACTTATATTGTAAATGGCGAGCGAATGTGAGACGAGAGAAATGAGTTTTGTTGTGTGTTTTGCATTGTTTGGTTGCGGTGAGCTTGATGTGAGATTCTAGAGTGGCGAGTGGTGTCGAGTGTGTTTTTTAAACTGGGTTTTGAGTTGTGACTTAGACGAGTACATGTGAGACGAGAGCAGTAAGTTTTGCTGAGAGTTTGTCCTTGTGAGTTTGTAGAGTGACGAGAGAAAATGCAAATATGTGGAGGGAAACTGTTTTGCGATAGTAATTTGGCTGCGAGAGCTTGACGAGGGTTGTGGTTGTTTGAGTTGTAGTACATGGTAAGCTGACAAGAGATCGAGGGAGACGAGTAACTGTTTTCTCTGTTGGTTTTTCAGTCGAGAGAGAGAGAGAGAGAGAGTGATGCAGATGGAAATGTGTTTTTTCTCTTTTACTAAAAGCTGACAATGTTGGTGTCCCCTTTTTGAACCAACTATTTCTCAAAACTGTTTCAAAATGCATCACATGGGGTACACACATTTTTATAATGGCAAGTAGATTCCTTTGCTATACTTTAATTTAAAATGGGATAAGGAATTATAGAATAGAATGGAACTAATATTTCTACGTCAGGTTGAATTTAAATGGGTCGAGGCTTCCGGTTTGAGAGCGACTAGTCGAATTAGATTAACGTGTGTCGAGCGTCGTTTAAATGGCTAAGTTAAAATTAACGCCGAAAGGCTAGCGGAATTTTTTTTAAGAAATTGAAAGATATTTTAACTAAAGTTAAAATGGTAAATATAAACGTGACACCGAAAGGCTGTCAAAATTTTATATTGAGTCGAGGCGATATTTTTTTTTCTTTACTTATAATTTTGGTCGAATATTACATCAACAAATATTTTGAGCATATTATTTATAACTTAAACCGTGGTAAAGTGTGACATGTACGTGTAGCGTGAATGCAAATTTTGCATTCTTTAATTTCGGCCTAACCTAGCGTTATATATTTAGGTTGCGCCTTGCGTTTGCTGCATCTATGATTTTCATATTCTTGCAGTGAAATCGTTGCATAATAAGGTGAGTTCATACCCCTCTTTCACTTTTCGAATCGCTTTATAAATGTTTTGAATCTCTTTGGGGGAGATGCATGCTTGTTGATGTCAAATATATGGTTATACTTTTCAAGTATTGTTTGTGATGCGCGTGTTTATACGCTTTGATGATTGTTTGTGATACATATGTAGTTATACGTTGCAAGTATTGTTTATGCTACATATTGTGAATATGTTAGTGAGTCATAACTCCTTTTGATCTGCCTTATATGCCTAATGTGTTTGAGGTGTGATAATGCGTGTAACATCTTTTGTTGACGCAAAACTATCATTTTCTTGAATTACTCCGTTGGGGTTATCTTTATGACGATAATGCTACGTTGCTTGCTTATGGACGCAAAGTGTGTTTTGTCTTGAATCACTTCGCGGAAGTTTTGTCATGAGCTTATTGCTATCTTAACTGGGTACCCTATATGCTTATTTAATGTATTCATATGCTCCTATGCTTGCCATTATTTAATAGATTCATATGTTTCTATGCTTGCCATTGTTTAATGGATTCATATGCTTTTAAACTTTATATGCTTGCCCTCGTATAATGGGATTCATATGCTTTAAAACATTTTGTTTGCGATCCAATTGGATGCTAATCTTGAATAGCTTGATATGATTCTTGCATGTGAATCTTGCTATGATCTTGACTGTGAATCTTGCTATGATCTTGTATCGATCCTGAGTGTGAATCTTGCTATGATTTATGCTTCTTACCTGTGATCTTGATATGAATCGTGCATGTGATGTTGATATGAATCTTGAATATGAACTGAATTATTTTGTGTTGGCTGTAGTGCTTTTGGCTAAATGTTGATATATAACTAAACTTTGTAGTGAGTGTTGCTTTTGTTGCAAAACCCTGGATTTCATTAACACTTTTATAATATAATATTTGTCTTTTTAGTTCTTTTTCTCGACTCAATCCGAATTGATATAACGCTTTTTAAGCTCGACTCAATTGTTTTTGGTGGTAAAATCTTGTTTGGAATTATTAACTACTTGGACAAGTAAAGCATGTAAAAAAATGTAAAAAAATAGTATTTATACTACTTATCCATACTACACTAAAACACTTTGCAATTACCAAATTAAATGCACAAAATGTAAAAATGTAAAATACAAATTTATTCTACACTCACAAAATTCAAACTTACAAAGTCAAAAAAAAACTATTAAAAATGCAAACGTAAAAGAAACATCAAATTGTAACAAGCAGTCTAAATGTAAACGTTTTAGATTGAAATTTAAGAAATTTAAATGGCCCAGCTAAATACTAAAGCCTAATCTAGCCTAACAGCCCAACTAAAAATCCACTAAACAAAAATATTAGCCCAATAACATTCTAACCCAACAACACTCTAATAAACTAACGTGTACAAAGTATACTGACACAGGTCAACGAATGAATCCAGTTTACACAAGTGAAAGCAAGAAATTATCAAATCTAAAGCTTGATATAAGACAAATGAAGAATTGATTTTTTTAAACAAAGATTGTATTCTACACTTAAACAGAAAACTCTAAGCAAACAGGTTCCAAGTTCAAAACTAAGCAATAGCAAATTGATTACTCTTAATTCTCTATCTAAAGCTGAGAACACAATTAACTATTCTACGTTCATCACACAAATTCTCTATGTCCATGTCATCAAAAAGCAAAAGACTAATACACATTTATCTACTTCTGTCAAATCAAAAAGGCTGTTAAAATCGATTTCCAAACACTACTTATTCAGATAAGCAAGAATTAAAGAGAAAAATATCAAATGAATCCAAACTATCAATCACAACTAAGGATTCATACAGTAAAAGAAAGGCAAACAAATTTTTGCACTACAATTGAACTCTAGCAGATTATACTAAAAAGAAAATGCGTAAAAAAATGTGCTTAACCAAGATACATCCAGGCCTGTCCGTTGTGGAAGAAGCGGAGCAATGAGCTCGCTTAAATCCCGAACACCACCAATCTGCTACCACTTTAACTAATCTAATCAACCTTTAACTGCTGGTGACGTATGCTATGCTACCTGCTGGAATGAACACGGACTGGACCGTATCGAAGTTATCATCTGATCTGCTACACCTGCATAAGAACGAAACAGAATCCTATATGCAGAACTTGATGCTATTTTTACTTAAAGCTGACGATTTATCAAAAAGCTCCTTAATTTCTAAAACTGTGAACAGTAAATTGATCTAATAAGCTATTTTTACCGAAAAGCTATTTTTTCTTAAAGCTGTGAACACTAATCTATTCCCTTTTTTAAAACTTCGAAAAGTTTAAGCTGATTAAACCATAAGCAAACTGTCAACAACTCACGATCCTACGAACTAAGAGCTTAAAAGAAACAACTTACTGACTCATTATAAGAAACAAATGAACAATCAAACAGCAAATGATCAAACAAACTGACTTAACTGTCTAACTGTCAGAACCACATTCAAATGAACAAACAAAGCAGATTATAAGAAAACTGAAACAAATAGCTTGTAAGACCTAAATTCTGAATCAACAGTAGCGTCTGATTAAAAAAATATGACTTTTCTTTAACAAATCCTAAACAATTAGAGTAACTGATTTAGTAACCAATTCTAAACTAACTTCAGTCTTTAAACTGACTAGTACTACTTATAATCCTGAACCAAAAACAGTAATATAGGAAATTGAAAAGAACATTAATCAGAGAGAACAAGAGTTGAGAGAAAAGATATAGAAAAGTGAAAGCTTCCATTAATGGTGAAAGACGGTTACAAGATTAACAGAAAGAGAAACTGATTAACAAATTCTAACTGACTTCTAAACTAACTTCCTAACTGTGAATTGAAAGCTTACTATTCTACTCCTATCTAGATTCTAACCTACTATGTGTAATCTACACCTAAGCTAACCATTTGCAAATGAAGGTCTTCATGTCTTTTTATAGCCGTCGAGTGGGGAAAGGTGTGACGTGGCTCCACCAATAAAAATCATCCACGTGTAAATACGAGGATAACTCGTCCTTCTTCTATCCAGAATTTGGGGGTTTCTTCGTCTTCGAGTCTTGATCTAATTAAGAAGTACCATCTTGCAGAGGAGAACAAGATGAACACTTTTGCTGTTGAAGGCTTCGATTGATTCTTTGTGGATCGTTTTTTATTCACGATTGCTGGTTTAGGGTAGATAGAAGTGATAAAAATCTGAAATTCGTTTCTCTCTCTTCTTTGGGAACGAAGGAGAAACCGTGTGTGTTTTTGTGTGTTCGTTTGACCAGTCTTTGGTCAACAGACCAAAGTAAATAAACTTTTCATTTAACTTGCCATTTGGTCCTTCATCTTTGTTACTCTTGCAATTCCAAACTTTAATCTTTTTCTACTTGCATTTGAAAGGTTTAAACTTTGTAATTTCAGCAACTTAAGTCCTTGATCTTTAACAATATGGCATGATTGGCCCTTGAAAGCATCTTTCGTCTCTTTCTTCGTCTTTTCATCAAATAAGTCCTTAAAAACGCATGTTTACTCAAAAATGCATCTTTTTACCTGAAAACACATGAAACACAAATACCAACGTGATTCTGATAATTTTCAGTTAAATATAATGTATTTGACTGTGTTTTGAGTGGGTTTTGGATCATTATTGATGAGTGTTTTCACACTTATCAACTCCCCTCCACTTGACCATTGCCATGACCTCATGCAATGCAACATTTTAAAGCTCTAAAGTGCACTTTTCTCATAATTAACCAACCTTGGCCATTTTATGATTTAATAAACTAAACTATACTACATGATGAATGATTTTTGAATATTTACAATGCAATGCAAAGAAAACAATTCCATTTATATATTTTTGATTTTTTTCATAAATGGGTTTGATGGAAATAACTCATAAAGAAATCAATGACTTGGATTAGGGCTTGGGTACCATGGATACTTATCACCCTCAAGTTTCACTTTCCCCATACCAAGCTTAAAAATGGGATCATTGTATTCACAAGTAAAAAGTACATCAACTTATTCATGACAATTAAATGTGGAACCGGTTTTTATTTGAGCAAATTGCTTGTGGGCAAATTTGTCATTATTCAAGTGTGAAATATAAGAAGTGTAAAATCCAAAAATAAGGAAGCACGGTTTTAATCCTAAGTAATCCTCTCATCCATTACTTGAAAAACCGCCCACAATTAATACAAGTCCGTTTCAAGAGTAATAAGTCATTCGCCTTATGTGTAAAATCCTCATGTCATGCTTTCATAAGTAGCTACACACTCGCTATGGAAAGAAAAATAAAACTCACGCAATAATTTACATCCGCCATCTTTTTGAGACTTTGGATCTTCAACCCCGCAACCCGTCAAGGTAATATTGGATTGGAGCAATCTATTGAATCCCCGCAACCCGTCAAGGTAATATTGGAACTCAATAGTCACTATAACTAACACCACACTGCCCCTCTTGGGAGTCTTGTATATATATATATATTTTTTTTTTCTTTTCTTTTTCTTTTTCTTCTTTTTTTTTTCTAGCCACTCATTTTTTTATAAGCCGCTCTTATTTTTCTTTATTCCTCACAAAGAAAGTTCAAAAGAATAAAAGGAAAAACACCCGCTAAATATTGAGCATGACATAAGTCTAGTACACATAAAACGTTCTAACTTAGAATCCTAAGACGTACTTATATCAACCATGAATGATTAGAAAAAAATGCATAAGAGATTACAAACCAGTTAAAACCGTTCTTGATTATTTATTAACAATTATATACATGCGAAGAAAATAGAGGTAAAGAAGAGAAGGGTTTAGCCACAAGTAATTATCATGAAGTTTATCTAGCCCTTTTATACTTGCTTCAACTCTATCATTTCCCATTCTCCACAAATTTAAAATCTCAAATAATGAGAGTGGTGGGTGCTTAGCCTAATAGACCAATGAAGGACTACATGGTTAAGGATACTAGCTAGAGAATGCTAAGATAAGCAAACTCGGGTTGAGTCAAAATATCCATGGCGGGCCTAATATGTCAAAGAAATCTAAATTAGTTAAAACCATGTTTTATTATATTTTTTTCTTTTTATATCTTTTTTGATGAAAAACAAAAGAAGAAATATATAATATGCAAATGTGATATGCAAATGAAAAATGATTGATGGAAAAATTATGAATGCATATTTTTGGTGGCCAAAGTAGATCAAAAATTTGAAAAATGATCGAAAAATTAATTTTCCCAATTATCATGAAGTTAAGGCAATGGTCTAGGTAAGGTCACTTTGATAGAAGTCTCCCCTACACTTAAGATAAACATTGTCCTCAATGTTTAACAGCATGGGAGTAAACTCCCCTACACTTATGACATTGATTACTTTGCTTAACCCAAGTTAAGGAAGAGACAACTAAAGGGTATTCATTTTAAGCACAAGTGTGAATATCACAATAACAAAAACTAATCAAAGTGAACCAGATACACGGGCCTCCTCCATAAGCTCCAAGCATAAAATGAGAGAGAGCAACCCTTGAGGCAAACACCAAAAGACGAAGAAAGGCCACCCCTCCACTTCAACTCTACTATAACATCCTTTTAATTAAACCTAACCTATTGAAAATCTTCTCTACATTTTCTAACCTAGTTATTCATCGCTTGAGTTTTTTTAACCCTAAGTCGCTAGCTCGACTCGGCCCCGAATTAGGTTATCCTTGGGGAAACCATCATGGAGAATAAAGAATATCACTTTGAAGCTCGTCTCACATGATACACTCAAACTTAGCACGTTGCCATTTACTATAAGATTTACAAAATCCGCCTCGATAAATGGAACGGTCCAACGTGTCTCAAGTTTGTCCAACATACGAAATCTCTCATAAAGAAAGCACCCTAGGATCAAATACATAGTTTCCATCTCTAAATTCGAACAACTCCAAAATAGGTAGCATCACCAAAGTAAGCTCATACAAGAAGCCCAGATCAATCGAAATCACACTCTTAAGTGGAGTAGATGAAAACCAATGTGTCTCAAATTTATGTATCCCAGGATCAAAAACCTTTCCCTTCATGGGAAAATAAGAAGATGAGCTCATATCAACCATATAAGATTCCCCCTTAGATATCAAAGCATCATGAGACAATGAAGGTGTAGGAATCAAAACATTCATAACAAGTATATCCATATTGGGCTCCTCATCATCATCAAAAGGTGGGTAATCTTCCATAGAAGGCATAGTAAAAGGAGGATCAAAATTAATAGTGTCTTGTGGAGAAGGTGTAGGCTCTAGGGTCCCAAAAAGCATGTTCTCAATAAGACGAATATCCTCTTCCCAATTAGAAGAAGATGTATCAACCACAATATCATCTCTCTTAAGATAATCTTTAATTTGTTTATCTATCAATTCATCTTCACTAAGCAATCTTTCAGTCTTTAGAATCTCCTCATTCTCATCAATGATAGACCCCTCCTCATCACTATAGTAATCATAGATTGGTTTGTCAAAGATTGGTGACTCCTTAAAACTCAAGGAAGTGTGATCATCAAAAAATGGAGATTCACAAATGGAAAACTCATTATCACTATAATCATCATATATTGGTGTATCACAAAGAGAAGGTTCATCATCACTAAAATCCTCATTGGTTTCTTCATCATGATGGAAAAGTGGGTTATCAAATGATGTTTCAAAAAGAAGATTTGAATGCATCACAAAATCACTTAGAGGAATAGGTGAAGGAGTCATAGAGGACATGGATTCATCATCAGATGTAAAGGACTCATCACTATCATAAGGATCATCAAAGGTTTCATCACAAGAATCATAAGGTGGGAGAGGAGAAGGATCCACTTTTCCTATAGGAGCAAACGCTTCATCCAAATTAGGAATGTTATCTTGACAAGACAGGTCATCAAATGATATCTCATAAGATGCTTCACTAGAATCACATTCATCATCCTCTATTTGTGGCAAGTCTTGCACAAACCCTTCCTCAATCTCATTATCCCTTTCTTTAAACAATTCATCAAGATCAAAGTCACCAAAATCACTAGTAGTAGCATGAAGGTCAATATGTGATAAAATCTCAATGTGATCATGAGGAGAAGAGGTATCAACACAAAGCTCGTCATATGGTTCATTGAAAACACACTCAAGCTCTCTTTGGATTGGGATAAAGTTCTCAACACTAGAAGAGGTTAATTCATCCGAATTGGTGTTTGTATTAGTGCTAAGAGGCTCGTCCCCCATGGTTAAAGAGTCGGTGGGTTCCATGTGAGGTAAAGGTGATGAAGGTGTGTCATCATTAAGTGTCATGCAAATCGAAGGGCCCTCATCATCTTCATCTAAGCTTTGTTTAAGCAAACGAGCATGATTAGCAAAAAATTGTTCTTCTTCTTCCTGTTTATCAGTCTTAAGGAGTAAATCGTCTAACTTTACCTTGAGAAAACGAGAGAAATTGGTCACTGATTCTCTATACGTATCACCAATTTGATGATTATAAAACACCTTGTTCCTTACCTTATCCTCGAGAGACTCAATATCCTCCCTTAACCACCGAGACTCTAGTTTCATCTCCTTGAGGCTCATCTTTTCCATACGTATAAAAAGCGTTAAAATATATTCATGGTGTCTTCCTTGTTCCTCGAGTTCAACCGTAAGCTCATTGTGATCACTAAGTCTACAATTGAAACCATAATAGTGGTCTGTTTTTCCACAAAACTCGCATATGTAAGTCGAAGAAGGGGGTGGAGGTGGATTTCCATAATTAGGTGGATTATAGTTTTGAAAAGAGTCATGATTATGAAAGTGCTCATGATTGTAACCTTGAAAATTCCTTTTATCACTAATAGTATCATCCTCAGCATCAACTCTCAAAGACGGCTCAATATCACATGGTAAAGCTCCTTGAGGTGTAAAGTTTTGCAAGAGTTGTGTTTCCAAAACTAAGAATTGCCTATCAGTTTCCTCTTGCATTTCTTTAAATTTTCTAACATTTTCATCAATCTTTTGAAGAATTAAGTCCATTTGAGATTGTGGAATATCCCCTTGATTAAAGTTTTGAAAATTTCTCTCATTTTGAAAATCTATATGATTTGAAAATCCTTGATTTTGATAAATCTCTTGATTATAGCATGGAAAATTTGCATCATTTTGAAAGCCTTCATTATTTGAAAATCCTTGATTATGAAAGGTTTCTTGATTATAGCCTTGAAAATTATCATTGTTTTGAAAACCTTCATAATTGGAAAATCCATGGTTTTGGTATGGCTCATTAAAGGGTTGATCATGAAATGATGGTGGATTTTGTGATGAAAAACCGGAATATCCCATATAGTCATTACAAGTATAGTCCATTTGAGTGTTAGGTTGAAAATTAGGGTTCTCGGTTCCATTATAAGCATATCCCTTCCCATAATAGCCATTGTTTTGATCACATAAATAAGTATCGTGTGGACCACCACAAGTCGAACAAGGCGAATAATTAGCGTTGGCGGATCGTTGTTGCAAAATCTCCAACATGGAACGAGTATCCATGTTTAACAAGGTGGCCGAATGTATATACAAGTACAATGACGTTTAAAAGCTTCCTCTGGGAAGGAAGTAATACACCAAAGGTGGTATGTTTACACGTGTGCGAGTACACGTGTAAGTAAACACGAGGAATGAGGGAGTAGCCCTCGGTCGACTTTTGAGAGAGAAGAGATTATCTCCCTCGAGGTTCGATATGAAATATCCACAAGAAAGTATATATATAATTACTACTTGGGTGCAAGACCCCCAATAAAGCCTTCCTTCTTAGAATACGCACTAGTGAACGGGGGGTTAGGTGGCGCGAAGCACTTAAGTACCTATTGACCCTTAGATGGCATTTTATAGCACATCGCCTTTCTATTCACTTTGTAGTTTGTATTCTTCGAATTATTGCCAATTGGAAGTATTTATCTATTCTTGCTTAATTAAATTGGATCGATACGCGTGTCAAGGACCGGAACGCCCCTCAACACGGTGTATTGCCTCGGCAATACTTATGGAGATAGGTAACTTGGTTGTTCGTATCTACGTATACTTATTTACATATAATAATATATCAAAAATATTTTTGTATTTATTTGGTTTTTAAGAAAAATACTATATGTACGTAAAAACGATGAAAACGATATAATATATATTTTTGGGTGTAATCTTTTAGGAAAAAGATTACTTTTTGGATTTTTTATTTTTTTGGTTCAATTCTTTAGGAAAAGAATTGATTTTGTGATTTTTTTTTTTTTTTTTTTTTTTTTTTTTATCTTTTTGATTTTTTTTTAATCTTTTTGATTTATAATACGTAAAAAAAATAACGTTCACAAAGTGAACGGATCCCAAAATCCAATATGTCTCACTCGAAACCGTTAATCTTCACGAAAAGAACCGGCAGCGGCGCCATTTAATATTTGTCTTTTTAGTTCGTTTTTCTCGACTCAATCCGAATTGATATAAAGCTTTTTAAGCTCGACTCAATTGTTTTTGGTGGTAAAATCTTGTTTGGAATTATTAACTACTTGGACAAGTAAAGCATGTAAAAAAAAATGTAAAAAAAAATAGTATTTATACTACTTATCCATACTACACTAAAACACATTGCAATTACCAAATTAAATGCACAAAATGTAAAAATGTAAAATACAAATTTATTCTACACTCACAAAATTCAAACTTACAAAGATAAAAAAAAACTATTAAAAATGCAAACGTAAAAGAAACATCAAATTGTAACAAGCAGTCTAAATGTAAACGTTTTAGATTGAAATTTAAGAAATTTAAATGGCCCAGCTAAATACTAAAGCCTAATCTAGCCTAACAGCCCAACTAAAAATCCACTAAACAAAAATATTAGCCCAATAACATTCTAACCCAACAACACTCTAATAAACTAACGTGTACAAAGTATACTGACACAGGTCAACGAATGAATCCAGTTTACACAAGTGAAAGCAAGAAATTATCAAATCTAAAGCTTGATATAAGACAAATGAAGAATTGATTTTTTTAAACAAAGATTGTATTCAACACTTAAACAGAAAACTCTAAGCAAACAGGTTCCAAGTTCAAATCTAAGCAATAGCAAATTGATTACTCTTAATTCTCTAACTAAAGCTGAGAACATAATTAACTATCCTACATTCATCACACAAATTCTCTATGTCCATGTCATCAAAAAGCAACAGACTAATACACATTTATCTACTTCTGTCAAATCAAAAAGGCTGTTAAAATCGATTTCCAAACACTACCTATTCAGATAAGCAAGAATTAAAGAGAAAAATATCAAATGAATCCAAACTATCAATCACAACTAAGGATTCATACAGTAAAAGAAAGGAAAACAAATTTTTGCACTACAATTGAACTCTAGCAGATTATACTAAAAAGAAAATGCGTAAAAATATAAATGTGCTTAACCAAGATACATCCAGGCCTGTCCGTTGTGGAAGAAGCGGAGCGCTGAGCTCGCTTAAATCCCGAACACCACCAATCTGCTACCACTTTAACTAATCTAATCAACCTTTAACTGCTGGTGACGTATGCTATGCTACCTGCTGGAATGAACACGGACTGGACCGAATCGAAGTTATCATCTGATCTGCTACACCTGCATAAGAACGAAACAGAATCCTATATGCAGAACTTGATGCTATTTTTACTTAAAGCTGACGATTTATCAAAAAGCTCCTTAATTTCCAAAACTATGAACAGTAAATTGATCTAATAAGCTATTTTTACCAAAAAGCTATTTTTTCTTAAAGCTGTGAACACTAATCTATTCCCTTTTTTAATACTTCGAAAACTTTAAGCTGATTACACCATAAGCAAACTGTCAACAACTCATGATCCTACGAACTAAGAGCTTAAAAGAAATAACTTACTGACTGATTATAAGAAACAAATGAACAATCAAACAGCAAATGATCAAACAAACTGACTTAACTGTCTAACTGTCAGAACCACATTCAAATGAACAAACAAAGCAGATTATAAGAAAACTGAAACAAATAGCTTGTAAGACCTAAATTCTGAATCAACAGTAACGTCTGATTAAAAAAATATGACTTTTCTTTAACAAATCCTAAACAATTAGAGTAACTGATTTAGTAACCAATTCTAAACTAAATTCAGTCTTTAAACTGACTAGTACTACTTATAATCCTGAACCAAAAACAGTAATATAGGAAAGTGAAAAGAACAGTAATCAGAGAGAACAAGAGTTGAGAGAAAAGATATAGAAAAGTGAAAGCTTCCATTAATGGTGAAAGACGGTTACAAGATTAACAGAAAGAGAAACTGATTAACAAA
This sequence comes from Glebionis coronaria, assembly GCA_025667525.1. Classification (NCBI taxonomy): domain Eukaryota; kingdom Viridiplantae; phylum Streptophyta; class Magnoliopsida; order Asterales; family Asteraceae; genus Glebionis; species Glebionis coronaria. Next base: position 392,578 of record JANFOE010001735.1, read on the forward strand.
TTCTAACCGACTTCTAAACTAACTTCCTAACTGTGAATTGAAAGCTTACTATTCTACTCCTATCTAGATTCTAACCTACTATGTGCAATCTACACCTAAGCTAACCATTTGCAAATGAAGGTCTTCATGTCTTTTTATAGCCGTCGAGTGGGGAAAGGTGTGACGTGGCTCCACCAATAAAAATCATCCACGTGTAAATACGAGGATAACTCGTCCTTCTTCTATCCAGAATTTGGGGGTTTCTTCGTCTTCGAGTCTTGATCTAATTAAGTAGTACCATCTTGTAGAGGAGAACAAGATGAACACTTTTGCTGTTGAAGGCTTCGATTCTTTGTGGATCGTTTTTTATTCACGATTGCAGGTTTAGGGTAGATAGAAGTGATAAAAATCTGAAATTCGTTTCTCTCTCTTCTTTGGGAACGAAGGAGAAAACGTGTGTGTTTTTGTGTGTTCGTTTGACCAGTCTTTGGTCAACAGACCAAAGTAAATAAACTTTTCATTTAACTTGCCATTTCGTCCTTCATCTTTGTTACTCTTGCAATTCCAAACTTTAGTCTTTTTCTACTTGCATTTGAAAGGTTTAAACTTTGTAATTTCAGCAACTTAAGTCCTTGATCTTTAACAATATGGCATGATTGGCCCTTGAAAGCATCTTTCGTCTCTTTCTTCGTCTTTTCATCAAATAAGTCCTTGAAAACGCATGTTTACTCAAAAATGCATCTTTTTACCTGAAAACACATGAAACACAAATACCAACGTGATTCTGATAATTTTCAGTTAAATATAATGTATTTGACTGTGTTTTGAGTGGGTTTTGGATCATTATTGATGAGTGTTTTCACACTTATCATAATACTACCTTTGGTAGTGGGCTTTGAATACTTTTGAGGTGTCATAAACTTTTTTTTATAAAACTTATGAACTCACCAACTTTATGTTGACCGTTTTAAGCATGTATTCTCAGGTACTTGGCTGTATGATTATTTGGAGTCTGCATTGTGATATTTGGCATAGAGGTCGCTCTCTCGAATCAAGACTCAGATAATCATGACGTAACAGGCCCCAAACTAGTGTGCTTCTGTTGGGCCTATTTTGGGGGTGTTACAAAATGAGGGTGTTTATTGATGAATATGGGATGAATTTTGGGGAGGAAAGAGAGAAAGTTGTGGTGGTTTGCATGGATGGAAATGGATAAATGGTTTAGTGAAGTGGTTTTGTGGTTTGGTGGTATGTGTAGCTTACTTGTTAAGCTTAGGCTTACATGTGTAAGCTTAATAGTTATAAGGGTGCCACATCAAGAGATGTGGTGTCCTCTTTTGGGCCATCCCTTTTAGTGGGGTGGGATAAACTTGTTTTGTCCCATCCCGCTAATTTACGAGTATTCCTCGATTCTAGTTTCCTCGATTTGCGTGCCCTCAGTTCGTTTTACGAAAAACGTTTTTATAAATTATGAATCAACGGCACAAAACGAATCTAATAAAAATTGTCTCATCAAAAACGGAGTTCAAAAACATAAATACGTAAACCTAGGGTTTCCGGTTTAGTCGTAAAGGACGTTAAATTAAAATCGTAAGTCCTAATCTCTTCTCGTAAATTTGTGAGTTTATGAACCAACACAAATTTAAAATTCCAAAATAATATTCACGGATAAATTTATTTCCTGAAATGTCGGACTGTCACCAAAATGGTGTATGTAAACGTAAGAACGTAACGTAGAATCCTCCGGTTTAGACGTAGTCGATGCTACTTCAAGACGTAAATCCAAATTTCTTCCCAAAAATAAGTGAGTTCATATTATAATATTAAAATAATGTTTTTAAATAAATATTGAGAATAAAATATCAACCATAAATTGACGGATTGTCACAGTATTTACCCCTAAACAGGATCTTTGTCCTTAAAGATCATTTTATATTACTACTCGCTTCTTATAGAGTTAAAGCCATGTGGGTATTTCCTCCACATTCGGTCTTTTTCCCTCAAGTGTAATCCATTACAATACGCGAGTTTCATCCAACATAACTACGGGAATACGATCAGGCTTAATGTTGACTTACTTTCTCCATCCATGATGTTCACGTGTTTTTGATGAATGCAACAGATCTAAACTTCATTAAGGAATAGTCAGATTTTCACTTGATAGACATTTTATCAAGTTAGATATACGAATTATAATTCACGCAGCCCTTGAAGTCCTAGGGTAGATCCAGCTTATATGCCTTTCAAACCAACTTTTACATCATCTCTATGGTCCCATACTACGGGGACTTATTTCCCATGATCTTTCAGATCATCAATTCATTTTTCCATGGTTAAAATCTTTGGCATAACTTCGCTACCCATCTGGCACTTCAAGATATACATTTCATATTCACATAACCTTCTGCCCACTACCGGCAATCAATAATCAGATCCTAATTTCAACAATCATTTCAGGTCTCGCGGGTCGGGTATTTTGTAAGGTTAGGTTCGCCATCATAGGAAACCTTAAACCTAAAAGACATGTCCAACTCACAATGGGTGTATGTCGGGTGTCTTCATCCCAACTCCTGCTTACAGATGCTCTTATATTTAGATCCTAACAAGATTCGATCTCGATCCTAATACGATAATTATCAATGATAATCTCTCCAAAGGAAAACAATTATACGGTTTATTACCAAAGGTCAATCATTCAAGCATAAAACAACATTTCTAGTGTTTTGTATTATTACTTTACCTCGTCCCTTCGATTGGGTTGGTAAACGGTACTCTCATCAAGGTTCGTTCCCAATGACTTCTGAGCAAATCTCTAGAAATTCGATGCGAAGCGAGGATCTTGATAGAGATGATCGATACAGGCACACCATGCTTACATAACTCCTTTAAATACAAAAGAGTCAATTTCTTCATCAAGAATCTATCATTAACAGGAATGATATTAGCAGATTTGGTCAGTCTGTCGACGATGACCCAAATCCAATCAAATTCAGATGATGACCTTTGCAATAGTTAGACGTTTACTAATGTATGAGGCGATGTCTGCCTTCATAATTTCCCATCAGTACAACTTCCTCAGACAAAGATACATTTAATCAGAAATGACATGAATAGAATACTTAATCTTACGAGATTCCAACATGACTATATCTCACAATCCTCCATATTTAGACAACCACAAGCGGTCTTTTTTACATTTAACGCCATCAGCTTCTCAATTCTAATGGTTCACATTAGTCGCGAACCCCTTTTTTTATCTATATTATCCTTTTTACAAGTATCAACTATATTTTAAATTGCTCGGCAATTTATTTTTCACAGTCATATTAAGGAACACATCCTAATTTATTATTTATCCTTTTTACGTAATGCGTCAGTATCTATATTCACCTTTCCTGGTGAAATAATTATCATAAACAAAATCCACCCAGAATTTCTTTCTTTCTTCATATTTTATAAGTCTTAATTTTGTCTCATCTATCATTTTTATCAGTTTTGCTTAGTCCGGCGTCTAAAGCGTCGATAATTATTACAAGTAATTAAATAATAAATAATTAATTTTATGAAATGTAAAGGTAAAAGTTTTAAATTTTCTAAGTTCGACCAATTTTATAAAAGTGTTCAAAATAAATTTGAATTTAATTAACAAGATTTTTGTTGATTTATCAAAAATAATTAAAATAATTAATGAGATCCGTAAATGTTCGAAAAATCTTTGTTTATACTTTGGTGAAAAATTTTCTTAGTTGAAAAGCAAAAAATGTCGTTTCAAATTTCAAGTCATGGTTTAAATGGTTTCCTCAATCCCTCTTAGGTTGTCTTGAGGTATACACGAACATTTACCCCTAAACAGGAGTTTAGTTAAATGTTCTGGGTATAAGGGAATAATCCCTCAAAAGTTCTTTTCGATAAAACATTTGTCAAAATATATTTGCACTTTCTTTTTGGTAAAACCCAAAGCCTTAATGGTTCCAATTTTTAAAGAGTCAATATATTCCAATTTTTATTAATCACACGGTCAAATAATATAAAGGATTAAGTCTTAAATCTCATGTTAAATATTCAAGGTACAGGTTTTCATTGTTCGGCCAATTCAGGGCAATCTATAAATAATTATTAACTTCTTCTTATTCTTATAAAGAAACAAATGGTCCTTAATGATCACAAGCATGAAGTTATCAAATTACAGCCTACACACATGATTCACCAAATTTATGGATGCTAGATGTGCATTAGTCAATCCAAACAACATAACATGAAACTCATAATGTTCATTACAAGTTCTGGATGTAGTGATTGGAATAGATAATCTTTTTCGCGGATGCGAAGTTGATGATAACCATGCCGTGAATCAAATTTTTAAAACATACGCTAGAACCTTGTAAATGATCGAACAAATCTATCATCCTGGGTAGTGGATATAGATTTTTAATCGTCAATTTTACCTAGTTCACGGTAATCAATAAATATAAGGAATGTGTTGATGCAAAAGTTGGTTGATCCCTGTTAGACCCGAATTAGGCTTAATTCGGGTTGGCTGGGCACCGGCTCCTGCACCAAGTGAATCTTTTGGTTGGGATCCTGCACACTGAACAACACGCGTTAGGCTTACCGTGGGAAGGTTTCCCACGATTAGACTCCGGCGTGAGAGTAAGTAATCGATTTAGAGTTATATGTGAGTTTTAGAGAGAATTGTGATACCTTTGTGGAACCCTTGGGGGTTCCTTTTATAGGCAGTGAAACCCTAGTGGGCTTTCACTGATCCTTCGGCCCCAAGGAAGAGATAAACACCAGAATTAGAATGATTGTAATCTTCTAATTCTGGTAGTGAATATCCTCTCTTATTGAGTTAAAGATATCCCTAGACAGGATATTATTCTGTCTAACCCTATGTCGGCCGTATCGGCCGTACCGGGCCGTGGGCCGCACACGTGTGCGCGGTTACTGTTCACTCAGGCCCATAAGCCTGACTGACATTATCCCACCCATACGTAATGGGCCGGATACGGGTAGTACCCTCGGGCCGGGTTAATGACCCGGCTGGGGACTATACGTCATCATGTCCCCCCAGTCTAGTTGTTACAACCGTAGGTGGAACCTCTAGACTACAAAGATGCTCCCGGACGTACCAAGGAATTCATAACAAAGGACAATGATGCTCGATACATAGTAGCTGAGACAAATTAAATATATCATTAAATGCCAAGTCTTACGTTAAAGCCGCATAACCCGACATGAACAACTGTTCATCTGACTTGTTTGACTGACAAAAGTGCAGACAATCAGAACATTGAGCAGTGCAAACGTGTGGGTCAGATATGACCCGTAGGTCCCACCTGACGTTTCATTTGCCAGTTGCCCCCTAGCCATACGATTAAGAATAGTGGCCAACACGTGTCAGTCATCCAACAGGCTGTGACCCTCAAGGTAATCCTATAAATAAGCCACCCCTACGGCTGTGTGAAACACACAGTTCACAACCTCCATTTCTGCCATTAAAGCTTTCCTTTTATCTTGAACCAAGCGCGCACGGATCCCTTCACACGCAGGTTAGAATACCACGTCCTTACACTCTTTTTTAGTAATGGCCAATAGAAACAGCCCTTCCATCGGATCCGTGCTAAATGTCATGTCCCAAGACCAGTTAAACCATTTTTGTACAAATTACTTCATCCCTTCCAACCTACACCCCTCACTTCCTGGCGTCGGGGACCTCATAACTGAGGCTCCAGCGGGTAAGATAGGCCTCTATACTCGCCTGTTTGATGCGGCGAATTACCGTATTCCTTTCACCCACTTCCTCGTAGATTTGTTAGGATATTACAATGTACACATTAGTCAGCTCCACTGCATAGGTGCCTGTAAAATTAGCCAATTCGAAATCCTTTGCCGTGCTAGGAGAATCCCCCCAACCGTAGAGTTATTTAGGTTGTTTTACACCCCAAACTTAGTGAACGGTTGGGTATCTTTCAAAAAACGAGCCTCCAACAGCCCACAATCACACAACAAACCGATGGATTCACTGAAAAACTGGTATGACCATTATTTTTTCATTGACGAAGCTGTATGGCCGGGTGATTTCATCATTAGGACCAGACTACCGCACGACCCTAAGCCGCACGCCAGTACATACAATCCCCTTCACTCGCAAGAGTTAGATCTCAATAGGACTGGATTCCACAGAAACCTACCGGAATCATTCTTATGCTTGCTAGGAATTAGCCGCAATTACTTTGGTCCCTCCAATAGGTATCCTGTGTTTTGGAGAAGGCAGGGTGAAGGTAGGCCCACCATCCGTACGTCCATAAAAATGTATATGTGTTTGTATAACAACTAACATCTTTTGTGTTGTGCTGGACAGAAATGAACTTCTTTGGACTGTTGCGCCAGGGCGATCCAAAGCTTGTGCCGGAAGGTCTCCGCCCTCTCCGTGAAAATGAACAGCCCCTCCTGGAGCACACCCGACCAGTGACGGTTGCCTTGGAAGCCGTGCCTGATCCCCATTCTGATGAAGAACATGGAGATCATGGTGATGGTAATGACCAGATGAACCAAGGGGGAGCCGGACCTTCCTCACCTCATAGAGAACAACAAGGAGACAATATCGAAACCGACTCCACCATTCGCCGACTAATGGGCGATGATGATGATGATGAAGTGCAACAGCATGTTAACTTGGACGAAGATGAGGAGGCCGAAGAGGAGATTGCTGAAATCACAGCACAGCCCCTCACTAGGCGAACCCGGAAAAGGGGGAACCGTGCAGGCGAGACTGCATCGGCCGAGATTGGTGAACACAATGCTCCCCGCAAGAAGCTTCGAGAGGACCACCCTATGTATCAATCTGTTGGGAGTGCCACCCAGGGTTCCGAGCCTAACCGGGTCACTCATGTCGATCCCGTCACCCAAATTGCCCCAACTGCTTCCGAAGGAGCAAGAAGCAATATGTAAGAAACCATCCAAACATGCAAGAATGTCTTCTCTTTTTTTTTTTTTTTTTTTTTTTTTTTAGCCATACTTAAGATATTCCATGATACTCATGTCGCAGGGACAACCAAGCTGAGGCCGCACCTCCTTCTGACACCCAAGTGAATAAGGAGAAAGGTAAAGCTGTCGAAGAAAATCCTGCGGTCCCCACAAAGTCCGGCCCTGTTTTTGAAGATGGTTCACCCCTGCTTTCCCAAGACTTCCCCACATCCGGTGCTCCCCAACCTTTTAACCCTATATGGACCATTACCACAGCGTCGCGATTGAGGAGTGCTGAGGAGTGTCGTGAGTACCTTAACAACTGCATACCACCAAGCTTGGTGCAAGAGGTAAATTCCCTAAATCATGCGGATTTGGCTGATGAGTATAATGGGACGCTTGTACATCAAATGGCGATGGGAACCGCGATGAGAGTCAGGTTTGAAGCTGCCCTTGGGCACGTTGAATCCCTCAAGAGAAAAGTTGGACGGAGGGAAAAAATGATTGAAGATAATGAAGCCCTGATTGCCGACCTCCAATCCAAACTGGCGAATGCTGAGGCAACAATCAAGACACAATCGGCCCGTGCGAGTGAACACGATCAGCAAGTAGTCCACCTTGAGTCTCAATTAGATGCCGCAAACACCAAGGTACATGTCCGTGCCGTACCACCCATATATATCAACAATGAATGTACTAACACGTCTTTCATTATAGGTAACCACGGCCGAAGCCTCTGTCCATTCTTACGCCAGCCAAGTAGATGATCTGAACCAGAAGCTGAAGGACGCGCATTTGGCCGTCCAAAACATGGAAAAAATGCAGACAGAACTTGCTGAGGAAAGGGCCATCACCCAAGAGCTGAAAGAGGCAATTGCCCAAAAAGAATTGGTGACGGATGCCCTGACCGCTGAGCGTGACAATGTACTGTGCCCTCAACTGCTAACAGCCATTGCGGGCCGTAGGTGGATGGTTGGGCATGGAGCACGCCTGGCCGTGACGAAGGTGCTAGAGGCCCCATCCTTTGTACAACAATTTGCCAATCTTGTATCTGATGGCATCGACCATGGCCGGCACGAAGGAATGGTTGAGGCTGCTGAACTGATCACCAAAGGTGGGGACATAGCCCATCACACCTTTTTTAAGCCCGAAGCCGCCAGCAAGATGACTGCCTCCATGGCCGCGATGCAAGATCTGCGTTACCCATTCCTGGATGAGCTAGAGGCCACCAAAGATGCCCCGAACACTGAAATCATGGAGAAGCTCAATCCTAGCATGCCTTCCACTGCTAACTTTCCTCTAACCCTTCCTGTATATGAAGACGTAACCAGGGTCGTACTGGACGAGGAACCCTTAGACGTGGTGTTGGAAAGGACCGCAGCCCAAGCCCAGAAGCGGGGAGAGCGTGATGAATGGTTGCCGCGTCTGGTGGAAGAACAAGCAGAGATGGGTAGGTTTCTCCCCTCAATTTAGGATGCTCCTTTGTCCACAATCAAACACTTGTTTTGTAATCTATGAATATGTATTGATTTGTCCGTGTATGTACACGGCTAACAATTTTATGTTTTGTATATAAGTCCGTGGGTAACCACGGCGATTTTGATTTGTTTTTGGAAACCTGTGTATTTGTGCTTGTGTTCGAAACATTGTAGCTTAATACTGCGTGATATACCACGTCTTACTCACAAAGAAAATACATTCAAGTCTACAATTTACTAGACGTGCGACGTGCGTCTTTATTATGCGGAGCACGGTATGGCTATAGCATATGAAACTTACCCCAACGTCTCGTGAGTAAGGTGTCTAGTAAGGATACGTGATCCGTGCGGCTGGGGTTGCATCCCTCTTACGCGGAAAGTTGAATTAGTAGGTTCACTTAATCCTCTTACCCCTCCTGGAGGCGTATGGTACATGTACGGTATTTCGAGAGAATGCATATGAAAGAAACATGGCATAATATAACACAATTAAAATTCATACGGCTAACAAAGAATCTAACAAAGAGGACAATAATTTGCACGAAACAGGCCGTGGAGCTAGCTAGGCACCACGGCATTTTATTAGAACATTTACATTTTTTGTTTGAACAATGATGACAAGTCCTAAAAAAGTCCATAAAGGAAACTTAAACAAACATAAGAAAAACAAATAAGACAAATAACCCGCATGGTTCTTTATTAAGACCGCCTATAGCGAAGTATCCATGCGGGAGCCGTAGCTTTCAAAGATAGCACCTTTTTAGATTGGCGATGTTCCATGTGCGCTCTAGGTCGCGGCCATCCATATCGCGTAGCTTGTACGCGCCTCGTCCCAAGGCTTCAGTGACTTCATACGGTCCTTCCCATTTAGGGCCCAGTTTTCCTGTACTTTCCACGCGACTTGCTTCGTTAGCACGATAGACATAGTCTCCCGGTCGAAAAGAAACACCTTTGACCTTGGCATCGTAATAAGCCTTCATCTTAGCCTTGGACTTAGCTTCATTGATGGCTGCTAATTCCCTTTTTTCCTCCAACAGATCTAGGTTGATTCGCAGCTGTTCATCATTCGTGACGGCATTAACCTCCGCCGTGCGGATGGTAGGCATCCCTATTTCTGCTGGTATAACGGCTTCAGTGCCGTAAGCCAATGCAAACGGAGTATCTCCGTTGGCTGTTTTTATCATGGTTCTATGTGCCCATAGCACGTGCGACAATTCATCGACCCATTTGCCCTGTCGTTCATCCAGCCGCGCCTTGATCCCATTCCCCAAGCTCCTATTTGCTCGTTCGACAAGGCCGTTCGTTTGTGGATGCTTGACAGACACGAAGCGCCGCTTGATGTTCAATGATGCACACCAGTCTTTGAATGGGTTATCCGTGAACTGTTTGCCGTTGTCTGATATAATTTCTCCAGGTAGACCGAAACGGCATACAATGTGTTCCCACACAAACTTCTTGACCTGCTTACCCGTGATAGATTTTACTGCCTTGGCTTCTATCCATCGTGTAAAGTAATCCATTGCAACAATCAAGAATTTAACCCCTCCCGCAGCTACAGGGAATGGTCCTGCAATGTCAATTCCCCACTTGTAGAATGGCCATGGGGACGTAATAGGTGTAAGCTCCTGTTGTGGGTGCCGCGGTACTGGCCTATGCACTTGGCAATCATTGCACCTGCGAATCATGTCGCGCGCGTCTCTGTGCATAGTGGGCCAATAGTATCCTGTTCGTAAGGCTCGAGCTACCACGGATCGTGGACCTGCATGCATGCCGCACAATCCTTCGTGTATGTCACTAATCACATAGGCCGCCTGGCGTGGTCCAACACACCGCAGCCACGGCTGCAAGAAAGAGCGCTTATAAAGGATGCCTTCCCGGAGTTCGAAATATTGTGACTTCCTTTTAACGCGCCTTGCTGCTTTTTCCTCGTCTGGGAGTGTTCCACTAGCCAGATAGTTGATGATTGGGGTCATCCACGTAGGTCCCTCCTCTTCAACTATAGCAGTCACTTACCCTTCCGTAATAGACTTTTCTTTGAGTATTTCCACCAAAACCTGTTTAGACAAGTGAGCGAAGCTTGTGGACGCGATTTTACTGAGGGCGTCCGCTTTCTTGTTCTCGCCCCTTGGTACCTGCTTGATGGAAAACTTACTGAAAGTTGCGATTAACGTCTTGACTTTTTCCAAATACCTGACCATGTTGTCCTCCTTAGCCACATACCCACCTAGAATATGGTTCGCGACAAGCCGTGAGTCCACGTAGGCCTCAAGGTTGCGAACTCCCATTCTAGCGGCGATTTTTAAACCCGCAATTAATGCTTCATATTCCGCTTCGTTATTGGTGGCCGTGAACTCAAAACGGAGGGCGTACGTGAATTCCATACCTTCTGGATTTGTAAGGATGAGGCCTGCCCCGGATCCGTCTGTGCATGAGGATCCGTCCGTGAATAGCACCCAAGGTTCCGCTAGGGCCTCCTCTTGCTTAATGATTGGTTCTTCCTCATCCGGCTTCTCGATCAGGAAATCTGCCAAGATCTGGCCTTTAACAGCCGTCCTTGGTCTGTAAGATATATTATGCCCCCCCAGTAGGATGCTCCACTTTTCTAGTCTCCCTGCCACGTCTGGTCTAGATATAACCTGCTTGATTGGCTGATCCGTAATCACGACAATCGGGTGCGCCTGAAAGTACCGGCGCAGCCTCTTTGTAGCAAATACTAGTGCTAGTACCAATTTTTCCATGGGGGAATAGTTCAGCTCCGCTCCTTGTAATGTTCTACTTATAAAGTAGACCGGGGTCTGTATTGTGTCTCTATCCGTCATCAGTACCACGCTTATTGCGCCATGGGTAGCCGAGAGATACATAACAAGCTCCTCCTTTGGGCGGGGAGCTACCAACATGGGGAGAGATGCGAGATGCTGCTTGAGTTGGCCAAAGGCTTCCTCAGCTTCCTTCGTCCAACGGAAGTCTCCCTTTCTAATACACTTCTTTAGTGTCTTAAATAAGGGCAGTGACTTCTCTGCGGATTTGGATAGAAATCTATTTAGTCCGGCTAACTTCCCATTCAGGGACTGCACCTCCTTCCGTGTTTGCGGGGACGGTAGCCGTATCACTGCGTCCGTCTTCTCTGGACAAGGTTTGATGCCGTTTGGGTCAATCAAATATCCCAAGAACATTCCTTCTGTTGCACCAAACGTACATTTCTTTGGATTTAACTTCATATTAATCCTTCTCAGCGTGTCGAATGTCTCCTGGACATCCCGGAGGAGTGCCTCCTCCGTGTGGCTTTTTATCACCAAGTCATCAACATATACCTCCAAGTTGCGTCCTATTTGTGATTCGAAAGCTTTATCCACCAACCGCTGATACGTAGCGCCGGCGTTCTTTAATCCAAACGGCATTTTCGTATAGCAATATACGCCTTGGCTTGTGTGGAACGCAGTTTTTTCTTCATCCTCCTCCGCCATCTGGATTTGGTGATACCCTTTATATGCATCCAAGAAGCATTTGAAAGGATATCCACACAAAGATTCTACTTTCCAGTCAATTTCTGGAAGCGGGTAACAGTCTTGTGGGCAGGCCTTGTTCAGGTCCGTGAAATCCACGCACATGCGCCAACTTCCGTCATGTTTCTTGACCATGACTGGATTGGATAACCACTCGTGGTAGTATACCTCGCGCATAATGCCTGCGTCCACCAGTTTCCGCACTTCCTCCAATATAACTTGGCTTCTTTCGGGCGCCTGGCCGCGCTTCTTTTGCTTGATGGGTTGGTACCCTTGGCGGATCTGGAGCTTATGCTCTGCTATCGTACGTGGCACACCCGTCATATGTTTTGGCTCCCATGCGAATATGTCCAGATTTGCACTTAAAAGTGCACACATGGCCCTTTTGCCGCTATCTGAGAGTGCCCCTCCTATGGATACCTCCTGTTCCGGGTAGTCAGGGTGAATGGCCACCTTCCAATTGGGTGGTGGTGCCCCATCCTTGGGTGGTACAGGTGGTGCCGGTGTTGTCACGGTGTGACACTCGGATGTCGGCACGACTGTGTTATAGATAGTAACGATTCCCCCCTCAACTGGGAACTTAATCATTCCGTGTGCCGTAGAGGGTACTGCTCGGATAGCCAAAATGCCTGGTCGGCCTATGATTCCATTATAAGGGGAATGTGAACGTATCACCATGAAGTTCATCCACGTTGTAGTGGAATGTTCCTCATTCCCAATGGTGACAAGCAGACGCAACTGCCCTATTGGCCAGATAGTATCTCCACTAAAGCCAGTAAGCGGCGACGTGGCCGGTACTAATTGGCTTCTTATTTCTGGGCATAACTGCACAAAGCAGTGTTCATATAATACCTCTGCTGACGATCCTCCATCCACATACATGCGGCGGACATTGTGTGTTCCAATGCTTATCTCAATAGTGAGAGGCGCATCAACCACGTCACTTGCTGTGATGAGAGGGAATGAGATTTCCTTTCCGCGGGAAAATTTTTGGCCAATTTTCTGTCTCGTGCGGCGCTGTCTGGATTGGATCATGTATATGGTAGAAGGCTTGTCCTTTTGGGGGTCCTTCTTATCATACTTCTTGTTGTTGTCCTTTCCGTCTTTCCAATCCTTAACCAGGTGCTTGAGCTTGCCTGATTTGATTAGCGACTCAATATGCTTCTTCAGCTGGATACACTCCTCCGTGCCGTGTCCTTTGTCATTATGGAATTCGCAGAAGCGACTTCCCTGCCGACGTTCCGGGAGTGTGGTCATTGGGGGAGGCCTTGGAAAATTCGCCCCTTCAGTCAACAAGATCTCCCGGTAGGACATCTTTAGGGGGGTGAACTTGTCGTCTGACCGTCCGCCTTTGCTCTGGCTCTTATAGTCCGAGCCCTTGTTATTGTTCTGGTTGCCTTGACCACCCGACTGTCTCCGGGACTGGTCATTTGAGCGGTACCCATTTCCTCGGGATGGGTAGGCTGCGGCCACCGCTGTCTCTCCCTCTATGAAATTCCTCACTCTCTCCATGAGGTCATCATATCTTTCTGGACGCTTGTCGTTGAGACGCCTGATCAGTTCTCTGTCTGTTATGGCGTGCATGTAGTCCGAGATTTTCAGGAGCTCTGGCATGGTTCTCGTGCGTGTGCACTCATCATTGAAGCGCTCAGTGAAGGCTTCTGTGGACTCCCCCGACCGTTGCTTAACAGTTGCCAATGAAACCGGATCCCTATTATACTTCTTCCTCTGAGTATAATTGTTCTCGAACGCGGTGCGTAGTTCCGTGAAACTATCAATGCTCCGTGGGGGGAGTGCCTCGAACCAGTCACGAGCGTTACCAATTAAGGTCGAATTGAACATTTGGCACCATATGGGCATGGGCCATCGCTCAATTTTAGCCTGAGTATCAAATATTTTGAGGTGATCGACAGGATCACCGGACCCATCATACGTCTTGATACATGCCGGCATGCGACGTTTGGTGTCCTCAGAGTAGTTCCGTATGCGAAGGGTAAACGGATCTTCCCTAGGATCAGCCCATGGCCGTGTGAGCCTAGGGTCATCCCATGGTTCACACCACGGACGCGAGAGGTCCTCTGCTTCCGTATCCCTATAGTAGGGGCCACCATAATACTCATCATTGCTTGGTGGTGGTGGCGTGCGCCTTGGCCGGCGGCGTTTGGGCGGATGGTCATCTGAGTCCTCCCCAGACGGATCTGGGGACGACGGTGGTGCCCCGCCTTTTGAGTAGGGACCACTTTTTTGAGACGAACCAGGAGCCTTCCTCCCTGTGTTCATCCTATCCCACACACTTGGGCGGCGTGTGGTTCTGGTCAGCTCTCGGTCTGGCCGCTCGGGTGAGCCATCCGACCTTTCCCCATCTTGAGGTTGCGTTAATTCTTGCATGATGCGATCCCCTATGCGTTCAAACACATTCCGGGGTTGAGGGTCTTCCTCAAAGGTTCCCTGCTCCCGAGGCTGAGTCCTCCTTTTTCTCCGATTTCGGGAAGGAGTGGATGGTCCACTGTCGCCAAAGTTGAGTCGGGCTTGGAGGTTCCTCCCCAGGCTCAATCTTGATGCGATCCCTGGGACGATCCTTTCAAAATTCTGAGTGAGAACTCGAGTGAGCTCGTCCTCGCTGAGTGGTTGAGCTTCCACTTCTTCCTCCATTAAGGGTCTACGTGGCTCCTTGTTAGGAGGGGCTGGCGCACTTCCCGGATCAGGGTTGTCCAGGGTTGAAGTGGGCGGGGGTGTCACCGAGATCGTGCTCGTCACCCCTGCGGACTGAAGACCGCTACGGTTACCTGGACCGCCTGCGAGGCGGCTAGGTGATTGGTTGGGAATAAGAATCCCTTCCCCTGGGGGCTTCCGATTCCCAGGATTCACGTTCCTGGGGTTAACTGGCGGATGCCCCTTCGTCATTGAAACAATCGAGATGAGGTTTTGTTCTAGCTTAGTGTTAAGGTCCCACGGATGGCGCCAACTTGTTGATGCAAAAGTTGGTTGATCCCTGTTAGACCCGAATTAGGCTTAATTCGGGTTGGCTGGGCACCGGCTCCTGCACCAAGTGAATCTTTTGGTTGGGATCCTGCACACTGAACAACACGCGTTAGGCTTACCGTGGGAAGGTTTCCCACGATTAGACTCCGGCGTGAGAGTAAGTAATCGATTTAGAGTTATATGTGAGTTTTAGAGAGAATTGTGATACCTTTGTGGAACCCTTGGGGGTTCCTTTTATAGGCAGTGAAACCCTAGTGGGCTTTCACTGATCCTTCGGCCCCAAGGAAGAGATAAACACCAGAATTAGAATGATTGTAATCTTCTAATTCTGGTAGTGAATATCCTCTCTTATTGAGGTAAAGATATCCCTAGACAGGATATTATTCTGTCTAACCCTATGTCGGCCGTATCGGCCGTACCGGGCCGTGGGCCGCACACGTGTGCGCGGTTACTGTTCACTCAGGCCCATAAGCCTGACTGACATTATCCCACCCATACGTAATGGGCCGGATACGGGTAGTACCCTCGGGTCGGGTTAATGACCCGGCTGGGGACTATACGTCATCAGAATGATAACACCATAGCTCTTCATAATGACGAGCTTGGTAGAATAAAAGCTTTCTCCGACAACTCTCTCAGTTGTACGGTAACACTTTCGATTCAGATGGTGCTGAAGTACAGTGCACATGCCACAGGTGCAGCACCGGGAATATAACCAATACCAAATTCAACTTGCCTTAATGGCGAAAGTCTAGGTAATTCACCAACAAATACTCCCTAAAGTTTCAGATAACATAAACATCTTGTTAATAAATTCATATTAGGTTCTTTCTAGATTATAATATCTATGACTAATTCACAACCATTCACAGTATAATTTCAAGTCTAAATGCAGGATATGGTCATCCTTCAAGAATTATTTAGATCACTTTTGATAATCAACATCTTATCATTTAGGGGAATTCTACTCGAGTTCCCTTCAATTAAGACAATGTCGTCATGTCATAATCAATCAATCCATTCTAATGGCACTACCAACTTTTCAGTTTTATTGTCGTCGATAAGATATGAACTTCTCAAAAGATTAATAATAACTCATAATCATTCACAAATTCAAGGATATATGGAGACACAACTACCATTAAAAGAGAAAGCTCAACGCATAATCTACGCGAGAGAATTTCGAATCAAATACAGGCGAAAACATTAACGAATAGGAATACATCCCGCGTTTTCATGATTGAGTACGCATTCGAAAGCTCCTCGGATCGTTACCCAGGTCATTCAAATGAAATCAAATCAAAAGAAATGATAGGAATGTCGATACATCCAGTCGGGTATCAACACTCGGTAATCAGGTACTTTTCCTAAGAATCTCACTACGGGAGAACTGGACAAGAAAGAATTGTCAATTGTCAAATAAGACAATTTCCACAGATGAGTAAATTCAACTCAGAAGAATAGATGCTACAGGCACATATGTAGGTGTCCCTAACACTATGTCCGTATTTTTTACTTCTTGCAGATCTCATAAAATTTAATCTTTCACAATCTTTAAAGAAAATGTAGTGTTTATTAATCAGTTTTATGGTGACTACTAATCAGCCTTGCATGGTCCCTTCCAAATTGTATGTAGGAGCGCAACTATATACAATTTCAAGATTAACGATGCAATACTCAGTTCATCAAAATTTTATCATCATGTTTATAATAAAAACAATTTCATGCTTAATTCTTAAATAAGAATCAAGAATAAATTTACAAAGATTTTCTTTGTTATGAAAACAATTAAGTTTTCCAAGGTGTTTTATAAACAACCTCATTTCGATAACGATTATTTATAAGTCTCACTTTAAATAATCCATATGGTGATGAAAACCCAATTTTTCTCAAGGGATACTGTTTTAACTTATGAAAACAACTAGTGATCTGCAAAGGAGTGATGAAAAGTTGTTCACCAAGAACTAACTACAATATCATAGGAAATGAGCTTATCCAAATAATCATGAGGTTCATGACCTAGATGGCACTCAAAAAGAATAATCCACAACGTAACTCAAATCGAGATGAGTACTTGGTCAATGTTTGCATCACTAATGCGAGCATTAGGATGAAGCAATAAAAGATAGATAACATCGATACATGTAGGATTTAGCAATCAAAGGTAGTCTTTTAATTAATCACAAACAAGTCAAGATTGTACCGTAACACATTATGTGTCACTATGTCATACAATTCCAAGAACTCATCCTACCAACTGATGTCTCAGTTAAGTTAGGGATTTTTAAAAGATACCACAATGAATACTAATCTACAAGAGTCATTAGGTGTTCACCATGTCCCAGAAGATCCATTGGTCTCAATTCAGAAGAAGATTTCTTCAATTTATTTCTTGGACACTGGGCATCCTCGTTAGTGGACAATGGCCTAGGAACAACCCTTAACACGAATCAACAATCATTTAAAACCTTATAATTCAATCACAAAACTTAACGACTTCCTTTTAACAATCTCATATTCCATAAAGGTTAAATTTTACTTTATTCAAGTTTCAATCAACTTATACTCAATGTGACATCCTACCTCATTCTCCAATACTTTCAACCTTATTCTTAGACCTTAATAGGGCAATAAAAGATCGATATGAACAACACTTAATTTCCAATCCTATAGCTCTTATAGCAATAGCTAACAAATGAGTCACTAGTATGAAATGATTCATACATTCAATCAGACTTCTCGGAAAGGTACTAGTGGCATGAGGCTTTTGGGTAATGGTTCCAATGACAGCCTCAAGTGCAACATTCACCCTTTCAATTTTAAATTTAAGAATTGGGTGACAACAAATCAGATGACATCTTTTAGGTGGTAACGTTTTGTCAAACTCCACTCTATAAGAAAAGATCGTCATGACATCGATATCAGTTTTAATCTTGCCAATTCTTCTTCAATATCACAATCAACTAATATCTACATTTCTATGAATATCAACCATTTTGTTGGGATCATAAATATCCACAACTTGGTTTAGATCTAGAATAGCTAGAATTCCTACGAGAATAGCTTCGATTGATTTGCTAGGGGAGTTAGGGTTTCTTGTGACAATCTACGTCGTATAAATACCTCGTATAAATATAGAAATAATCATCAAACAATCATGTAATCAAATGACATCATATGTATATATATAATCCAAGTTATATATATATATATATATATATATATATATATATATATATATATATATATATATATATATATATATATATATATATATATATATATATATATATATATATATATATATATATATATATATATATTAAAATAACACTTCTCAGTCTGTCCTTGTCGGTAACTCGGGAATTCATCGGCACCGTTATAGTCAAAAGATTTTTTTAGATATTTTGTGAAAAATGTTTATAGTTAAAAGATTTTGAAATGTTTTATTCAAAACCTTGGTTTTATAAATCTTTCGTTCTCTATAACGAGAGCTCTGGTACCAAACTGTAACACCCCCAAATGTATACAATTCAATACAGCGGAAGACTTGTTGGTGTTACGGGATAGCACATTACTCACATCATAGACAACGCATAAAAATCGCGTCGTTTAATAATAAAGCATTTTCCATTCATAAATATCAAATTTTTACATAGGTCCCAAGTCATTGTATTTCATACAGGTTTTACAAAGCATTTGAATTGAAAATTATTATTTTAGTGCGGGCCATGAATTCTTGTTGTCTTCCCGAGAATTACCTTCAAGTACCTGAGATAAAACATGTAAAAAGAAAAGGTCAGCGAAAACACCGAGTGAATTCATAGAGTTTAATGAAATCCATCAATATAACATCGGTATAAAATTATTACCGAAAATCATTTTGTACAAATCATTGTAATAGTCCATAAAATCGCCAAAGTCATTTTATACAAATCCTTATCAAAATCATGATATAGGCTTTCGCCTTCAAAATCATTATACGAACCATTGTCGTTAAAAACATCATACAATACGTTTTATAACGTTGTATAGATTAAATAAAAACCGTTATATGAATATGGTTATATAAAACCAAAAGACGAACATAATATCAATGATAATACCCTGTATTGCTAGTCAGGCAATATATCGTAATTCAATGCATAAAGTAGTATTTCGTTAATTAGATTATTATAAGCCGCATGACATTGTTACCTTACTAAACCAAACAACGGGTAGCTATCCCGAAACTCATTTTCCCATCTATATTAGCGTGTCGTCACAATAATCACGCTTGTGTAAATCTTCTCATACATAAATTCGGTTACCAATCAATGTGGCACGACGGGGATCAACCGTCAAGGCGCGAACTGGGGTGATCGTCCCCAAATAGTACTATTATATGCATAAGCGTCTACCAAATCCCGGTAGTTCACAATTCATGCTAATGGGACTTTTAGTGACATAACCTAACTTTAATAATCCATTTCATTTCATCTATCGGGTCATTTCATCATTCATCGGGTCATACAATCATTCGGGTCCAAATCAATATACAGACAATCGGGACAACTAGTGTCCTATTTCATAAAAACTAACATGTTATCTCCCTCGCGGGTTTATAAAACATTTCATAAAAACATTCAAAAGAGTGCGAGGCTATGAACTCACATTGATGTGGGAAAGCGGGTTATCGGCTATTCGGATGTACGGTATGTGCTTCAATCACGAAAACCTAGACAAATAATACTCGTCTTAGACTCTTGTCCAATGAATTTATCAAAATAATAATTATGTATACATATGATGATTTTATATATATGATGATGATCAAGTTGGTTTATACATCTTTACTCATTCATTATAGTGTTTATGTGTTGGTAATTTTCAAGACTAGTTACACTAGTTCAACTTGTTTACATTTTAAAGCCCAATGGGCCTATTACAAGCCCAATACTATTAATTAGCCCAATTATACTTTTATTATCAGTATTATACTTTATATGTTGCGCCCAAATGGGTTAATCCTAATAAATAAATTTATAAGTGTTTTACCAAATTAGTCGGGTTTATTGTCCATGAAGGTTACTTTGGCCCGTTAATGTCTATATGTTGTAAAGCTCGGGTTTTATCGATTTTTACTTGTTATATATGTTTATATATCAGTATGTGAGTTTATAAAAGTTTACATTAGACGGGTCCAACCGTCTAAGTTTTATTTAACAAAAACGTTAATCTTTCGGTTTTAGCCGAAAAGACGTAAAACTTAGTATATAGTTTTTATAACTTATAAAACTTACCAAACTACCATTTTTATATAATGTCCATTTATTTATCCTTATACATTTTTATATAAATGAAATACATAAGTTATTGGGTTTTAATTCACATTTTATACTATATTCGTTTGAGTGCTTGTATAATAATATTAAACATTAATTTCACAAAATCAGTCCTAAAAATCTAGTTTACTAAAATGATCATATCTAGAGTTCTACATGGAGATAGAACCCCAAATTTTTATCACAGAAACTACATGATATGTGCTTCATGTTATTCCTTTATAGCTACTGATGAATCAACCTTTAAGTATTTTATAAATTTTGTCCAAAACAGTGTACTCAGATTTGCACTCTAAACTTGTTTTGATCATATCTCACTCATTTTTATGATTCCATTGTATGGCCAACTCTCACATGTATACAAGTCTCAATACTCACTGTATATCAATTCATCTATACCATTTTATCAGTTCATAATATGGTTATTTACTGTTTTTATACAGTCTACTAAATTAAGCAAGATTAACCATTTTTACATATAGTTTTTCATCTTTTTACCCATGTTTATCAACACCAAATCCCCACAAAATACTTTTATCATCATATATTCATCATATACATATACAATAGGAAAGAAAATACATGATTACATAATCAAAATAAAAAGAAGGATGGGAAGAATGATCCTTATACCACCATAGTGATGAAAATGTGAGGTTTATGAACAAGGCTTGGATTTTGATGGCAAAACTTGTGATATACCATTATCAACTTCAAGATCACCTATCTTCATGAATCATCTTGTGGAAAATCAGCCCTTGACTCCTTTGAAAACTTCTTTCTAGATGTTAAAATCACCACCAATCTATAGAGCTTTAAAAGGGCTTCATCATGGTTAAAATTGATCAAATGAGGGTGTTTATTGATGAATATGGGACGAATTTTGGGGAGGAAAGAGAGAAAGTTGTGGTGGTTTGCATGGATGGAAATGGAGAAATGGTTTAGTGAAGTGGTTTTGTGGTTTGGTGGTATGTGTAGCTTATTTGTTAAGCTTAGGCTTACATGTGTAAGCTTAATAGTTATAAGGGTGCCACATCAAGAGATGTGGTGTCCTATTTTGGGCCATCCCTTTTAGTGGGGTGGGATAAACTTGTTTTGTCCCATCCCGCTAATTTACGGGTATTCCTAGATTCTAGTTTCCTCGATTTGCGTGCCCTCGGGTCGTTTTACGAAAAACATTTTTATAAATTATGAATCAACGGCACAGAACGAATCTAATAAAAATTGTCTCATCAAAAACGGAGTTCAAAAACATAAATACGTAAACCTAGGGTTTCCGGTTTAGTCGTAAAGGACGTTAAATTAAAATCGCAAGTCCTAATCTCTTCTCGTAAATTTGTGAGTTTATGAACCAACACAAATTTAAAATTCCAAAATAATATTCACGGATAAATTTATTTCCTGAAATGTCGGACTGTCACCAAAACGGTGTATGTAAACGTAAGAACGTAACGTAGAATCCTCCGGTTTAGACGTAGTCGATGCTACTTCAAGACGTAAATCCAAATTTCTTCCCAAAAATAAGTTAGTTCATATTATAACATTAAAATAATGTTTTTAAATAAATATTGAGAATAAAATATCAACCATAAATTGACGGATTGTCACAATTTAAATGCTAGTAATGATATTAGAAACATCATGGAAAGGGTCAATGCTGATATACAGGCTAAGTTAGATGAGGCTATCAAGAATAAGGATAATGTTGACCATAAAATTCAGAGATTTGATAAGGCCTCACAAACCCTAGGAGAATGTGTTAATAAACAGAGGGATCCTAAGGACATGACTGGGATTGGGATGAAAGACTATACTGTTGTTCCACCACCAGCTGGGGACTTCTATGGTGTCCAAAGAAAGGACCTATCTTGGACTGGTTTACCAGAACTCCAAGAGGAGGAATTTATTCCTCCACCAAGAGTCATTACCCCAGTTGAAGAGTATAGACAAAAGATGACTGACTTGAATGAATGGAAGAAAGCCAACCCTACCTTATTTGTTAAGGGTGGCTTGTTATGTGAAAGTCCAAATGAGTCTACCCCTATTAAGGTAACAAACCCAATCACTGGCAAGAATGTTTACCTTGGCTCAAACACTGTTAGAAAACCTAGCATTAAGTATGCAGAAATGTATAGGAATACTAGGTCACCTAAAAGCCAAGTTAGTAATGATGAAACAGGCTTCTTCTCTTCTAGACCTAGGGTTGTGTCTAGAAAATCCTGTTACACTTGTGGTAGCTTTTCACATTTAGCATATAAGTGTGTCAACGCTTCCAAGGTCAACGCTGTTAAAAAGTCAAACATTGTCAGACCCAAAACTTTTGTGGAGCAAAGTCCACAAGTTGTTAGACCAGCCCCATTCTTCACTAGAGGGTCTAACACTCATGGAAAAAGACCATTTCAGAAGACCAATACTTGGTCTAATAGGCAATGGGTTTCTGTAGCAAACCCTAGGTTTAACGCTGACAAGGGTAATTTCAGCGTTGACAAGACCAAATCCAACACTGACAGAAACGTGGCCAGACCTAAATATTTGCAACCACAGGGTAAGGGGTCTAAAGCTTCTTCTAGCTTGACATTGAGACCTAAGCAAGATAAAAACCCTAATTCTAATGGACTTTCTATGACCTGCAACAGATTTAATTATATTTCAAAGGTCATTACAAAACCTATTGGAGTTAATTGGGTATTTCATCCAAAGAGGGATGAACAAGGGGTTGTTATGAGAACTAAGTCTGTTCTTGTTGAACAACCAGATTAATCCAAGTTTGCTAAGGCTTGGGTTCCCAAAGAAAACTAATTTGTTTTCTTTATGTGCAGGGCATTCAAAAACAGGTCAATGATTATGGATATTGGGACAGTGGATGCTCCAGGCACATGATAGGGAAGGAAGATTATTTAACTAACTTCACTCCTATTAAGGATGGTGATAAGGTTTTCTTTGGAGGCGGATATGGAACTATCACAGGCAAAGGAACTCTTCTCACCAAGAACTTGCGTTTTGAAAACGTGTTTCTGGTAAAGGAACTTGATTTCAATCTTTTTGTTGTATCACAAGTTTGTAATAACAAAAATAAAGTTCTGTTTACTGATACTGAATGCTTGGAGTTAAGCAAGGATTATATAATCCCAGATGAGAAATATATTGACTATAGAACACCTAGACATAAAGACATTTATAATGTGAATCTTAATAGGATTAGGATGAATAATAATATGTCATGTTTTTATGCTAAAGCTTCAGTTGATGAGAGTAATCTATGGCACAGGAGACTAGGGCACATAAAATTTAAGAATATAAACAGGCTTGTGAGACTTGGCTTGGTTGATGGTTTGCTTGAAAAGGCTTTCCACAATGACCACTCTTGTGTTGCATGCCTTAAAGGCAAGCAGCACAAGGTCTCATTTAAGTCTAAACAGGTGCACTCTAGTTCTAGACCACTTCACTTGCTGCATATGGACCTATTTGGTCCAACTAATATAGAGAGCTTAAATGGTAAATCATACTGCTTTGTCATCACATATGACTTTTCTAGGTTTACTTGGACTTTCTTTTTAGCTATGAAAAGTGACACTGTTGATACTTTAATTGACTTTATTACCCAGATAGAAAAGAAAACAGGTAATGAAGTTAAAATGCTTAGAAGTGACAATGGTGGTGAGTTTAGAAATAAGCTTTTAGATGATTTTTATGCCAAGAAAGGGATTACTAGGCAGTTTAGTGTTGCCAGAACCCCACAGCAAAATGGGGTTACTGAGAGAAAGAATAGAACCCTAATTGAAGCAGCCAAGACTATGTTGGCTCATGCTCACTTTTCCATAGCTTTTTGGGCTGAGGCTGTGAATACAGCTTGTTATGTTCAGAATAGAGCATTGGTCAACAAGATATAGAACAAAACACCTTATGAGTTACTTTGGGTAAGGAAACCTAATATTGGTTTTCTTAAACCTTTTGGTTGTCATGTAGTTGTACTTGATACTAGTGATGCCTTAGGTAAATTTAGTGCAAAAGGTGATGAAGGCTATTTCATGGGTTATTCAGTGCAGAGCAAGGGATATAAGGTTTACCTTAAGAAGGAAAAACGTATACTTGAGAGAGTACATGTTCGGTTCTTAGAGAGTAAACCTAGTGATCCTGAAAGTGGTCTAAATTGGTTGTTTGATTTGGAACCTCTATCTAGGACTTTAAATTATATGCCTGTTACTAATCCAGACATTGTGAAGGTAACTTCAAATATTGTGGAAGAACAAGTTGTTGATGTTTCAGGTACATAGGTTAATGAAGAGGTTGGATCACCAGCAGAAAAGTCATCACCCATACAAGAGTATGTCACTATTCCCATATGGACAGATGCTTTTGCTGCTGGAAAGGATAATGGTGGTCCCCAAGTACCACCAGTTAACAACATGCATGGTCCTTCAGGCGCTGACAATGGCAAATCTAGCGTTGACAGGACAAATTCAGGCGTTGATGGCTCAAACGTTGACAACACCATTTCAGGCGTTGATAACCTAAACGCTGACAACCAAGGTTCAGGCGTTGACAACACTTTTGAGCATCTTTTCTCTTCTAACTTTGAACAAGGTGAACCTCCCAATTTACATGAAGAGGTTCATCATAATATTGATGAAAGAGAGTCTGAAGAAGATATTGGCAACATGGATAATGAGATTGAAGACAATAGACTTTTTGAGGGAGGAGTTCTTACTTCTACAATGAAGAATCATCCTCCTTCTCAAATTATTGGGGATGCCATGACTCCTGTTCAGACTAGAAGATCTCATCAGAATCTTGGTGGATTCATTGCCAATATACACAAGAAGGTTGATACCCCTCTTGTTCAAGCATGTTTGTTTGCCTGTTTTCTGTCACAACAGGAACCTAAGAAAATATTTGGTGCTCTCAAAGAACCAAGTTGGGTGGAAGCAATGCAGGATGAGCTTCAAAAATTTGTAATTCAGGATGTTTGGGAGTTGGTTGATTGTCGCAGATATGTCAGACCTATAGGGACAAGATGGGTTCTAAGAAACAAGAGAGATGAAAGAGGCATTGTGGTCAGAAACAAGGCACGATTAGTGGCTCATGGATATACACAAGAGGAAGGGATAGACTATGAGGAGGTCTTTGCACTAGTTGCAAGGATTGAAGCTATAAGGATATTTCTAGCCTATGCTTCATGCATGGGCTTCACTGTTTATCAAATGGATGTGAAGAGTGCCTTCCTCTATGGAACAATTGTTGAGGAGGTGTTTGTGATGCAGCCTCCTGGTTTTGAAGATCCAGAGAATCCAGACAAGGTGTATAGAGTCAAGAAGGCTATGTATGGACTTCATCAAGCCCCAAGAGCATGGTATGGCACATTGTCCACTTATTTGGTGGAAAATGGATTCAAGAGGGGCACCATAGACTAGACATTATTTACCAAGAAGGCTGGTAAGGATGTCTTGCTTGTTCAGGTTTATGTTGATGATATCATCTTTGGATATACCAATCCAAAGATGAGTGAGGACTTTTCCAAGCTTATGACAGACAAATTCAAGATGAGTGCAATGGGGGAGATGAATTTATTTCTAGGGTTACAAGTTCAACAGAAAGAATATGGTATCTTCATCTCTCAAGATAAGTATGTGGCAGAGATCTTGAAGAAGTTTGGCTTTTCTCCACATGAAAAGAGGGCTACTACTCCTATGGATAGAGAACACCCTTGGGGAAAGATTGGAGATGGAAAAGATGTGGATGTCAGGCACTATTGATCAATAGTTGGTTCATTGATGTATCTCACAGCCTCAAGACCTGACATTATGTTTGCTGTGTGTGCTTGTGCACGCCATCAAGTGACTCCTAAAGAATGTCACCTTTATGCTGTCAAGAGAATCTTTAGGTACCTAAGATGTTATCCTGATCTTGGCTTGTGGTACTCAAAAGATTCACCATTGGAGCTTATGGCATATTCAGACAGTGACTATGGAGGTGATAAGTTTGATAGAAAATCCACAACTAGTGGATGTCAGTTTCTTGGGAGTAGGTTAATATCTTGGCAATGCAAGAAAAAAACAGTGGTGGCTAATTCTACAACTGAAGCAGAGTATGTTGTAGCAGCTGCTTGTTGTGGACAAGTCTTATGGATTCAGAACCAGTTGTTGGATTATGGGTATAATTTCATGCATACCAAGATATTTGTTGAGAATAACAGCACTTTATGCATTATTAAGAATCCTGTACATCATTCTAAAACAAAACACATAGAAATTAGACATCATTTTATAAGGGATTGTTTTGAAAAGGGTTTAATACAACCAGATAGGGTTGACACAGAGGAAAATGTGTCTGATTTATTGACTAAACCTTTAGATGCTGGATACTTGGTAACAAGTATTAGAATGATCAATCTCACATAATATGTGTTTTGGGGTCTTTTTGTAAAAGTATGTACAGGATAATGCATTGTTATTTTTCTTTTTGAGGATTTAGATTTTCCACTATATTTTTCTAACACTGACAAAGGTTACCTCAACGCTGATAAGTTTTATTGTAACATTGTCAGCAATATATTTGTCTAACGCTGACAATGGTTTCCTTAACGCTGACAAGTGTTATCGGGGCGTTGTCAACAACAATGTTAGTTTTGTGTTTTTTAATCTAAATGTGCAGGTGGTGTTAACATTATACCATTGGATATAGAGTTGCTTATGGATCATTGGAGAATCATTTGGGCATGTTTTTATTTATGGATGATGGTTGGAATATTTATATTCCTATCTTGACATAAATTTTTTATGTTCATGCATATTTTGGCAACATATGTATCACAGTTTAAGGGGAGGTTTTAGGAACCTTTAGGACTTTTGGGTATTCTTATGATACTCTTATCACAATTCTAGATTGTGTCCATAGGTGAGTATGAGTTAGTTTTACTAAATCATGAGGCACCGTAGCATGCAAAGTTGATATACTATGCATGGTGCCAAGACATTATTGGCCTAGAATTGGTTGTGGTCTATTGGGAGACTTGAGGATGATTTTATCATGGGTTTTACCTGGGAGTAACAAAGAATTTTATGAGATAACTTCGTTGTTAAGAGTTATGGTTAGTAAGGGACACTAGAGGACTGATATGTCTATCTTGCATAAGCAAGTGTGCATAACTGGACAGTGCTTGCCGCCCTATAATAATTATCAACTTATAGGTTTTCTTCACTAGGATAAATTACTTTGTTAAGGTCCTTTTTCATTTTTAATATTTTTATTTTTGGACGCTGACAAGTATTTTTCCAAGCGTTGTTGTGACCAATTTAGACGCTGACATGGCTTTGGCAAACGTTGACAAGAATATAGCCGTTGCGCGTTGATGGGTTATTTTTTACCGTTGATACCCATTGGGACCTACCCAGTTGTTACTTTTTGAAAAATTTTGGGGCCGTAATTTTGGGAGTAGATAACTTTCAATTAATGCATGAGATAACTTATTTTCTTTTCAATATTTTCATGATTGTATTTTAAAAATAGTTGCCTCATTTTTGACCAATCACATGCATATTTCTCTCCTATATATTTGGCTCCTATTTTTAAACGGGGTACCTATTCTTGTCTAACAAAATTTTTTCCTATACTTCATCTTTATCAATCATTCAACCAGCTTTCAACAATGTCACAAAAATTTAAACCAAGTGATTTGGTATTGGGATTCAGGAGTCAACATAACATGATAGCATATTTGGAGGTTGATGATACTCTGTTTCCCCAATACACCCAGATGGTGGCGTATTTGAATGCATCCCCAATTAGGTATGCTCTTTCTCATGCTCCTCTCATCTCTGTCACACATATTAAGCAGTTTTGGAACAGTGTTAGTTCCTCAACAGTTAATAGAGTGACTACATTATCATCTATTGTTCATGGGCGTACATGGGTGGTTACTGAAGCCTTGGTTCGCAAGACTTTGCATCTTGATGATGCAGATGGTATAACCATCCTTCCCATTCATGAAATAGAACAAGGACTAAGGGCTTTGGGTTATCCTTTCCCCGATGAGGGAACTTTAAACAAATATCATAAACAGGAGTTTCCCCCAGCCTGGAAGTACCTCATACATGTCCTCTTGCAATGTTTGAGTCCCAAATGTACTGCACACAATGAGATTAATAGATCCATTGCTAGTGCTATTGTGTGCATTGCAACTGGGCAAAACTTTAACTATTCCAAAATGATTTTTGAGGGCATGTGTAAAAACAAAGGGAATAAGATGACATTAGCTTATCCCAGATTTTTACAAATGGTTTTTGATGTCCAAAATTTCTTCACAAGGGATCATGATGATTTTTATGAGATCCATGTGCAAAAGAAAGCTATTTTTACAAAGATGAACTCACCCCCTCACCGTGACTTACCGCTCACCCAAGCTATGCTTGCTGTTATTGCAACCGCACAACCCCAACCAGACCCACAACCACAACTTGACCCAATACCAGCACCTTTACCTTCACCACAACACATGTAAATTGACCAAGAACCCTTTGACGCTGACACATTAAATGTTGGCGTTGACACACCTAATCCAAACGTTGACCCCAATCCTTCACAGACCCAAACACCCCTTAACCAACCCACATCCACCCAATCCACGTCATCTTCTACCCTACCACAATATAGGTTGTAAAAACGCCAAAGGACTACTGGAGTGTTCTCCTCTAGTAGTCCTAGCCATGTAGCAGAGAGAACCACCACCACAAGTGTGGTTGGTGCTATGGATGAGGCTGGGACTATTGGTTCTGGCTTAGATGCAGGCCAAGACAGTCCTAACATTTTTAAGACCTCATCCATGCCCCATGAATCTAACTTGGGAGGTCAAATACCCATTTTAGAGGAGGGCATATTGGAACCAATGACACTAATGGAATTGACGGCTGTCTACATTAGCTTGCAAAAGCAAAATACAGACTTTGTACAAATTGTTAGTACACAAGGCCTTGAACTCAAGCAATTGAGGGAGAGGATTGTTATTTTGGAGACTGCTGTCACAAGGCGTGGGATGGAGGAATCTTCCAAAGGGGAGGATGAGCAGATAAATGTGAGTGATAAGGGCTCACATGATGGTGAATCTTTGGGTGTTGCTGAGGCCCTAACTAGTTTGAAGAAATAACCAGGTTTTGTTAGATCTTTGGTAACTCCTACAAATTTAGACTTGTCTTTTACAGCTATGTTGGAGAAATTACAAGAGGCGCTGAGACAGGTAATTTGGGCGTTGACAAGCAGAGTTTGAACGCTGACATGAGTAATTTGGGCGCTGACACAGGCAAATTGAGCGTTGACAGACCTGCAGATGAGGTTGATGTATTCCAGTCATCATCCATCATCAAAGAAGTTTCTTCACAGGTATTACCATCATCCTTACCCATTATTGATCCATTAGATAAGGGTAAAGAAAAATGGTAGACGTAGAAGTTCCAAAGGATGCAGCACAGGTTGAGTTTGATAGAAGGTTGGCTGCACAAATTGTGGAACAAGAAAGAAAGAAGGTTGGTGAATCACCATTTGTTGTCACTTCAGAGGAATAAGAAGGAAGTGATGAAGCTAGTTCAGACTCAAGTGTGATGATTATAGAACAACCAGAAAGACTTGAGTATGGTGATGATTTGGCAAAAGAGAAGTTGAATGAGTTGAAATTGCAAGTAGATTTAGATATGCCAGAAGTTGTTCAGATGTACCATGCTTGAGAAGATAGGTATATAGAGAATCCAGATTTGACTATTTCAGACCAAATATAGGGTTTGAAGATTCTTCTAAGAGTACAAAAAGACTGCAAGGTAATTCTGAAACACAAGGCTAGCAATATTTTCTAAATGTTGAAAAGGGATAGAAGGGAGCTGTACTACATGCTACTCAGATGTCATGGAACAGGATGGACCTACAAGAAATTGATTGGATTATCCTTTGAAGAGTTGGAGTACAAGGCTTATCCCATTTGGGCAAAAGTGCAGGAAGAAAACACTCTGAGACTTCTTTCTGATGAAAGGAAAGAAGAACTTGCAGAAGAGATGGAACTTAAGAAGGCAATGATTGTTCCAAGACCTTTGAAGAAGGGAGTCCCTCTTGAGTTTCCTACAGATATGGATAGATTGGTGCCTAGTGATGCTGTTATAAGAAGGAGCATCAAGCTCTCACCATTGGAAGCTTCAGATATGGTACAAGTGTTACCTCTTGATTCCAGAAACCCTATTATAAGCTATGAAGAAGATGAATGCGGGTTTTGGAAGATTGGCAGGTATGGGAAAGAGGTACACACTTTTACTACACTCATATCTCTTTTTGCAAGTGTTGATAGAGAAGACTTGGTAGACCTTTGAAGGTTGTTGGAGGGCCAAGTATGGGACTGAAGCTCCTAATTCAGTCAATGCAATAAAACTTTGGTCAACATTCAAGAGAATTTGTGGACCAAGAGATGAAGATCCTGCTGTTTGGAAGGATCTTGAAGATGACCTCAGTGGTCTTCAATGGCGTTTGTATTCAGCTGCTAGTGTATATTATTTGAGCTCTGTAAAGTTTGCTGAGTATCTACTTGTAGATGGTCAGTATTCCATGTCCAAAGAAGTTTTGGAGAAGATGAAGACAACACAGCTGGAGATTGATTATTCAAGTGACGTGGCCAAAGATTTGATCAGACATATTTATTACCAATATGATAAGAGTTGTAAGATTCCTCCTAGTTCTTAATGTTTATTCAGAAACTTGATTACTAGAGTAGATATCAAGTTTAGGGGAGGATTGTTGGGAATAAAATATAGCCAGTCCACTTGAGCGCTGACAAGAGGAAAACAAGCGTTGATAAGAAGAAAACAAACGCTGACAGATCAAGCGTTGACAAGAAGAAGTCAAGCGTTGATAGGTTGAAGACAAGCACTGATGGAAAGATTTAGTTTACGCGTATATTGTTTCTAGTTTGTTTCTAGTAAAGATAAGTTCAACATTGTATTTTCTATAATTATCTTTACCTAGAATAGTTGATACGTAGACTCTTGTACAAGGCTTCTTATGTCTATAAAAGAAGACCTTTAGGTTATTGTTCAATATAAGTTTTCATACGTTAAACACTTTCATTGTAAGCAAGTTCGTTATATTCAATCAAGTGAAAGTTTGTTTACATCTTTGTGTATTCTTGTTTAAGTGTTAATTCCGCATAACACTTAGATTACTTTATGCATAAACAAAGTTTCTCTACGTGTATAACTTGATCTAATCTCGTATACACAAAGCTAAATCGATCTAAGTTTGGGATCAACACCAAGCAAAACCTTCTAAGATGGAAATGGTGTCCAAAGAGAAAATAAGCTAAAACGAATAAGCAGTAACTATGATACGCACTTACCAACTTGGAAAAGAGTAAATAAGCACGAATCGAAACCTTTATGAATAACTAAACTTGGGACTTTTATAAACCGAACATCAAATCAATAAAACTTTTTAGAAAGCTTAAAAATAAATAAGCCAAAATACAAATAAGCCAATAAGCACCAAAGAGCTTAGAGCTTAAACGTATGCGAGCTTATGTAGGAACAAGGAGATAAACTCTCTAACTACACAACATAAAAATCAATCACGGAACAAGGATGTTTCGGATCAAAAGTGAATAAAAATCAAGAAATTTAGAAAGAGATTAAAGAACAAAAAGCTTAAATTGAATTAGATTAATGAAATCCAAATACAAGAATGATTCAAACCTTAAACTTGAAAGAAAAAGATGAAACTTAGTGAGAGGAAAGTTGGGAACTTTCTCTCTCTAAAAACTAGAAAGGAAAATGAAAACTAAAACTAGCTAACCACCCTCCTAATGTGACTAGGAGGGTATTTATAGGGAAAATGGGGAGTGCATGTGTGGTGTGCTTCCTTCTTTCTTTTCTTCTCAACTCGATTTAAATCTTTGTCTTTTCTCGACGTCGTCTCAGGATTTGTCGATGTTATCTGAACTCGTCTTATAATTTTCATCTTATAATTAGACTTGAGTTCTTTGACTTCTTTAAACTTCCGTCTTTAGACTTTTTCTTCGATAAATCTTCAGAATAGGACTTGGACTTCCGTTCCTTTTTGCACTCTTGATCTTTTGACTTCGTCTTTTTCTCGTTTTATCGATAAAAGCCCGTGAAAGCCCGTGTTTTCTTCCTTTTTCATCTTTTTGGTCCTAAAACACAATAAAAACACAAACCACGCATAATTCCGACTTTTACGACATAAACTACACGTTTTGGTCTTGTTATTATTGGAATAAGCGGTAAAAGGATAAGTGTTTTCACACTTATTACACTCGTCACGATCTTAGATGATAGATATTGATTCTCTATGTCGACAGATTATTTCTTGTATAATCTCGTCAGAGTTTCCATATTATCAGTTTCCTAGATAGGAATAATCCTGCAGCTCAAATAAGATAATTAATAATGATTCGGATGACATCATGTCTACTTAAAGTAACAAAATCCTCATTGTTCTTTCCTATTTTCATGGAGGAAATTCAAGTTGAACTAGTAAGTCGGTTGACTTACTATTCTGATTTAAGAGCATCATATAAGGATTTCAGAGTTTCTTCGAGTTGAAGGGAATAATTCACATTTCGAATTTCTAATCTTAGATGAACATGACGTACTTTTTCTAATAAAGTAATAGGACGTAGTTTCTCACTTAGAATTCCAACGTTTATTAGGTCCTACACTTGTCTTATATCGAATCTCTTTAAGTCCATTTAAAAATTCTCACTAACATAAAGATGCGTCCAACATTATGCAAGGAAGAAATTATAAATTTTGTGATTTAAATTTATTTATTTGACTGAAGAAGCGTCCTAATTCAATCAAATAAACAGAATGTAAATCATTAACTTAGAAATTTCCGTCAGAACACGAATATAAACAAATATTCTACCCATAAGTTTCCTTTTTACGTTGGCGTGTGTAAGACATCTTGTATATAATATCTAAGAATATGATTATCAGAGACGAACGACGTTAAAATAGAAGATGGTATTCCCTATTAAAATATAGAATAATCTACCAAAACATATGATTATTAGGCCACTTGCCATTACAAATCCTAGTCCAATGATCTACTATGTTGATAATCTGAAACCAGATGGTGCAAAATTTCTTTGTAATGCAAGGTGCATTTCTTACACAGAAGAAAATTTCCATTATTTTCACCGTAGATTGGATTCGTAATTCCGGACGTTCTTTCCTTGTTGAATTTATTTTTAAGATTTTTATGCTTTTTGCACAGGATTGTGTTTTATTACCTTGTTCATCCACTCCTTGGGTAAAATTTAATGCCTTTTTCCAATACATTGGATTTTGGAAGTGATAATCTTTCTTCAAAATCTTCGATAAAATTCCTTAATAAATTTTTCTAACAAAATCTTCTGATGGAGTCTTCTTAATAAAATTTCAGATGAAATTCCTTGACATAATTCCATGATAAAATCTTCTGATGAAGATTTTTATCGTTCTATGAATAGGATTTAACTCTTCTAAATCTTGAAATCTCCTCGTGTATGTCTCGAGGGTTAATTCCTTTTGCCATTAGATAGCGGAGTTCTTCTTTTATCTTCTCGATCATATTTCTAAGAAATATTTGAAATTTAATCAATCGATCTTATGTATTTCTTTTATCTCAATGGGTTGAGTATAAATAATTTACCAAGATAACTGACGAAGTGCTATCTTCTTATAGCAAGCTTCATTTTATAATTTCAAATATGATAGGAAACTTAATTGGCTCTTTCAATCCAACGGGTGATACTAATAGCATCTTTTCTTCCTTGGATATCAAAAAACTAACTAGTCATTGAGTCTTCTTCGAATAATACTTCTTATTGACAATTTGCACTTGCAGGATTGCAGCAACATCATTGTCATTTATTCGTCAAATAGTTTTAGGGTTTAGAATGAAGAGAAAGAATAGAAAAATTCAGAATCCAAGGTATACTCAATATTAGAAAACATTTGTCACATATGTATATGGGATACATATAAATGTTTATCGAACATAAGGTATATCTTTTGGTCTTATAGGAAACTTACTATGTTGATTATCATTCATATTTGAGGATAAATGAATCCAACTATGAAATAAAATTTCAAAGTTTACAACGGATTTATAAAGATATGACTCATACATAATCGTAACATAATTTTTCCATGATATGGAATGGAGGAATATAACACAAAATTTAAAAACTCGCCTTACATAACAAGCTTCTCGTTTGCATTTCATATATATTTTTCGAAAATAACCTTTTGACAGACGAAAGTCAAGAATATAATATTTCTAGAAAACTTGGGAAGTTTTCTTTCTTTTAGACTTGCGGGTTATGTTCAACTTGATAATTATCATTATCATAGAAGAAAACAGAAATTCTAAAGAATATATACTTTATCAAGTATATGCTTTTCTTCTAGAATTAACGCAATTTAATTCATAAATCATTTATGAGAAACAAAGAAATAGGGATTGTTTACTCCTCAAAAATAAATATGAAACGAAAAGATGAGAAACACGACTTTTGTTTATTAACAACTTGTCTTGTTTATACTTACAGGACAAGCTTCTCTGGTTAACATAAAAGTAAGGACATAAAGTTGAAAGTATTTACAACTTAATAGTCTAATGTTTTCATCTCCCCCTTAAGTTCTTTGATGGCATAAAAAAGACTTCGTATATTGGCTCGAAGTCTAATTTGAATGTCCTCATGGCTAACTCAAGAGTAGAAATATTTAGTCGAGCTTGAACAATTTCTTCATCGTGTATCATTTGTCTTCTCCACAACTTAGCCTTGATTTCTTCAAAATCTCCTTCTAACTTCTCAAAATCTCGTTGTATAATTCTTTGGCCTTTCCTAAACCCTTTAATTTTATCTTTAAGATTTTCAATACACTGGGGAGGAACTTATTTACGTTTTTGTTCATAGGTATTTTTAGGTAAGGTTTCAGATATAGGTGATGGTATATTAATAGGGTAAGGTGATGGAAAATCTTGGTGTCGAGGTGTAAAATCTACTTCTTCATTATATACTCGTATAACTTGCATATAGGGGTCGTCATCAAAAGGTTTAAACGGCTTTTGGGATTTTCTGATCTTTGGGTGTATTATCTGAAGTATCATAAGGATTATTCATCGGGAGATTGGAAATATAATTTGGGAAGTTATCAGGAACACTTGTAGAACGCTCTTCTTGAGAATCCGATAAGATGATAATAGGAGGGGAGTAGGGATACCTATTTCTAGAGACGTCAATAAATCCTAACTTATTTCTTACTCATAGTATTTACACATAAACATGGTATCATTTACACTTTATTCTACATGGTAAAAGTCCAAGTATTGGTATAATATTACGTCATTCTTGTAGTAGCACTGGCATGGGCACGAAGGACTTTCTTGAAATTATTTTAAAAGTAGTTATAGTCAAGATTTTAATTCTTGTTCTCTATAACCATGGCTCTGAGTACCAATCTGTAACACCCCCATTTTAACTTTACGCAATGGAACATTGATCTAGGGTATTACTTCTGTGATAACCCGAACCCGAGGGTCATTATTTAATTTATTTTTTACGTATATTATTGAAATTTTGACGAGATTGAATGTCATGATGTTTGCTGATTTGAGTTGAACGAATGTTGAAAGTTATATTTTTATGTTTTGACGTGTTACGAGGATTATTAGTGATCACGATATCAACGGATGCCCGAAATTTTACGTTTTAGTTTTAATCATGTCGATGCTTGTTATTTTGACGTTTTGTATTTAAAATTGCGTAATAAGTCGTACCGGGACTATATAATAACATATTTTGTGTGGTTTTAAGTTTTGAGAAGTAT